>OW679202.1:46334619-46558834 GCA_940337035.1 Agriotes lineatus | reverse complement strand
CCTATGTTTCACCGATGATATTGTTCTAATGACGGACAATATGCAAGAGACACAGATAGTGGGTACACACGTTGTAAGAAGCCTCAGGGAGCGTTGGTTGGAAATGAATTTATTAACCCAATTTATGACAAACCTTGTACTGAGCGACCTATAAAAGTGAAAAATACAAAGATTGATATGTATGAAAAGGCAAGTCTGTAATCAATGCGTATTTATATACGGAGCGGACACACTAAAATTAATAATGCAGAGGAAAATGGAGAGATCAGTGTTCGAACTCGCCCTTAGATATGGATTTCCAAATCAAACCATCAAACGCAGAGCAGGTGTACGAGGTGCCGTAGAAGCTGTTTTATACCTAAACTGGGAGAAACATGTTGCTAGACTGATGGACGGACGATGGACTAGAAAATTCATAGACTGGCGACCAAGACACGGGGCTTACAGGAGCAGAGGAAGACCACTCAGCATCTGAAGTGACGACTTAAGGAAAGCGACTGGAAAATAGATGGCATGTGGCCTAAAATAGACAAAAGTGGCAGGAGTTAAGAGAGATTTTCCTTCAGCAGTGGACAATATAAGCTATTGGTGGTGGTGATATATTTTTATGCCATTCGGTTGCTTTGAACTGAGTCTTCTTGTTCAACTTGACAGTTGTATGCCAGTGATTTGAATATCAATTTCGTTCACTTCATTCGTGACCATATAGGTTGGCTTCTATTTTTGTTTATTAAATCATATTTTTTACACTCCCAGTTAATGTTATTGAGAAGTGGCTATCGATTTAAATATCAACTAAAAGTATAGTATCATCGGCGTCTCGCATGTTGTTCAAAGGTATGTCCTTTATTTCGGTGTCATCTTCGACTTCTCCTAAGGGCTCCTGATATATATCATCAGAACACAAATTAAATAAGAGTGCAGATAAGATACATATCTGATGATCATTTTACGTATACGGTGGCTAATTGTTGCCAATATATATTAGCAGTGAAATTAATGTTCTTGTATGTACAAATTGATACATATTTTTATATTGCTGTAATTTTACTATGTTTAAATTTATCCCAGGCTCTTCTATAGATCTGAAGAACTTTATGCATGTCCTTTTGTTTTAGTCTTGACAATCTTTCGCATTGGTTTTTCAATAATCAGGAATGTACATTTTAACCGCGTTGGTGGACTTACGTACCGTAAATTACATTGTTGATTTATTAGCTCAGTGAACGTGAAACAATCAAATTATCCCAGTTTATGCATACAAAGTGTTAATATCTGCTAAAAGGGGAAGCTGGTCCTATGCACGTGTAGTGTTGTCGGTCTGAAACTGACTTTAAACAATGCACAAGAGAAGCCAATTTGTTTACACACATATATTGATTTTAAAAGTCATAGAGAAACATAAAGAAAAGCAAAATAAAATGAAGTTAACTTCTATATCAACTTACGTGCCATATAGCTTGCGCGACTCGCATGTACGTTTAAACACATACATAAAGCAACTTAAAACAGATTGCTGAAATACTGTCTTTTAAAACACAATCATTATATATGCCTTCAAAAGCTTAACATTAAAAGTCCAAGCTTGTTAATATTTGTATGTATTATGCCTGTACCATTGGCATAGTCATGCGCATCCCTTAAATGTGATTCTCACATAGCTGTAGCGATTGATTATCTCTTTAAACTGTAAACATGATATCTGGAAGTTGGTTCGAAAACTTGCTGTGTGGCGTATTAGCTTGGTTTTAAGGCGTGTTGCATGAAAATTAACTATATCCAATACTGGAAATCCCGGTTGCTGAGAGGCACCTTAATTACTGCTGACGTCATATCTCCACAATGGACGCCTGAAATGCTCATTTGAGTACAGCGCACTCACCGCGTCGAGATAATATGGCGTTTGCTGGAACCGCCAATCACTTTTAATTCACTTTTAACTCGTAGGCAGCAATTATTTACTGTAAGCTTCAAGTAGCCTTCATATATTTCTCGCACAATGCACTAGGCAGTCGTTCGTCATGGTGCGCCCTTGGGCCTGGCACGCAAACGACTAATACTAAACTTAAAAGTTCCTACATACTTTATGTTTATTTCACAAAATTATTATGTACTTCTGAACCTCTTCCAGACCTTTAAAATAAAATAAAATTTACTACCAGTCATTCATTTCATCTCAGAAATAAAAGTCTAACTGATATTTCATTGCACAAGTCTCAGTTGTACACACTATCAATTAGTTTACCTAAAAATTTGAAGTATTTATTATTATCGAATTTTAAACTCCGTTTTCGTCGCTTTTTGATGGGTAGACAGTAATGTTATTTAGCATGAGTATTGTTTGCTTCATTATTTTGCTTCAGCTCTCCACCAAACTAAACCACTGAACTATTATTCTTGATTTTTGTATCCTTGGCTGTTCTTTTCCTTCTCTCTATCTGACTTATTTTGTTTTCCTTCTAACTTGTTACCGCACGAAAACGTTACAACGACATAGCAATCCAGCCCCACAAGCGTGCAAAATAAAATCATACGCTCGAGAGCCGGACTTGCTATCCACGACACGATAAGACGACATGATCGGGAAATAAACCGAGAATACAAAGCCCCAACCCTGCTAAGATGGCGGCAACAGGAAGGGTTGCTCCAGCTAAAACTCAGCCGCGTGGGCGGGTTCTTTACGACCTTCGAGTTAGGGCTGTACTCCGATACGAGAGGTAAATGATGTTAAAATAACGGAACGCCACCAGTTTCTTGACTAAATCGGGAAACAACAACCGCAACAGAGGTGAGATTACTTTGAAAATGGAAGTGAGTAATGTCACCTTGCTACTTTTCCTTGGCAGAGTTCGGTCGGCGAGTTACATACAGTATCGACTTGCCTTACAACAATAACTTAATGAAGCAGCTGTTCAACTCCTTACAACTGAAACATACACATACAACGCATGCAAGTAACAAGAACACAAATGAAAAACATAAGTACTTGACAATGAACTCTATTGGGATAAATAAAATATATGTAGTTGACAATGAATATGATATTGACTAGTTAAATGTAAAATGCTCAAAATGATTAGTTGGGTTAGATTGCGCAACACGTTAACTTAATTACAGACATTAAACTTGACTGCAAATACATTAATGTGGCTCAAGGTAAACGAAACTGCCACAAGCTACGTTACACAAACAAAAAAATACGACGGCAATTCATTAAATTTAGCAAATAGCAAATAACATCGTTAACAACAATAAATGCACTGAATTGTTCTACACTCAACGACGTAGCGATCACTTTTTGGTTATACACAGTAAAGCTAATTTACAAAAACTTGTTACCTGAAGAAGATCAGCTGGCTGCATAATTACGTGCGGCACTGTACCTGTAGTCGCCTTTCCAAACAAACTGCCTCAAGGTGCCTGAAGAAATGGAACGACGGCGAAATCACAAGGGTGGACGTGGTGCAGAACACAACCTCGATAGTGTACGCGATAAGGGGTTGGCCAGATGAATTAGAATCCCCCGAAGGGTGAATAGACGACGTAACGGCACTTCCATACAGGAACCACTGAGCAACGTGCGAGATTTAAACAACACGACGTCATACTTGACTTAGCGTTGGTTCTATGAAGAGATCGTTAAAATCCGCGACAGCGATGATGTTGGAGTCTCGCAACTCCACGAAAAAAACTATCGACCAAACTAACTTAACTTGCTTCAACTGCACCCCAAACGGTTAATGTTCACAGCACGAAGAACGCCTAGGATTGCTCACGTAACGAGACAGTTCTATTTCTTCAAACGGGCACTAATGGTTTACGGAACCCACAGCATTATTCAAAGCGGAATTACAAGGCTCAATACAAGTGCCCCCCCCCCCCCCCCGGCCGCAAAGCGATGCGAACCGGGGGCTAAAAATCAAATACGTTTGTTCTGTAACTACGCTCCGTCCTTATCTGACTTAAATAAAGAGCGAGAGGTGGTGCGGAACTTTACAACGAACTAAATCGAACTGACTCTACAGTTTATACGAAACTTGCAGGGAACCTTGAAGATAACGAATACGTAGAAATTGATAAGCTGGAGCCTGTTTTGCTCGCAAAACAACAAAGGATACATTCATAAATGAAACTCGATTAATAGGACTGCACGGCAGTATTCATAAACGTTTTACGCGGAAAGTTTTAATGCAGGCTTGTACAATAACAAATAGGTGCAAGGAATTCGGTAACCTAAGACTGCTTTACGGACAGAAGGGGACAAAGCTTGAATTGTAACCTACGCCAAAATAAACCTGAATTGGCAATGTTTTAATATTTGAACTGGACTACGCGGAAATGAATATCTGCAGAATGAAGGTTTGGTAACATTACCGCTAAATTACGAATTTTTACTACATGACTCGAAAAAGATACTAAATCTGAGGAAATAGCTAAGCTCGACAAATAGTTCTAACAAATTCTTAATTCTATTTTTACTTTTGCATGGGGTTAAGTGGTAGAACAGACTGCTATTAGTTTGGCATACCTGAACTTCGTCTGTTTGAACCTTGTTTTATTATTTACTTTAGTAATTATGTAATTTATATTGCTTATATCTTTTTGGTTGGTTCAATAAACGGCATTGTTATTATTATTTGACGTTGTATATAGGTAGGTGGCAGAATTTTAATGTACTATAATTTTTATACAACTGAAGGAGACACCATGCTGTCGAAATATATATTGTTCAATTTTTTATTTTATTGTTGATCTCAACATCACTAGCTGCTACCTCCTTATGAAATTTCGAAAATATAAAAACTATTATAATAATTATTATTATTAAAAATACTTTAAATTTGAAAATTTGTTCGACTTACAAGCACACTTGGACGCTGTGTTTATCGCTGCACACGCGAAATTAAGTCTTACAAAATAAACACGTTTTAACTGCTAAATAGTCCTAGTTCTAGTTCTATTTAATTAGTAAAATTCAAATGCGAGTCTCTATACATGGGCGTTTTTGTTAAGAAAATTCCAGTAATGAAAAGCAGTAGACATAACTTGTTGCAATAAAATAGTTGCTGATTCCCAATATTATATCATAACAGAATGCATTTCTAATATATGCCGATAGAAGAATGTCTTTATTATAGGTAAACATGTGTTGTGTATCTTTCAACTTTATCAATATTTCACTATTACCGATGTGCTTTTGAACCAAAATAACAGAAAATGCCGTAGTAGAAATTTTTAAAGCGATCAGAGCAACGTGTTCAAAATAATATATACCAAATATATATATATATCAGATAATTAGTGCCTTAAAGATTAGAAGTTTCTTTCATGATCGTTTAGTAATTAATTTCGTTTTGTACGTACCCAGAAAAATGCTAGCTTCATCGTTTCGAATTAAATACTGGTTTTTCGAAACAAAGGTATTCGTCATAATTTTTTATACTGCTAATAATATAAAATTTTGATTGCTTAACATTTGAATGTATGCATGTCCTTTTGTTTTATTCTTAACAAATTATTTATTTTTTATTTTTTTAATTTTTTTCATTATTTTTTCACTAGTCAGGAATGTAGATTTTAACCGCGTTGGTAGGATTACGTACCGTAAATTACATTGAAAGGTTTAGTTAAGATTTTCACTCTGTTTATTTCTGTAAGACTTGCAATAGTTTGCATGGAATAACATCTGGAATAGGGGCTTTTCGAACTTTAACGTTTGCAGGAGTTATTAATGCATCTTTTTTATCGGTGGCCCTGACGAACTAACATAATCGAAGGTATTTTCCAGTTTTCCACTTACGTGGACGTGCATACGTCGTGCACCTGCAATTGCTTCGATTTTCTTGTGTAAATGAAATATGTCTAATCTCTCCCCACGAGTCACATTAGAGCTGAATGCATTATTTACGCTCAATTGACATTTTCATTTGGGCTTCACTTTCAAAAACATTTAGTTGTACATAAAATGTGGATGCTCTTCTAATCCAATCAGCTATAAATTTATTTACAATCAATTAGAGATAAGCGAGAGAAGGAAATTGTAAGCATGTATGTTTACAAAATGGCACGAATTAATTTAATTTTTTTAAGCAATTTAATGAATCAAGTTTTAGACCATCTGCTAAAATAAATACTTCAGCAGTGACGAGGATTTAGTACCAGGTTTCCACTTTTGCAAAGTTAGATACATATCTTAAACGAAAGTGCCATCATATTTGTCAATAGATAATCATTCTTAATACGAAAAGAGAGATTAAAGATTCTTTTCTGGATTTATATATAAAAATGTCAAAACTTTCTCTCTTATTTTTTTAAATAATCCTTTCTGAAATAATGATAGCCCTTGAAATTATGGATATAACAAATTTATTACAATATCTTAGTTTTTTACTAAAATAGATCATGTGTCTAAGAAAACCGTTTAGGAGTTGACAGGCTGGAAATAATGGAACTGTGTTTTATTAAAAAATCTTTGCCGAAATTGAGTCTTAACTGACACAGTATTTTATTAAAGGCCTTTCCTGAAATTGGGTTCTAAGTGACAATAAATTCCTACGACGAAAGCCATTCTTTCTCATTTCGCTGCTATTATTACCGAGGCCTACATTTCGTAATATCGATTTTTGAATGTTTTAAGTATTGCGACGTATAGTCGTACTCGGGGAGCGTCTGGATGTAACGGCATTTATTTATCCTCATTTTGTATGCTATCCAATTTGTGAATATGTCACATTCCAAACGACTGATGTTCCACCGGCGAAAGGGAAGAGGACAAATTAAGAGAATCAATCACATTATCGGTAATCGGAGTGACAACAAAAGCAAGCCGTTTTGTACGCACATTAAGTTGCTTCCCTCAAAGGACTGGTACAAAAGTCACTTTTACACTCTGACAACTGTCGACTGATAATTTACTTGAATTACAATAAAGTGATCTTTCGATAATAAAACAACATAGATAGTAGCTACACTTGTTTCCTAATAAAACCGATACGCAATCAGTGGCAGCTGCTCCTTAGGCTCTCAGGGGCTCTAGCTTTCCAACCGCCAACAGCTTATATGTCATTAGAAAAGAGTAAATATTCTATAGTTGAAAATATATTTTATCATATATCTTACTGTTATAATATAACAAGGTTTAAGTAATGACATCCGGATATTGCTATTAGATACCGATTAAAACATGTAAAACAATATCCAAGAAGTACGTCAACATAACATGAGTTATGTGTTAACACATTCGCTCGTATCATAATGCACCAAGCAGCTGGTAGCTGCTGAGAGCGATTGGAAATGTGCTCAAACTTATATGAGAGTTACGGGTGAAAACGTTGTCGTTGCAGAATCAGGATATAGCAGTTCCAATGTGGGGCAAAGGCTAACGATGTTGCAGTCGATACCGCTATACACTCGCGGGCTTATCGCCATGTTTAAAAATATAGTGCTCTCCAAATGTAACGCAATCCGAGGGTTAAAGCAGCCGCTACGCGATAGTAAACGAGTATTGTTTTGATAATGAATTATTTCTTATTGGTATAACTGCTTGCGGAACAACGGGAAGCAAAGCTGCGCCTTCACAGATTTGATCGGAATATGAAAGTCGTGATCACGTGACGCTTTAAAATCCTGAAATAACAAATCACAGTAACGATTCAGCGTGCGTTTGAAAATTCGCGATATCGCTTATCACTAGCTGGATTTATTTATTTCCTAAAAAGGTTAAAATAAAAAAAAAACCTGGATGGCCTACGTCGATATTAAATTTCAACCTGCAAAATAAAGTTGGAACTCTTACAAAACGTTTTTCTGTGGATACTTAAAAAAAACAAATAAATTTGTGGATGTGATGCATTACATGCTCTGTTTCTTCCATTATTAAATAAATTAACGTGTTTCGTTTTTTAACACTTAAGTATATTTAGTGTTTGAGTGTTTTTTATTCTGCGCATATGACGTTTCTCTTTAAATTATTAAAATTAAAGATTATTGCTACATTGGGATTAAAACATCGAAGGAATGTGAGTGATCATTAATTATTATTTTTTGCTTAGCTAATGTTAAAAATTAAGAGCATCTTAGATCCAATTATCACGAGCCGCCACTTAACGCAATATTTCTTTGTTTAGCGTTTGGAGTACCATCAATTTTGATCAGGTTGCGTTAAAAATTGTTAATCTAAGTCTGCGAAATCATCTTCTCAGTGGGTGGTGCTTGTGAAACTGAAGTAAACGGAAGAAATACTGAGGTAATGGGTTCGAAATTTATCGAGGAAGTGGGAATATTATGCGGTTCTGAATGTAGTAACGAATGACTTTAAAGTGGAAGATTTATTTACATTTAAAACAGACCGAAACCGGGAGATTTCAGAGAGTAATCAGTTAAAATAGTCCTTCGATAAACTTCTCCGTTCGTTTTGCGTGTTTCCACGAAAGTCTTAACGTCTTTACCTATAACAAAGTCGAACAAATTAAATCGACGTGTTTTGTTATGTAGCGGTAGACATTCTATTACTGGTTATCTGGCCACAGTATTAATTGCATTTATAGATATTCGTATTTTAATTAATTCTGCAAATTGGTAATGAGCCAGGCAAATAGCTGCAGGCAAACTATCTGAGCATAAATCAAATACTTACATTGTCAGTTTGTCGAAGTTTCAGCACCGTCATCGCTTATACATACATTATATTTAAGCCTGTGGGTCTAGTAATCTGTGGTTAGATTGATGTGCAAAGCGCATTCGATACTTGTTAGTTGCTATTGCTGTAATGCAAATTGCAGGAAATTCTGTAATAGTGTTTTTTCAATAACAGTAATATCGTGTGGCTTATGGTATAACGCCTGGTGTTAAGAGTTGTCTCCGGCGTTAACCTGCCACCGCAATGGCAATCGGGAGTAACTGCTTTACGTGACCACTCGCTTAACTATCGAAACCGTTTGAGCGGCGCCCGTAGTAAGTGCTATGCAACTAGAATATCGTTACGATTATAGATACCAACCGTAAATAATTTTTGCTTTGTGACTTTTGTAGTAATTCACTGGTAATATTTACTTAATTTTGATCTTATTTAAGGCAGAGTTCGGTAATAATATCCTTTTGATACTCCAAATCAATAAAGGGTGCAACATTAATATGGTTCATTATTCAACACCAGGTGGGTTATGAGTGAGGTCCGGACAGATTTAATGATAAGAATTTTCGAGCAAATGCTCAGTGGCGTACACTCAATATTATTTGAGAAGATCAAAATTTAGTAAAGAATGTCATCACCGTGTCCTGCATCCGATTTGCCATACTTTTCTATCATATACGTTTTCTTCCTCGAGTTGTCTGCTGCTTATGGCTTTCTCCACACCTTCTTTCCATGATCTTTTTGGTCTTCCCCTTTTTCGTCTCCCTGGTGGTAAATAACGCATCATTTGCTTTGGCCATCTTGTCTCCTCCATTCCTTGGATGTGCGCGTATCACATCAAACTTTTTTGTTCTATCCGGTCAATGATATCTGTTTCCAATCTCATCATGTTTTTTATTACTTCGTTTTGAATGTGTTATAGTCTACAAATATTCTGCTACTTCTCCGAAGTGCGTCCATCTCTAATGCCTGCATTCTTTTACTTTGTCTATCTTTCATTTTCCATACTTACAGGGCAATTCCTTCTACGATGGTTTGATAGATTCGTCCTTTTGTTGTATTTTGTATTCCTTTGCTCCACCATATGCTGTTAGTAGTTTAATAGTCGTTTTTCCTTGATTAAATCGGTGTTCTGTCTTTGTCGCAATTGGAGTTTTTATCAAAGATTGCACCTACATATTTAAATTCATTGCAAGCTCTTACATTCTCCCCTTCTAGGTCTCGATGCTCACTGTCCGCCCCTACCGCTAAATATTCAGTTTTTTCTAAGTTTATCTCTAAACCCCATTTCTGATACTCTTCCTTCAGCTTTCTTATCATATAGCTGGCGTCATCTTTATCGGCTGCGATTACCACTTGATCGTCAGCAAATAGTAACGTAAACAGGTAGAGTCATTTACTTGTATCCCCACTGTACGGAATTTTCTTGTCCATTGTTAAAGGATATACGTCACATAAATTTTAAATAAGGTAGGTGACAGACAACATACTTGCAATAGTCCTTTCGATGTCTGGAAGACCCCGGAAGTCGTGTTTCCTACTTTCACCAATTCTGTTGTAATGGTATAGAGCGCTTTTATTGTTTGGATATAATCTCGATTAATTGCTGTTTGTTGCAACACCTCAAGCATTTTTCCTCTAGGTACGGTATCATATGCCTTCTTTAAATCCAGAAATACCAAGTGAGTTTCTAGGTTTCTTGCTGAGCGCTTTTCCAACAGTTGCCTTAAGCAGAACATATTATCTGTACACGATCTCCCAGCCCTGAATCCACTCTGCTCTTCAGTATCCTGCCACTCCATTTCTATTCTTTTCTTTATTACACGTCTAAAAGTCTCCCAGTTGAACTTGTCACGCTAACGCCTCTATAATTTTTACAGTTTTTCCTGTTCCCCTTCTTAAAAATAGGTGTAACAATTGATTTTTTCCATTCCAAGGGTATCTCACTTTCTCGTTTGAGGCAACCATTAAATATTTCTGCTATAATTTCTTTTGCTTGTGTTGTGCTATGTTTAATAAGCTCAATTGGAATAACTACCTCCTGGACCAGGAGTTTTGTTATCTTTCATTCCTCTTAGCGCAATGTCTATTTCCTCAACCTTTATTTCTTCTGTTTGTTCTTGGTTATCTAGCGCGGAGGTTGTTTGTTGTATGTATGGTTGTCTGTTTTCTTGCAATAGATCCTTGAAGTACTTCTCCCACTCTTTGATGTCTACTAGGGGTAATTGGCATCTTTCCTGTACGTTTTGTCTCCTATTTGATATTATTTTTCAGGCTTCACTACGTTTACTTCTTCCCATGACACTCTATTTCTTCAAATTTTTTAGCCACATGTTTCCTTTTGCTTTAATGACCTCTTTTTTGGTTTCCATTCGTATTCTTGTATAAGCCTTTCTGTCTTCTGGGCAATTAGTGCTTAGCCACTTTTGATAAGTTTCTTTTTTTTGTGTCGGTTTTCAACTGTCTTTTGATTTTTCTATTTCTACAGTGATTGTAATAAATACATATACCTTATTGCTTCCTAACACAAATGTTTGCAGTGTTTAAAAAAAACTATTAAAATAACTCCAAATTGCCTGTATGCAGTTAATAAGTAATCGAATAATTATTCTCTTGTCACTGTATTGTAACTTATATTTATTTCTGCGAGATCCTTCTGGATAATAACTGCTGTAGCGCATCAAATATAGTATGGTTGCTCTAATACTATACAATGATAGTCACGCTTCACCTGCTCAACTGCACAGGTGGAAATATTTCCGCAAATTCTGGAGGAATTTCCATAATATATAAAACTGTTGTAAGTTTACGTATGTTTTATACTTTTGAATTCAAAATTCGGTTTGGACAACCATTGCAGTTTTATTAATGTATTGTGTTATCATTATATCTGTCCAGACCTTACTTATATGGGGGAGGCACTGAGGTATCGTCCATTACTGCTACCTTTTTAACAGTAGTTTACAGAGCCAACTCTCACTTAAGGCAATTTTTCGTAAAGGAACCTGAGAACATGAGCAATGGAAGCGTTGTTCTAACTAACCATGCCAGGCAAGGATTCTCCTACTATAGTTGTTCTTCTGTTGGCAAAAGCAAACATGACGGCAACATTGTATATCTCCGCCTGTGTCGTCTTTATCGTTACATCAGCAGAGTATGGAATTCTCTGTTAATCATATTTTGTGTATACGCATATTCCTATAGTTAGTCGGCAGTAATTACCCTGGCCTGGGTGATAAAAGTTGCCCCACTGTCGCCAAATATACCAATTTTTACTCGTATTTAATCTTTCGTTTATGGAACATTATTTCGTCACACGCTTTTATTAATCCTCTAACTTCCGCTGAAACCGTAGCTTTTAGAGTAAAACTAGATATATGAAAGTAATAAGATGGTGCTACATTGAGATAGTTGTTAAAATTCCTGTCAAATGTGAAGAGCAGTCGATCATAACACCCAGAAGGCAAATATCATTGACCGTGTCATGATTTAGTTCTTCCATCTCAATCATGACACGGTCCAATCCCGGAAGTCGTTTGTTACTTAATGACAATGGCCGTGAAAGCCTCAAAAATCATCTAAATATCATCGACTGCCTCCACTATACTGCGAATGCGATTACTATCTTCACCTTCTGCAAACCATAGCCTTCTGAATAGCAACCACAAAGTAACCCTTATAGTTATTTTTTTCACATAGAAAAAGTGGACATTACTTCTAAGGAGATATTAGGGATTGATCTCATAACACATTTAGTGTCGGCTTTTGCACCACCACAGGCCTGGTTACAGCAGATTACAGCCAGAAAGCCATAGTTTTATAGTTCTTATTTGAACGCGCTTTCTTCACTTCAGCTTACAGTCGAATACATATCAGATACGCTGAATCCTTCACTGGATTTGATAAACAGTTTAACAATGGACTTTTAAAGTTTGAAATCCAAAAATGGTGCATTCCATACAGTAATGCTGTAAGTGTACTGAAGATCTCTTCTACCTGAAACAGATAGGTGTTAGGTCGGTTAATAACGCGATTTGAAAAAAAAACTGATTCATGATTCACTTTTACAAGTGTAAACATTTGAAGAACATAATTTATTTTGAAATGGCTGGAAGTCTGTTAAAAATGTTCTTCACCGAAAAAGTCCATTGAATTTCTTGATATTACTGGTACAGTATAGTGTTTCCTCATAGGTTACGTTTAGAGAATATACTACTCTGGCGCTTAAAATTCCCTTGCAATGGATATAGTTTCGAAGTGACCCAGTCATTAGACTAAATTATACACTGCGCCGCTTTTTGTTTCCACAATTGCATTCACCAACTCATTACAGTAAAATGGTGAAAATCAAACATAGACCAATAGTACGAGCCGATTAATGAAGTAATTACTGCAAATGTTGAGTATTGCAAATAATTAGTTTCGCCAAACGTTCGGTGTCACGCGCATTGAGTGGTAACAGAAATGCCTCGCGGTAGTTTACATGTTGACGAGAGAAAGAACCGTGGTGTAATTAAGATGAACTGGCAAAACAAGTTTCAAGTACGACAACCAGGTAATGCTCTAAAACAGAGATAGCATCACGAACACTCTCTTAAGTGTATACGTGTTTGTTTATCTGCGAGTAAACTACTAATGCAGAAAAGGGTGCCAATAGTTTAAAATCGCTTCGCTTAACTAGCAGCGGTAATAACGTGGACCTGTATATTCGCTAGACGTACTATACTACAGTTTTCAAGCTCTCAATCGACATATTTCAAAATAGCTGTAGAAGGCCTAAGTTCTGTCAATATTTTGGATTTCTTTGTTGACTGTTTTCCTATAAGTTACTTTGGGCCTTCTTTTTTGAACTTTTCTAGAAAAACTTGATAATTTTATTTTAGATTGTAGAACATCCTCCGCTATTATTGATCTCACGTATTTTACGTTGTCTTGTAAACTTTTTAATGAATTACCATCTTACAGGCGTCCAAACAGCGTAGTGAATCAAACAAATATGTAGTATCGACCCATTTTTTTCAAATTAAAAAAAAAATCCCTATATTGCCAGTGGCAAAGTCTAAAGGCATGGAAACTGTTGTCAGTATGTGCTTACTGGATTAATTAGCTTATTATAAAGGCAAATACATACATAGCCAAAGAGCAGAAAAGAAAGAGTAACTTGAGGAAGAATTCTGCTTTCCAGCCTTAAACAATAAGTATGGAGCCATGGTATAAAAGCTATGTAATCAATAAGGGTAAACGATATAGCTTCCCAGGAAGAGATATAAATGAAGTATTGTATGCTCGCATTTTAGAATAAAATAGGCGATAGCAATGAACAACTATGTTGGGCAAGTTTCATGGCAAATATGTGATAGTCAAACTTACGACAAACTCATCTTTATCACTTTCACTTTTGGTGTCTATAACAAGCTTATTTAGTGAATTTTGGAGATACACGGTTTTGGCTACATTAGTTAACGTCAGAGGTTCATTATTGTTTTTATTGTCCCTCTTTTTATAGAACTGTCATTTATTGAAATTGTAACATTTAAAAGTTATGAATTTAGTTTTATTGTGGTGTTTGCGAAATTTATAAGGGTATGATTGATGTATTAGGTGATTCTGCACCTTCATATAGGTTATTAAGAATTGGTCTCAGGATTTCAAATTGGGAAGAGAGTTGCGAAAATATGCACCAGGTGCTGGCCCGGCAAAAACTGTCGTTACCACAGAACATATTGATTTGGTCCATGATTTGGTATTCAATGATTGAAGAATTTCGCTGAGATTTATAGCTCAGACATAGGGCCTTTTTATGGGTCGCTTAAAAAAATGCGTGCAGAATTGAGTTTAGAAATAGTCTCTGCACGTTGGGTATTGTTATCCGCCGATCAGAAGCGCATCAAATAGGTAAGTCGTCTCTGAGATTAATTTGGCGATAATTAACAGAAACCCAGATTGTTTAAAAAATGTGACAGTAGACTATTGGCTGTCCACAGAATTAAAAGGACATTTATAAGGCACCCATTTTTTTAAAAATTACGAAGAGGTAATGACGGCAGTGAATAAGTGGCTGACGAGATATAACACTGATTGTTTCCAAAGTATAGGTAAACAAAATGTATTAACTATTTAGGTGACCATGTTGAAAAATAATATTATTTTAAACTTTTTAGTTGTTTGCTTTTATGTTAAAGGCAACAATTAGTAACACTTTCCACAAGACACATAAAGTGGGACTACTTTCGGGAATTGGCTACTGAACGAATACAATTAACTGTACCATTAAAAACAGAAAACGATTTATTTGACGCAAGCGAACACCTTAATCAGTCTATTCAACAATCGGCATATGATGCTACTCCAGACTGCGAAATTCAGCAAATAATAGAATTTTGTCCTGTTTCCATTAAACAAAAAATAGCGGAAAGCGAAGCTTAAATGACATTTGGCAAACAACTAGAAACCCTAGAATTAAGACTAAGTTCAAACTGCCCGGCAAGTCTATTAACCAATTTTAGAAATCGAGTACAGGCATATTTAAATAACTTAACCCCAACTGAGGTCACGGATTACTCTTTATGGAAGACTACCAGAAAACTAAAGGGATCAAAATCAGTAGTTCCACCAATTAGAAAATGTGATGGGCACGAACCAATCAAGAAAAAGCAAACATCTTCGCTCAACACTTAATTTCCATGTTTCACCCACACCAAAGAACTTGTTCTACAGAAGGAGAATTATTCATATACCAAACCGTTGAAGAAATTGAAGAACAGGCTCCACCTATTAGACCAGTAAACATGAGTCAGATTAACTCCATTAAAAAGCTCCAGGTTACGATGTTATAACTGCCAAAATTCTCAAGGAACTTCCAGAAAAGGCAATACAATTAATAATCTATATAATCAATACAGTTTTCCGTTTGAAAATCTTGCCCGAGCAAATAGCAAATAGGGATGGTACCAAAATCCGGCAAAAAAAACAGAAGAAGTAGTTTCATAGTTCCATCAGCTTACTGCCTGTTATATCGAAGGTATTCGAAAAGTTTCTCCTATAGAAACTAAAGCCGATCCTTGAAAAAAAAAAACATCATACCGATTGATCATTTTGGTTTTCGTGAAAGCCATGGTACAAAAGTACTACCAGCGGAATATTACGAATTACTTAAAGACTACTTAGTCGAACGAATTTTCCAAAGTAAACTCAAAGACGCACAACCAAATATTCAACTAGTTCAAGTAGGAGTGCCCCAGGACAGCATATTAGGGCCTATCCTATATCTTTTGTTCACTGCTGACCTACCTACAACCCCTCAAAGATTAATAGCTACATACAAAGATGATACTGCGTAATTAGCGTCACATAGTGACAATACTACAATTAAACTTGATTAAGATTGAAAACTGGCTAAAACTGTGGCGTATACAAGTCAATGAAACAAAGTCGGTCCACGTAAATTTTACCCTAAGAAGACATGCCTGCCTAATAATAATACTGAACAACATACCAATCTCGCAAAATGACAGCACAAAGTACCTAGGGATTCACTTAGATAAGCGTCTAACCTGGAAGACCCATATAATAATAATAAAAAAGAATCCAACTAGGATTAAAATTTCGGCAAATGTATTGGCTAATGGGACGGAACTCCCAGTTATCATTGGAGAACAGAGTGCTTTCTTTATAAAGTCATTATAAAACCAATATGGACGTACGGAATACAGATCTGGGGGTCTGCAAGTACAAACCTCGAAATACTACTATTACAAAACGAAATAATCAGGTCAATAACATACTCTCCTAGATATGTTCTCAACTGGATTCTTCAGCAACACATCCTATAGCCACAATGAAGCAGGAAATCGAACGTGCTAATGTAGAGTATCAAGCCAAACTTTGTTCTCATACTAATAAATTAGTTGTGGCTCTACTAGATAGGCGCATTATCAAAAGACTTAAAAGATGCGATCCTTTAGATCTAGGTAACAGGTTTAACTAAGTGTAGTTTAATTTTAGTTTTATCTTAAGGCTAGTTTATCAAATCATTTGTTCATATCAATAGAAATAATACTAAAGAGCATCATTTCCTCATGTTATAATCTGCATTTAATGATTTAATAAATAATTTACTGAATGTTATGGTAATATAACAGATTGTAAATACTTATGAAAATTAAACGTGTAAAAAAAGGTTTTAGATGATTTTTATTAGTGTCGTCTTGTTTTTTCAGATACGCGTAGGCCTGTAAATATATTATATAATTGTAAAATTGCACAGTTAATGAATGTAAAAATATATATTCCAGGCTTATCTGGCATTTTGAAATAAAAACTCAAAATGAGATCATCTCCAAAACCTACATGTTGATTGTTGATAGCCGAGAAAGTTTTTGGGCAATAACCTGTTGTAATAGGCTTTTACAAATTTATCAAATATTAACATTGAAAATGTTTAACGAATTGGAGATGTGACACTAGTACGGTGCTCTTTTAGCGATTTGTGTGACGCTTGGAAAATGCGCAGTTTTCGAGAAATTTTGCAAGTTGTACGTATTACAGGTGAATGTTGTTGGTGTTATTTTGAAGATCTTGTCAAGGGCGAACTTTCTGGAGAGGTTGTGAAAATGCAAGATTCGAGGGGGCGAAAATACGGTGGTTAAAACGATTTTTTGTAAGATCCAAATGTGATATGGGGCTAGTTGGAAAGAGGATGAACCAACGCTCATCGTACTGGCTGGGTTTTGGGGTCTTCGATGCACGGGGGCGAAGTTACAGTCGTAGAAAGCTGAGACGCATTTGAAGCTAATTGGATGTTCGTATAAACAGAAGGAATGAAAAAAATGTCGAATTTTGTTTTGCCAGTATGTGGATGAATCTGTGGGTTTTTAAGAATTTTGCGGGTGAGGTTGATTTAATTGTTGCAAAATGGGGAAACCGTTACAATTATCAGAAAAGCTTTCAAATTAATATTTGTGTGAAATGAAATGTTTGGAGACTTTACTGGTCAATTGTATTTTTTAAGAAAATTCGGGATATAAGAATTGCCCAGATGGATTTGGGGTCGCAAAATGGGGAGAACCGTTATAATTATCTAAAAAACTTTAAAATTAATATTTGTGTGAAATGATCTGCTTGGAGACTTTCTACTGGCCAATTGTATTTTTTAAGGGAATTGGGGATCTGTGAATTTTGCAGCCCAGGTGGATTTGGGGAAAATATATATCATTATCAGAAAAACCTTAAAATTCATATTTGTGTGAAATGATCTGTTTGGGGACTTTCTAGGGATCGATATTCGGGATGTGGGAGTTTTGCAGCCCAGGTGGATTTGGGGGTTGCAAAATGGGGAAAACCGTTATATTATCAGAAAAACTTGAAAATTAATAGTTTTGTGAAATTCCCGGTTTGGAAACTTTCTACTGGTCGATTGTATTTTTAAGAGAGTTCAGGATGGGGTTGTGAGGGGGAGGGATTACCTTATTTTCTCAATATTTAAGTAAGGAAAATGTGCAATTTTTTGTATACGTGCCCTTTGTGAAACTGTAAATTTGCAAGTAAATAGTAAATAGCGTGTCGGATTGTATTTTACTCTAACATAAATAATATTACGTGGGTGGAGGTCATTGCCGCGCTGCACTTGTTCGCAGAATGGTAGTGGCCACTGGCAGGGTCGAGATGTTAGTGTCAGCTGTATGTACTAAAACTTAATGCGCGATTGTAGTAGAAAAATTGATGGGGATTTTGAAATATAAATATGTATACATATGTATATGTACTGAAAATGCAGTTACTAAGTTATACAATGTAAAAGCTCCACAAACAACAAATCCTTTCAAAATATATTTATTGAACAATTAAAAGAAAACTAACGATATATATCGACTAAACAACTCAAAGGTCTATTCACATCTAATTCCTTTTTTACAACGGCATGTTACTCCTAATAAAAGCACCTTCACTACAGTTCTTATATTTGTTATTACAGCACGTTTATGAGTAAACAAAATAAACTAGGAAAAATAATATGTGGAGCCGCCGATCGGATGGTTCGTAATTCTCAGAACTAATTTATAACAGCTAATAAATGTAATAATAAGAATGACTTATATAAGCAATACATCTTCCAAAGTTATATAAAAAAATGTTAATGTAATATCGAATTCAACATCTTTATATAATTGCAAATTAATATTAAAATGTACAAGATGCTGAAAAGGTTCAAAACTGTAGTTTGTATCATTTATTAATGATCTCATATGCAGTAGAACTTCGCAGTAACGTTTCGCGTGGCGTACAATAAACAATAATAATACAGATACGAGCAATTTAAAAAAAATCTATCCCTTGTAATTTTTTTAGATTTTGGAAATTTTATGCCAGACTTGAAAATTAGCAAATTTCATTTTCAATGCATTAACGAAGGTTGGTAAATTGCAACTTCTGTAATTTTTTTTTCATAAATGAAGATGAACCTGTTTTTGTGAATTGATCTTGTCGCGTAATTGTCATAGCTATTCTTTTATTAGAATTTGACTATAATGTTAAAATACCAAGCCTTAATCATAACAATTTATAATATTTTAGGATACATTTTTGAAAGCACTCTTGATATCATTGCAACAATTTTTGTATTACATGGCATTATAAAGAAACGGTATTCAAGGATTAATCCAAGTGAAAAATAAACAATTCATCAAAGAGTGTTAACAAACTTCTCGAAATTGAAACGACAGATTAGAAGAATTCGTTTCCTAACAAGCGATTGTTTTTCAAGATCTCGAAAACATAAGGGCACCCTAAGATATGGTATGTAAAACTTCGAAAGAACTATTGATTTTCTAAAAATTCTCTAAATACCAGAAGCAACAGCAACAGAAATTACAGGGTACTTTATGAACACTCCTTTTAGATCAAAGTAATACTATCCAAACGACTTTGGAATAATTTACAATTTATAATTGAAGCGACTTATAATCCGGGATTATTATTTTCAGGTGCATTATGGACAATGTCTCTGGTTTCTTTATTGTTCAGAAAGTAATTGAACGTAAATTTGATATTATCATTTACATACATATGAGTATTGTCATTAGAAGCTAAAAAACAATTTTTAAATGCGCTACAACATAATAAGTAACAAACCGAGCCAGTGAATTCTATCGAATCACAATTTCTGTCCAGTAAAATAAGGAAGTGCAAACTTACCGAGAGCTGCGGACAAAGTGCAATAAGGAGTACTAAAATACAGTTTACAGATACTTGCACTAAACCAAAACTTTCTACAAACTTACCAGACCAACTGCTGTGCAAGTGCACCCAACGGAGAAGAAAATACAATTCTAAAAAGTGTTGTTAGTTCAATATCGGAGTAGAATGCTTTATAAAGAATAAATTAAGTTTTTAACTCAATTCAGTTCTTAACCAAAAATGTATAGCGTACATTTAAGGCCAACCATGCATTTGCAATCTAGTTTGACTTGGAAATTAAAGTCCTTGCGACTTTTTCATATTTTGTATAAATATAGAATTTAAATAGCCTACGCCTTGTTTGCCCTCCAGTAATCTTATTATTGTCAAGAATTTACTGCCAACTCGTTTGCCGTGTATCTCGATAAGAGTATTTGTTCAGTATTGATTTTGCTTTTTCCTAATTTCAAACAAGACGATAAATTATTTTCTTGTAAAGAAGACAGCCGAGTGAATTTGTCAAACTTTTTATAGCTTTAAGATGATCTGAAGGACCAAGTTGGTTTGAGCTTCACTTTTTACCCCTGCAGGCACAATCGAGAATTATGTATCGTGTAGGTTACAGAATATAGGCGTTTCCGAATTTACGGCCTATTTCATCAGCCAACTTGGATTAGTCGAGTTATACGAGGAAAAATATTCGCGGGCTAATGTTAGTTGAGATTGTGGTTAACTCTGCTAAGTCCCTGGTTTAAATTCAAACAATGGCGAAGAGAACGTTTCTGTTATGAGGAAATGTGATAGCGCCTGGGCACCCTTTGTGCTCTGTTCTTGAGGCTCGGAAAATTAATCACTTAAAAATTGGAGATCAGATTATTAAGCCGACAAAGTGTTTGTTTTCTCTTTTGAGAATGACGCTTCCGTCTCTATTTTAATTTTGATGTAAATTAGGTCGAATTCCAGGACCAGAATCTAATGTGCAGGTGGAATAAGGTACATACCCCAAACTGCGAAATTTCCAAATTTGTTTTAGACGCCTTTGCGAAATGTACCGAACTAGTTCTAATTTTCTGCTTCTCTAATTTCTCTTAATGTCGTCTATTTAGACACTTCAAAGTCAGTTCGTAGCGTTTCTAGGCTTTGGAAAGGTTTTCAGTGTACTTCACTCCATCATTAATTGTATGTATAATCAATGGAGTGACTTCTTCCGGCTTCTCGAGCGGCAACAGGAATAATAATAGCTTGCGCGAAAATGTGTTAATATTGGGATAAAGGGCAGGTTTTTATGCAAGCGGGACGTTAGCTCGATCTGCTTGATGAAAGCTATTTACATTTTTATTTCATGGATTAGTGCTTTCGTTTTCTGGAGAATGCAGGTTTTGTAATTATGGTAGTAGCATTAAACCTCTGACTTCTTTGTCGCAAAACAAAATGAAAATTGTTGTGCATCAAGATATTCATTTTGACTAGAAATCTCATTGCTGTTTCCATAATACAACATAAGCAAGTTGGTTTTGTGAGGCAATACTTATTTAATGTTGTCTGACTGTTGGACGCTGAATCTTCAATGAGCGACCATGACGTGGTATATGAAATATATAAAAGGTTAACTTCCGGCACCATAAAGCGGGAGTTTCATAGTTATGAGAACCCTTCCGCATAGTTTGCAATCGTATATAGAGCATGTTTTTGTTACTAATCTGCAGTCCGCAAAGAGAATCGTTTATTTTAACTAGACTTTGCTCGGTCAGATACTAACCTTAAGCTAGTGGATGAATATCGGGCACATATTTTCGCCGAAATTCGAACCCCAGATCTATTCAGTGCTCTAACCACTGCGCCAGCGAGCTTTTTTGCATAGAAAAATAAAATGATTTTCATGGAAATGGGGCACTATTAAATTAAATACTCAAAAAAGTGTAACATTTTCGGATTCACACATTTGAGAGTTTTCGTCTATTGCTTCTTTAAATCTTCGTCTTGCAAATGTTTCTTATACTTTTGAGGTTTGACTTATGCTGTATTTAAACTATGATACAATGAGATTCAGTTTTTATTGAGACGGAAATATAGCCAGGGTCAGCTAGCCCAGAATGGCCATTAGCAGTCTAGTGCCCGTAAAAGTGATAAGAACACCAAGATTGTTTTCAAAAGCAACGATATTTGAAATATTCAAGAACTTTGAAACAAATAAAGATGCGAGGCTGTTTAAAATGCAGATTATGTCTCTAATAGTCAACCAACTTCTTTATTATGTTCTACCTAAAATGAACTGACCAATTTCTAATCGGACTACCTGGATTATCGTACTTTACGCGTTAGTAAATATAACCCAGTCAGGATTAACTTTCAATAGTTAAGTGTAACATGTTTTGTGCTCTAATTCTGTCAGATCATATTAGGTAGACTGCATCAACCGTGGAAATTGTTTTTATATTCAGGTCATATCTATTAGAAAAACTATGACTACTTTATTAAATGTCTAAAATATATACTTCACAATAATGCTAAAAGCGTATGGACTGAAGTTACTATGTGTTTGGAGGAAAAAAGAAACTGTATCAGAGCCATAAGTTGCAAATCGTGAAGTCTGAAAGAGCTTATTTTATGAAACAGATGTGAACTTCTGCAACCAAGGATTGAAGCGTGCACTACTCGTTTGATTAGTTACAAAAATGAACGAGTTGCCTACTTAGACCGTATAGTCACATTTTGAATCTCCCAAAAACTGAAAAATTACTACCTCCTCGGCTTGAAAGGTAGTGCTGACTAACTTTGGGACAATACATGTGTAATGGTACAAAATTACATTATGAAAGGTAAAACCGTGAAAACTGCTTCATATTTTACCATACTCAAAGGTAAATTGAAGCGAACCATGAGGAAATTGGTTTTCTGTCGAAGAATCTAATCAGAAACTAATGCAAAACTGTGGATTTGAAGTTATTGAACTACTATAGCATCAAGCAATTTTCTTAATTTAGGATTACTTAAGAAAACCTTCGGTGTATCATAGAAATGTGAGAATGACTTTATAAAAAACTATGAAATATCTTCTGTGGTAGAAAACTAGAGAATGTACATTGAGTGATAACGAGACTATATAATGAAGTAACAACATTGTTTAGTAAAGTTGTTTGTTAAATATAGATTTATATCGCGAGCAGCACTGTCGATGTCGTCTGGATAGAGAAGTTAAAAGTTACGCCAAGATTGAAGCATGGAAAGAGGTTTATAGAGAGACCAACAGGTGCAGAGCAAATACTAGGGCCAGTTATGCATGGAAAATACAATAGAAAGTACCAACTGAAAATAAAGACAAAAAACGGGTTACCGCCAATGGAAATAAAAGAACCGAAAGTTCACTATCAGGAATTATTACCAGAAAACAGAGAAAATCCATAAAGCAAGCTGCTGATGCAGAGGTGAGCGAAGAGAGAAATATAGAAGAAACCAATGATGTAGAAGAATTGGAAAGACAATCAGTAGAATTGGCACTAAACGGCATGAGAAATGGGAGAGCACTAGAGCCAAGAAGTGTCCTGTTCGAATTAGTCAAAGCACCAAACAAGATTTCACGAAATTCTAACAGCTTTTCCGAAGGTGTATTTATAAAAGGAAAACGAGTATCTCCAGAAAGCAAAATATCCCATATCTTGTCAATCTATAACCAAAAACAGCCGAAAGTAATGTAAGAATTGCCGTGAATTAGTGTGTTCAGTTCACTTAGAAGGTTATATGGTAGCAGGAGCAGTGAGCTGTGTTAAAACCGGAAGACGAATTTCGAAACAATTTTAAGTGATGTAGGTATTGCATCAGGGATGCCTTATAGAGCCAGCTCTTTGTACACATGGGAATCCAAATAGGGGACCATACACTATTTACACTCCCATTTGCCGATGGCCAAGTCATACTATCTGAAATAAAGATACAAAAAGTGGGGCTTCGAAATAAATTCAAACACGGCGGAATGTCTTATCATAGAAGGTATCGGAACAGATCTGGAAATACAATTAAACACTGCGCAACGTTTAAATTTTTTAAATACTCACATTCTCGGTAAGCACCAACGAAGGCGTCACTAATAAACTAATAAAGCAAGAGGCGATACTGTCCCATGGATCGATAAAATACAAAAGCAGTAGCAAGCATGCTATCTAAGATGGTATTCTTCGAATGCATCTGTATCTATAACTCGTAGGTATGGAAATTAAATAGAAGAAATACTGAAAAATTAAAAACCCAGGAAATTATTTTATGACGCAGCAGCTTTTTTTTTATAAGGGGCGTCGCGTCGCCAGCACCATATGGGCTAACTGGAACGAGTGGTTCCTCTGAAACTTCCCTATTTCCCTTGGGTAGACATTTGTATTACTTCAAAGGGGTGACTATTACAACTTTATCACTGAGTTCTATTTCCTTGTTGTCGGTGTCGATTCCTCTCTTCTTTTTCCTTTTGGCCTATAATGTTCTTTATTCTACTTGTTAGCGCCTCCCAGTCATCCTTGCTCCTAAGCATTTTTACTGTTAGGTTTTCGCTCGTTGGTGTTTCTATGGCTGTTTGTATTTCAGTTCCTTTTCTTATCCATCTCGAGCAGTGAAAAAACATATGCTCCACGGTATCTATCTCATCACAGTAAATGCACTTTTCTAGTTCTTGTATTTTAAATCTCTGTAAGTATGCATCAAAACATCCGTGTCCTTCGATCACCTGTGTAGTGAAGTAATCGACTTTACCGTGTTTCCTGTTTTCCCACACTCATAGATCCGGTATAAGTTTTTTTGTCCACTCTGCCTTGCCTTGAGTTCTTTCTCATCTCTCCTGCCATTTGAGTTCCCTCATCGTCTGCCCCTCCGTTTTATTATGTATTCGACATCTTTCATCGACCATGAGATCGATGGGTGTGCCTGTGTGGGTGTCGTGGAATATGCACTGCATATCCTTAACAGTGTTCTTCTTTGTACCTTTTCCAACATTTCCTTGTATTTTTTTAAAGCATATTGCTTCACTCCAGATAGGTGCTCCGTACAATATTATAGAATATTATATTGATGCCAGTATCCTTCTTCTACTGATCCTCGTCCCTCCTAGATTAGGCATGATTCTAGAAAGTGGTTTGGCTGTTTTGGCCTTCTTATCTACGGTTTCAATGTGGTTTGTCATTTTCATTTTATGATCAAAATTGATCCCCAGGTATTTCATAGCCTTAATCGTTTTGATTTCTATTCCGTTCAATTTGAATTGTCAGTTTTCTTAGCGTGTATCGTCCTGCCAATATAACTACTTCAGTATTGTGGGGCGCTAACTGTAGCTTATTTCGTCTCATTTCATCTTGGATTCATAGTATTGCAGTATTTAACCTGTACTCCACTGTTTCTTCGGATCTTCCACATGCCACTACGGCCAGGTCATTCGCATATCCTACTAAGTGTACTCCTTGCGTCTTTTACAGTTTCAGGATAGTGTCGCAGTATCTGTTCCATAGTAAAGGTCCAATTATGGACCCCTGTGGAACCCCACATGTTACTTCAGTTTCATGCTTTTGTCCGTTTTGTATCTTTCTGTTTGTAAAGTAGCTGCGTATCAGCTTTATTAGGTATGTGGATATCTCTCGTTCTTTGAGCTCGCTTACTATCCCTATTCACGGCGCACTATTAAATGCGTTTTGGATATCTAAAGTGACCATCGTACAGAAATCTCTTGTTCTTAAATCTCCGGAGTTGGCCTTTCTTGCTATGATTTACTAACCTCATAGCATCTACGGTGGACCGACCCATTCTGAATCCGAATTGCATCTCAGACAATCATCCATTTAATTCCACCTCTTCGTTTAATCTTTTGCATATTAGCTGTTCAAACAGCATACCTGCAGTGTTTAACATGCATAGTGGTGGTAGGTCTGCTGTTCGTCTTAGCTTTTCTTTGGATTTTCAAGTAAAACCAAACCAGATTCCTTCCAAATTTCAGGGAATTCTCTTCTATGGAGCAGTCTGTTATATACCTCAAGACAATACTCCGGCTGTCTGTATGCTATGATTTTTATCAGTTCTCCCGGAATGTTGTCGGGCTGAGGTACTTTTCTTGAGTTAATTTTGCTTACAGCTCTTGCTAGTTCTTCCGAGGTGAATTTTGTTGGTTCATCTTCGGACAGGTTCCGTATTTTCTCTTCCCATTTCGGTTTGGGGTTTTTTGGAAATAGTTTTCTTGCTTCTTCTTTCATTTGCTCATTCGTGAGTTGTATTTTGAGCAGTGTTTTCAGCTTCTTGCTGACAATCTTGTAACCTTGTCCCCATATGTTTTGGTCTACCTCATCGCAGATTTTCTTCCAGGCATTTTCCTTGGCATCCGAGATGGCTTTCCTGAGAGTATTTCTATGTTCGTAGTATTCTGTTTTGTGCTTGTTCTTCTCCTCTTCAGTTATATTTTGTTTTTTATTCTTTCACGTCATTTTTCTTTTTCGGATTAGGCATTCCTTCTTTATTAATGCTATTTCATCCTTCCTCCAATAAGTTTGACGCAGGAGCTGGGGAATTTAAATAGTACAACATATTGGAAATGACGAAGTGAAACTGGAATGGAGTTAAGGGATGCATTATAGATACGATAGAAAAGATTATATTAGTTTGGTACAGAAACGTTCAACAAATGCCCGAAGAAGATAGTCCAAGATAGAGACCATGGAAAGCAGAGGATTACGACAAAACGATGAATAGAAAAGAATGGCATTTAGGAATCGAGAAGAGGACTAATATATTTAAAAGTTTATAAGCGCATTTGCCATTTCATTTGAAGCAGCTTTACCACCTTAAAACTGAAAGAAAGAAGTACGTAGATATGCTGTTCTGTCTGAAATAATCAAGTGAAGTATAACGATCTACAATAACAATCTCTCTGAACTACGATTAAGCAAAGGAAATGTTAATTACTGCAGGCATAGCAATACAAGAAGAATAGTAGGTAGGTACAGTGAGTGGAATCCAAAACGGATTAACTGATAATTTTAACAATGGTAAGAAAAGTATTAGGTGCAATATTTCGATCATAGGAACTTACTTTTGATTATTTATCGAATTAGAAAGAAAACCTATATGGTGATAAGAGTGCAGTAGTTCTACAGCTTACGAAACATAGGCAGATTTGTTGGTCGCAGATAGAGAATTACCGGGTTGTTGTACTTGAAACTTGTTGTACCAGTTCATATTAAATCCACCACTGTTTCGTTGTTTTACTTACCCTACCGAACGCTTGGAACGTTTCTATTTATATTTAATGCAGGTTACAATGTTTTCACATTTCTTCAGAATTAAATTTTAAATTAAATAAAAAGAAAGAACATAGTCAATAATAGTACATATTATTTAATAGCATTATAGTACTGTCAAATTATATAATTAAAAGTAAAATCACAACACATTCTCTGTATTTACGTTTTCTATATTCCATCAATTGTTGGAAGCATTCCTTATATTCTAAGCTGTTACCACTTAGCACACTTTTTAATTTAAAATCACTAATTTGTAGAGCATCTGTGACATATTTATGTAGTAGTAGTAGTTGTGGGGAGACCGAAGTCTAGTAAGTAGGCCACCATAGGCCCTTTTTGCCAGCTCCATGCCATCCCCTCAACCGCCTTCATTATCTTTCTCTTCGAGGGGCTCTTCTCCCTGCTTAAACCTTCCTGATTTTCTAATGAAGATCAGAATATCGGCCTAGGACAGGGAGTTCAACTTTTCCATTCGAAGCGTAGCTGCTCCAAAGGTTCTATACCTCAGTCGCTGGTACGCCTCGCATTCTCCCAAGTAGTGAAAGGACGTTTTCTGATCCCTCCCACATCTTGGGCAAATGGGATCGTCTTCTACCCCTCTCAGTGTTAGGTGTTTCTTTAGTTTACAGTGGCCTGTCAAGATCCCAATTAAAAGATTTGTGGTTCTCCGGCTGCTTCCCATTAGCCCGACCGATTTCTTTGAATCAAATCCTGCTATGTGGTACTTTGTCTGACGACAGCCCATGCATCCTTTCCACTTTTCTTCTCTGGTCTTGTAGGCCCACTCGGTGAGGGCTGCTGAGACCTGCTGCCTTGTTATACCCAGGAGGGGTTCTGGTCCAAAACAAGTTTCCCCGGCTCCGAGTTTGGCTAGTTCGTCTGCCTTCTCGTTGCCTTGGACTCCTGTGTGTCCCGGGACCCAGACGAGCTCGACGTCCTTTTCCCATGCCAATTCAGCTAAAGCGTTTCCGCATTCCTGTACAAGAGCTGTCCTGGCCTAGAAGATTCCTATTAGAGCAAATATAAATGTTTTGCTCTGGGGATGTCCTGGCCTCACTCCTTGTTGCCACCGATGAGATGGCATAAACTTCTACTTGGAATACATGGTGAATCTTCCTAAAGCATAGCTTTCTTGTACCCCTGGGCCTTCCATATAAATTCCTGCTCCAGAGGATTGCCTTTCCGCCACTCGAGAACCATCCGTGTAGCATATCAAGACATTCGGCTGGAGCTTAACACTTTTTTGCTCCCACTGTTTCCTTGTTGGGATAGTGAGAGAGTATCCTCTTTCTAACCTTAGCCGGTTGTCTGCTTCGGTTACCCTGTAGGCTGATAGAGGTATTTCTCAAGCACCCATGTCGGCGATCCTAGCATGGCCTGTGCGAACTCCCTGGTCATTCCAAAGTCCCGTATCGCGCATTCTGAGGTGGGTAGCCATGACCTCTCTCTTTATCTAAGTTTCAAGGCCCGGGAGTCCCAATATTACCTCAAGTGCGGCCGTTGGGGTTGTCCGCATTGCCCCTGTAACTCCGAGACAGGCTATTCGTTGAAGCTTTGCCAATATTACGGAAATACTGGGGCGCTCTACACTAGTCCACCAGACCACTGAGTCATACTGAACTCCTGGCCTTATTACCAATGGAGTCAGTGCAGAACCTTAGGGTTTATCTCCCAGTTTCTGCCTATCGCTCTGCGCAACTGCCATGTTTATGTACTTGCACTACTGGTGTGATCGGCCCGAAATTATTTTTTTCAGATTTCAACTCGTTAACATGTAAACTACAGCGAGGCATTTTTGTAATCACTCAATGCGCTTGACACCGAACGTGTGTATTTGTAATACTTAATATTTGCAGTAATTATCAGTCATTAATCGACTCGTATTATTAGTCTATGTTTAACTTTCACCAAAGAAATATTGTAATGAGTTAATGACAGTGCCAATTAAGTAATAGTTTTATGTTCTATGAGTGCAGTGATGGAAACGAAAAGCGGCGCAGTGCATACTTTAGTCTAATAACGGAGTCACTTTGAAACTAAATCCATTACAATTGAATTTTAAGCTCTAAAGTTGTATATTCGTTGGACGTATTTTATGAGCTGATACTAGCTATACTATTAGCAGGGAGTTGAGGTTCAATTACCATTCCAATATAATTATACACAGACAAAAAATCATGTGAAAATAATGGTATTTTCCATATGAGATCAACGGAATCCAAGAAACACAATTAATGAACGAAAAGGCAAAATGGTTGTAGATAAGCTGCGTGTTACTATATAATTATAGTAAAAAAAACAAACAAAGAGAAGTTTTTAGAACTTAAAAGTAAACTCTGGAAATTATAAAAATCAATGGGATAATTTATTTCAGGTCAGTAAAGACGCAACAGCTGAAATATTGCATTTAAAAATGGGGGGAAATACTTTGCTAGGTCACAGAAATGGAGAAAGCTAGTTGGGATTGTATAAAACGATTTACTAAAATAAAAGAATATTTAACAACCATTTAGACATACTTTGTGGAAGTGCTAGAAGCCTAATAATAACTAATCAAAGTTGTAAATATTTAAACTTATAAAAGTATTATCTTGATGTGTACGCTTGAAGAATATCATTCTTCCAGACAAACATCTATTGTGTCAGTTTCCTAGTATACAAATTAGATAATTTCAAGTTCAAACGTGTTGGCGATAGACTTCTGTCGTTTTTAAGTTACAAGTAATTTAGCTTGTAGCTTCACCCAAACACATAAATAAAATAAAATAGCTGAGCCCATCGAGAAAATAATTTAATATTCATACGAAACAGATACGCTACAACTATAGTAAACGCCCACGCAACTGCTGATGTAGTGAGCGAGCGACCGAACTCACCCCATTTTATACAGTGCTGCCCATTTTCTGTTAAGAATTTGGTAAGCTTTTACCTTCTTAGTTTTTCAGACAATGAGTAGTCTTGCATGTCCACATTCTTTAAAGGATTACAATGTCTGTGCGCTGTTTGCAAACCCATCTTAGTATAAAAGCTCCGCCTTTATATTGATTAATTTTAACACCCAAATTAATGTATCAGAAGGCTTGGTATTTTTCGTATTTGGTAGGTACTCAAAGTGTTCAAAGGTTTCATTTAATTTTAAGTTCGAATAAGAAGTTAATTAAGCTAAAATCCGATTGTACCTAGCAGTGTTGAAATTAATAACTCACTTATTTTTTCTTCAAACGTTTGTGTGTAGAAGCAAATATGCTTCTGTCATAGTAGAAAATTAATTTTTTTCGTATTTGGTGCTCGTAGTATTTCAATGATCCACCTGAAATTTACGTGCAGCTTTAATATTTGCTTAAATTAAAATTCAAGTGGTGAATCACTTATCGTTTTCAGCAAAACGTTTTGAACTGAATAAATGTATAGGCATAACCATGTATGCTGGATAAATTTATTTCATGGAATTATGTGTTCTGTATTAGGTAATGGACGATTTTAAGGGTTTCATTCAATGATAAGGTGAAATAAGAAGTTGAAATCTTAAGCCTAATAGAAATTTTCTTTGTAACTCGGATTTGAATAAAAGTAAAACCAAAACATAAAATTAGGTATTGGTACTAGAAGTCTTTATGTTCAACGTGATTTTACACCAAGTTGATATTCAAGGTAAAATATGACTTTTTTCTAAAGAATTATGTGTTTGAACAATATGTTCTACTTTGATACACTTTCTAGTAGACGCTTGTATCGTCACAATTGTTCCTGGGCATATAATACGTGGAGTCATGAAAGTGAAGGTCATCGGAAAAAGCTGGGGAGACCATAAGCATTTCCTTCGGTTTCATATTCGAGTCGGAATATGACGGGTCAATAATTCGCTGCAATTAGGCTGATATCCGGTTCTTTCTTGTTAGTCGCAGGGATAGCGAGAAGTGTTGTTATATGAAATAAAATGGTAACCAAGTAAGGTGTGTTTACTTATTATCTATTTATAATTTGAAGAAATTACTCACATTTTCGTTCAAATCTGCTTGGGCTGGCTGAGTTTAGGCGTTTTATGACTCGAAAATACCTGCTGTGTTTATCCCATTTTATTACGCTTAGTGGTTAAATATTACGAAGGGTTAATGGTATTATCCCTTCATTTATCTTTTTTAAATGATACAGGATAATTCAATAAAACGCCACGTGTAGCTTTCGGGGAATGCTTACGGCAAATGGGACAAACATAAAGAGTTAAACATCGAAAATAATTTGGAAAAAACACCGGGGCTGCATTTCCCCTATGAGTTTACGCTTAAAATGGTAATTAAATGTCCACAGTCGTAAACGTAAGCATTAATACATTCCTAAAATTCCAATGTTTAGTTGTTTTCGTTCTAAACGTTTTTAATAATTACACCGAAAGAGAAGTAACTTACAGAACAGTAACGTACTCTTTTGGTAAAATATACGCAGCTGTAATAAATGGCAAGAATAAGTAAGATATACAACGAAAAAATGGTTATTTCTATAAAACGGGTCGTTTATTAAGCTTAGAATAATTGTGGGGGTTTTACGCGGAAATAAAAAAGACATTATCGTAAAACGAGATAAACTATGTTGAGTTATGATGAGATGAATTCTTGCTTTGTTGTAGATCAAAATATGATGCTCTAGATAATTTTCCAGCCGCAATAAAAGGAAAATTCGGCAGTAAAGCGGTGCTGCAGTTCTGTTGCAGAAACGAATCCTTTGTATGAGTTAATTTCGCCGGTAATAAAACTTTCGTGGATAATACAGTACCACTATGTGGAAAATAATGTATTCCGAATTGCATCCATAATAAGATGCGCCGATATGCTTTATGTAGAGCACAGAAGCTTTTAATTTCTCTTCCTTCTAAAACCAGTTATTTCAAAGCACGAGCACGAACACGAAAAGTTGTGGATGCAGCGATGGAAGAGTCAAAACTTTAGCCATCGCCGAGACATTTTCACTGCTCCCATTAGTTTGACAGATAGTGTTGGCTTTCCTTTTGTAGGACAGGCGCAATATTTCCTTTACAACAAATGGACACACATCAGGATGTTATATGCTAACACATCTAGCTGAATATTTTATACGTCTATAATTTAAATTACATGGCGAGCGTCAGCAGTGACCATCGCAGGCCATCACATCGATTGCACAATGGAAGGGTGGCAGGTAGAGAGTAGAATTGGAGTTAATTTGACAAAACGTACGTCAGAAGTGTCTAGTTTTCCTGTTGCAGGTCACTCGTTCAAAACACTTTTAGCGGATATTGTTCTTTGATCTACAGTGGAAGATGCTTTTCTAATTGTTTTATTGCAAAATAAATTTACAATTAAATAATTCCTTCTTTTAAGCATTACAAGTCGAATTTAATTGATGTTTGAAGAATAGACTTATTATTTTTTATTTTTTAATATGCAAAATACTAATAACATCGTAAATAAATAATAGATCGCACAGAGAAGATTGGGGTATGATTGTATTCTTTCAAATGTACCTGGACATCTACTCTGTGTAATCTTGACAGTGACAGTCATCTGCAAAATCTACAACAGGTCATAAGCGTTTCCTCTGATCTTGTCTTCGAACCGGGTCTTGTAATTCAGTATGTTGCGTAAATTATTCGCTGCAGTAGGCTCTGCAATAATATTTTTCTATAAGAGAAGGGTTTCCTCGTTAGAACGTTACCAGCTTTGGTTCAATCTTTACCATAAAGACACTTTTTGTAACGCTGAGTCAGTGTTGCATGAAGAATTATAAATGGGAACAAATGTTATTTTGTTTCATAAACATTTATTTAAATACTATTTTTATTGAAATGCAAATTTTGAGCTGTTCTTCTTGTGAACATTACAAATCTTGATTCGATTAATGCTGTAGAAAGAATTGTATGTTTCAAAATGGGTAGGCATAATAGGTTACACTTAACGTCGATTTATTTGATTCACCCATCTACATACATTTTTAAATTCTGAATTTAGCAAAATTTAAAACTAGCAAATAATTTGTCATCAAGCAAAATATATGCAAAAATTACAGCTCATGGATATAACAATACCTATTGGAAAGGAAAGGTTAAGGTCATTTCAATTCCCCTAACTGGGGGCGTGCTGCCATAGGGACCTTGCGTTCCTCTTCAGCCAAGAACGGGAATTATAGGAGGGGTGGGGAATGGAAGAAAGGCCAGGAAAGGTGGAGAAGTACTGCCTCGGCTTCGCCTCAGAGAAGGTACTTTGTTGACTCAGGAAAACCACCTAAAAACCTGAATCAGAGCAGACTGTCGCGGCAATCGAACCCACGACCTCCCGAATGCTAAGTAGACATGCAACACACTAGGCTACGGAGCTCGGTACCCTATTGGAAAATGGGAACATCTAGTGGGCGAAGCTTTACTTAGCTTAACGAAAATTAGGTTTGAAATTACAGCATTATTTTTGACAAAAATTAATATTTCTAATTGATTTATCTTGAAGGAAAAGTTTTTGCTCGTAAACATTATCAATTTAGGCTAAGTTAATACTATGTCAATTATTGAAGATCGGAAAATGACCCGAAGTAGTACTTATTTTCGGGGGAAATAAAATTGTGGAGGTAATTTAACAAAACCAAACGTTTCTGCTTGTAATTATTTGAAATTCTAAGACCCTACATCAACGTTGTGTTAAAAATTTCTGACGAAATAAAAATAAATTAGAATTTTACTCTAAATAAAATGTTTGAGCGATTCAGAAAACAACATCTAAAAAGTTTTGGATAAACTCCAGTTTTCATTTTATACATATATTTACCAGCTTCTTAAAGAAATGTATGAAATAATAATCATCTGAAGAAATTTGCAATAGCAGTGTTACAGGTTCATTTCAGCCGTAAAAAATAATTTTTTTGTTCAGTAATATTATAAACCGATTAAGGTTACAAAATAGTTTACTTAACATGCCAGTCATAAGATGAATCTTCGTGTTTATTTTTCTACTACTTTACGTAACAAACGACTTCCGGGATTGGACCGTGTCATGATTGAGCCCACTCTCACAGGTTCTTCCTTCATTTAAAGATAAATTAAACACTATGTCATCTAAAGGCGTTTATCGAGTCCCTTGCTCTTGTAATGATGTATACATTGGTGAAACAGGTCGTTCAGTGAAAACTCGCATCTCTGACCACCAGCGCTGTCTCAAGTCGGGTTTCGTTTCATCATCAGCCATCGCCAAACACCAACGCGATACTGGTCATAAGATGAAACTTCCATCATCTGCAAATCCCCATTCTTTTTTAGCAGCAAGCCATTGAGATTTATAAACAACCTAAAAATCTCAATCGGAACGAAGGCTTTCCCCTTCCTTCTATGTAGAAAGTGCTAATTCCTAAGCTCCCCCAACTGCCACTGAACCGCGACGGCATTTGCTAAACCGCGACTGCGCTTGCCTATAAATTATCGCCTTTCTACTTCCGATAGTTAGTCGAGTTTCGCCTCTGACGTGATTAACACGTTAAGTTACCGTGCTCTTTTGCTTTTTCCTTCTGATGAAGCCCCTTACAAAAGTGAGCGAAACGTTGAGTTCTTCGATTTCAATCAGGACACGGTCCAATCCCGGAAGTCGTTTGTTACTTAATGACAATGGCCGTGAAAGCCTCAGAAATCATATACTACTCTACGTATATATCCTATACTGGGTGGCGGACCTACTTTTCAGGTTCTTTCCAGCCGTGCCTCAGCACCACCCATCCTAGACAAATTCTTGGGTCTGCCTTAATTGATTATTTAAATCAGTTTCTGTGTGAAAAGGCATAAATAGGCGCTCTACCATGGCATAGCATCCTGTAGTCGTGTAGCAGTAAAGTTTTGCCATTGCTGTTACATAGCGCCAAAACAAGGAAGCAAAACATTCATAATTATGTACAAAAGAGGTAAAAGTATATAATTATAATAAAACGGAACCAGTGAAACGAAACCCTTAGTAATGTGAATTACATAAAAAGTATGTTTTTAATTCCTTTTCGCATTGTAGCAATGTTACTATGAATTTATACTTCCACAAACTATATATTTTTGAAATTAAAATTAAAAGCTCTGTCAGCTGGTTGTTTTCATTATTTTTTCATTTTAATTTTTTTACTAAAAAATGGGAAAACTCAATTAATAAACAATACAATGTTAGTATTTACAGTTATTACAATTGTCCAAAGTAACATCCTTCTTGCTGCAGGCAATTTGACACCTTCTTAGAACTGTTCTGGTGGAATTTATGATTTTAGCCGGTTTAATTGGCGAACAGCAACCAAGAAACGTAGAAGAAGATGCTGCATTGTAAAGAAATCAAAAGAATTAAATAATAAAAACATAACCAACTGATAGAGATTTTAATTCTAAATTCAATAATATATGGTTTGAGGCATTTCAATTCATGATAAAGTTGCTATAACGCTAGGCAAATTAAAAATATCTGTAACTCAGAACTTTCCTCGCAAGTGGACGCTGTGAAACTAAAAAAAAATAAAAATAAAAGGAAAATAGGGTAAAAATAACTTCACGTTCGTAATAATACTGAAACAATAAAAGAAAACACTTGGTAATGCGAATTAAATCAATTTCAACTAAAAAACATTACCGGTGATGGGATTCGAACAGCGTCTGCGAACGCGAATTTAAATCATGGAGGACCTCTCCCGGCTTGGCGATGCGCAGCTGTATTTAACAGAACGGACTTATTGTTGAAACTTTTTGACTCTGTCACTTCATTACCCTGTATCTGTTGTGTCTCATATGGGTCAAGTGTAAACCCTTATGTGCAAATGATTACTTTTATCTGTGTCTCAGTTAAAGCAAAAATAAACAAAATTTTATTTTTTAAGGTGGTTACCCCATATATGTTTGTCCCAAATTATCTCGGTCATGCCAAGTAGACATATAATATTTATGCAAAAGATCGTATTCTTCCAACAAATAGTTTTTTTTAGTTACATCGCCAATAGACTGACACACAGACAGATAGATAGATAGACAGACAGACAGACAGGCAGACAAACGGACGAAATTGAGAAAACCTGTTTTTCGTCATCTAGAAACCCTGAAACGATTACAATACTTCGTCTTTTAGACGTATTAATTCGCAAAGGGATAAAAATGCATAGTAGGTAAGATACGAACGTAGACTCTCAGAGAGAATTTGATCTCTAGGCAGACGCCTTAACTACCCGGTCGGGGAAAGCTATTTAACACGCAGGCTTATCGCTGTATTATTAAGGAAAGGGTGACTACGTAGGACAAAGCAAGGCGCAGCTTCACTCGCTTTTATAAAATTCTAAAGATTGTTTAGCTTAATATGAGCTCACGGTTAATTTAGAAATATTTGAACCCCAAACCATTTAGTTTTTTCTTAGCTAGCTGTTGTTCTTTCGTATGAACTCTTACGATTCCTAACGATCAGAAAATGTAAATTACAGTAATTTGAGCATCCTGAACGACTTTCAAAGTAGCATACGTGGAGATAACTAAAGAGTGTGATTTATTTCGTCATGAGGAAGTTCTTTTTCAGTTGTTCATTGTTAGATGTATGGAGATAGTGCAGAGATACAACTAGCAGCCTGCGGAATGAAATATTTTACCATCGAAATTCTAATCCCGATATAATACTCCCCATCCGATATACTGTACGAACTACTCAAAGTATTTTTTAATGTTAATGCTTCACACCTACTATGAGCAAAGGAAATATTACAGGCGCTTTAATCCAGTTGCAGTCAATAGTAGCCATTAGCAACGTTGTAGCATTGGATTATCGGTAACCTCATTTTATCTTGGGGTAGAGGCTGGTGCTTTATACGCTTGCGTCTGGAGGTACAATGCTCAACTTTCCCCAGATTCGGGTTACAAAGTTGGATCGCCACTTTAGTGCTTACGTAGCCACCATTGTGTGAGGTGTATGTTGACCTTGTCTCTACCTGTTGGTTTGTGGTTTTGAGTAGAACACAGTTAATTTGGTGCCTAACTGTGAATGGTCTTATTGAGCCCGATTCCAATCGCCAAGGCTACGGAAAAATTCCGGTCCCCGCGGGATTCAAACCGCGGACTTATTTAATGCAAGCCTAGCGATTACCCAACTGCGCTACCCGGCTACTTTTGGCAACGCTATAAAGGTTTAAAAATTATTTTTGCGACGTTCTATAAATAATAATAACAAAGTTATATCTGGACGATTTCAAATCTGTAATTTATTTTACACTTTTGATAGATTTAGAATACATAGAAATCTACGAGTTTAATCATAGTTTTATATTAAGTTGACTTAATAGAAATGCAGTTGCAAATGATGATTATATTAATTGTTAATTTGTAAAATTATACAAATGATATTTTCAAACTTTATTATTAGTAAATATTCCCGATGTGAATGTTAAATTTCTGTTCGTAATAACTAGCCTTGGCGCAATGCAATTTCTATTGACAGAACGCTAATTTATTAGTAAAATCTTTATGTCATTAAAAAATTTCAGGAATATGGAATTTTATCTCACTTTCTTTGGAAAAGACTTGGTATCAAACAACAAATAGTTTATTACTATTTTAACAATCACCTTCAGAGGTTTTTCAGATCTTCACGTTTCAGGATCTCTAGATGTTCAAAAATAGGTTTTCTCAATTCTCCGTCGGTCTGTTTCTTGGCAGTATAAATCAAAAAACGATTTGTTGGAGGAAGACATGCATGCAGATTATATGTCTACCTGGAACCTGGAACCTTAAAATATTTTGTTTATTTTTGCGTTAACTGAAACATAGACAAAAGTAATAAATTGCACATAGGTCCGGCTTTACACTTTTGACTTGGGACCCTACAGATACAGGGCAATGTCGTAAAAGAATAAAACAGGTGAATGAATACGTCCGTTCTGTTAAATACAGCCGGGCATCGCATCCCGGAGAGGTCCTCGATGGGCCCGTGGATGAGACCCTGGATTTAAATTCGCTTTTGCAGACGCTGAAGTTTGAATCCTATCACCGGTAATGTTTTCTTATTTGACACTGATTTAATTCGCATTCAAGTGTATTTTTTTTGTTTCAACATTATTACAAACGAAGATTTTTACCTCTATTTTCTTCTCCACTTGCGAGGGAAGTTCTGAGTAAAGCTTTTTACCGATTTTTACTTTCCTCGTCTGAAAGACGAAGGAAGTATTGTAGTCACGAGAAAACCACCTTCCGAGATTTCTTCAGATCTTCATGTTTGAAGGTCTCTAGATGACTAAAAAGAGGCTTTCTTAATTCCGTCTGTCTGTCTGTTTGTCTGTCTGTTGGCAGTATAGCTCAAAAGCTATTTGTCGCAGGAAGACGTTATTTTGTATACATATTATATATCTACCTCGCATGAAACCGGTACAATTTCAGACAAATATATACAGGGTGAGCACCTTAAAAACTGAAATTTTGTTTATTTTTGGGTTAATTTTGAAATAGAAGGAAATAATAACTTTCACATAGGTCAGGCTTTAGATTTGCCGAACAGAAGACTCAACCGATACAGGATAATGTCACAAAAGAGTAAAAACATTTCAACAATAACAGCGTGCTGTTCAAGAGAGGCGCGCGCCCGACTTATTTGAAAGAGGCTCGGTAGCGTAGTTGGCTTGATCGGTGCATATACGATCTCTATGTAGGGGTGCGGTTACGATCGCTCTACAGATGCGGCGGGTTCAAACCCCAGCGGGATTCATTTTTTTTTATTTGACAATGTATTTAATTTATTAGGAACCTGAAGATATTTTTACTCCTAACTTAATTTGATTTTTAAAATTATTTAATGTCACAATGTCGACGAGGGAATATCTGGGTAAATCCTTTTACAGATTTTTTAAATATGTTTTCGCAATGGCTGAAATGTCATTGACATACTTTATATAAAAGTTTAGTTCCTAGTTTAAACTGATATTAATAACAATATTCCTTCCACTTCAAAATTTGTTCGTAGCGCCATTATAAGCTTATTTTCCGCAGTTCGATGTCAAAATGTCACTTTTCAATACTTAGCAGTAATAACAAATATATCATCAATCGCCAGTCTTCTTTGTTATTTTCCTCCAACAATGCTGGAAATAGCATTCACAAACGTTTGTGTTCAGAACGTGCTGGCTCTAAAAGAAGCAGTAGATGATTAAGAGCTTTGTTTCAGGTATTTTCACTTTTGCAGCGAGTGGCACAAATCATTTAAATGCACTCCACGTCCTTTATTTATCTACTTCAAAAGCCGGAGTTTCTTTTCTAAACTGTTAACAAAAAGCATCTGCCAATGTTACAAAGCTACTGGTTTGTAGTTGACTGTATGGAGCGTATTTGTATTTAGAGGTTGTCTCCTAATTAAGATCTTGCAATACAACAAAGGAAGAATCTTATTGAAACGGTAATTGTTTTCACTGCGAGTGTAATAGTTAAATGCACCACTGCACGATGAACATTCAAAGGTAAAAAGGTAAAAAACCTCGTTATATTCCAATTTAAGTATTAGTAAATGTGCTTAAATTTAGTGTGTTCAAAAAAATATCAATTCGTTGTTATTAAAAGCAGTATGGTAGTTCATTTTGGAGGCTTTCACGGCCATTGTCATTATGTAACAAACGCTTTCCGGGATTGGACCGTGTTATTATTAAGGTCAAAGTACTCAACGTTTCGCTCACTTTCGCAAAGGGTTTCATCAGGAGTAAAGCAAAAAAGCACGGTAGCTCAACGTGTAAACCACGGCAGTGGCAAAAACGCTTCTGAATAGTAAAATCATTTAAATGCCTTGTAATTAATAGTTGATTTCACTAAACTAACAATTTTGATAATAGAAAATTAGTAAGGTACCCAAAAAATAAAGTATCTGAATCCAGACATTGAAAATACTCGTTTCATAAAGGAATGGTGGTAATGGTATCATGAATAGTATTTATAGAAAATTATATTATGCTTACTGTTTAAACTCTTATTTTCAAATGCAATAAATTACATTTATAAAAATTGAAATTTAGTGCTTTTCTAGAGTTACGTTATCTATTACATTTGGAAATGTCACCTAAGTTGAATTTCTTTGTTTCAACATAATTAAAATCGAATTAATGAAGTTCAATTGTTTTTAATCTATCGGTAATAACGATTTTTTAAGTAGTGTATACAATTATACATTTTACCTTTTCAGACGCTGAGTTGTAAAACTAAAAATAGAAAACAAAAGAGTTAGTTATTTTTGTTACGGAAAAGACAATGTAGAAGTAGTTTTCACGACTCTGTATAAAATGATATTGAATATTCTAAAATACAACTTTAACCTTATATTATTTGGTGAATATAAATAGAAGAAAGCATAAAAAATGATTTTGTAGATATTAACGTGTTTATTTACATTTCAAAATTACTTACTGTTTATTTACAGATGTCAAAATGAGAAATGCTTCATAAATATCAGCGTCTTATAAGTGACTTTGTATTTTAAATTTCGCCCATTTCTGGTTTGTGATGTAAAGCTTTTCAGAAAAGAATCTCCCACATTTTTGGTGAGAACTCGTATGTTTATGTTTGTTTATATCCTGAGTATACTATAAATTAATGTTCACTCGTATGTACAGTTGAAGTAACTGGAGGGTCCAAGTATCTTTATTTCAAACTCTGATATTTCAGTAAGGAAATGGCATGGGACCAAAAATGTGTATGTGTTGAATTCCAATTTCAGGACAACTACATAAAGGAATATGTGTCTCAAGTGTCTTTTAAAGACTTATGATAGTTAACTCCAGATTTGCAGAATGATTTCTCGAATACCTTAGTGCTAGATGAGGTGATTGTGCTGTAACGTTAGCTCTCGCATAAAATTCACCTAAGGCACAAATAGTGTGCTAGAAATTTGAATGGAGCTAATTCCCGTACAATCTTCATTCACATCTCCATAGCGGTAAGCCACGCAGTTTCTTCTCCAAGCCCCTCTAGAAATGGCCCAATAACTAGGCGACCGAAGGGTATAAAAGGAGAATCCGCAGCTAGTTAACTACACTTGAGACTTGAACCTGAACCTGATCCTGACTATATTCTTTAAGTCCCAGCTCCGGGGCCTAGCGCTTCTTTCCTAGTACTACCTGACCTGCGTGGCGACGGTGGACTTAGTTCCCATCTCGCTGGAAAGTTCCTGTACCTGTCTGGCGATGGTGGACTTGGTTTCTATCTCGCTGGGAAATTTCTTTACTCGCACCACCTGATTCTCCCGGCTATTATTGCCATTACTTTTTTATGAAATTAACCTAAAACACGGCTTACCAGAATATTAAGAGAAACCTCCAGGCCACCGGCATAATCCAGATGCTATGACGCTGGAAAATTAGCTTGCCTGCTTTGAGCTCGGACCGACCGAGATCTTCCAGCGCTCATCGGCGATTCTAGCTGGAAAGAGCCGGACTTTGGAAAAGGTAAAAATGTCCAGCTTATATTATTCCGAATATCCAAACTTATTCACAAACGTACCACGTCCAGTCAGGCTTTATGCTCTCGTCGTAAACATCACAGGCACTGTAAAACACCTTTTTTCATTGAATTTGTCCGCCCGTGAACTATCAATAACAACCGCCATCTTTACCGGCGCTGTTTCAGAACTGTCGGTTTTAGTACATCAGAGCTACGGATCACCCGCGTCTACACTCTCTGAACTTTCATGGAGAGGATCCAGGGGCAGCAACCGGGCCTAGCCAGCATGCCGTGTGGGTTGTCGAACGTCTCAAAAATAACCGAATGCAGAACTAAAACGCCGAAAGAATGTTATTTTATAATATTTTGTGTACATAATATTTTCCTCGATTAAGAATTATTTTGTATATACTTAAACACATTATACAATTTATTTCTACACTTGTTATCCCTGTATTTTATACATTTGAGTAAAACGGATCCTGGGCGTCTGAGATTTATCCGAGGCAACCAGTTTGAAACTAAATTTAGCGAATTTTGGTCAAGTTTAAATAAGCCCCCTTCCCCGAAATTTGAAATTAAATATGAAAATTCCGAAACAATCCAGGTTTATTAGAGTGCTGCTATAGATCATAGATTTAATCAATTTTAGTGAGACATATGAGTAAAAAAAGAGAAAAGACGATTGGATGGTGAAAGTCCGAGAATTTGGAAAGATGAACATTTTGGTGTAGTTCTTAAACGAATGACCAAAATTACCATCACGTTATTGCCGCAAGAGTTCCTCGAAGCTATACCAACTTTCGGAATGAAATACACGAATTTTTACAAAGGATACAGAAAGAAGTGCTCCCCTACCGATATTTCTACTACGCCTCTAAGTAAATATACCTTTGATATGGCAATAAAAGAAAAACTCAGAGCAGCCACCTATAAAATATATGGGCGATCTTTGTTTGAATTACCATGTAGGAAATGCTGAGAAAGGGACATACCTAAAGCATATTCAGAAGTATACTGAATGAACTTGAGGAAAAGTGAAGACTTTTAACGCAAGGTCTCCAGGCCGTAATGGTCGTCCCTTTTTCGAATGCGTCTTAACTTAAAATGTTCAATGTAATGGGCATCGCAGATGTTATTGGTACGATAAGGCTGAGCTGTCTGCGAAATTCTTTGCTTTATAGCTTATTAATTACCTAACTGTTAACAATCACCAAGAGCAACGACTGTTCAATCATTATTTGGAGTGACATGTGTACATATACAAATAGGAAATGAACGTGGTCAAATATGCTACTTTCTTTTTGCATATAAGAAATCAAGTTAATTCTGTTCAATCAACAGTTGAAAGAAAATTAAAAAATATGCCCATCTGAGATTATAAAAGATTAATTGCTAATATAGCCTGGAAGATGACATTTTATGAAGCAAACAATTTGTTAGATAACTTTCAGTTGATTTCAATCAGATTGTCCAGAGTAGTAAAAAAACATTCAAGACTGAACAACTGAACTTTCAAGGATCCTATCTGGACCTACCATGTAGGCAAATCATCAAAATCGAAAAATATATGGGAATTCCCCCAATGATTTAAACCAGTTAAAAATAAAGAAACAAAAGTGATAACATCCAGAGCAGCTGAAAATAGTCATATCTAAAGACTTTTGAATTAAGAATTGACCCCACGTGTTTAAATCGTTCTACTCGTTCTATTGCGGCTCCGTTAAGTGTAACAGTTGCGTTTCCATAAGCATTCCAGCTGACTCCATATATTTTGTTTTACTGGTACTGATTTTTAAACCACAGTCCAATCTCGTGTTGCTGATAGTTTCCTATATTGCTTGTAGCTCTTCGGTATTATCTGCTATACCTTTTATTCCACTAGTTAAGTGCTCCTGTGCAACTTGGAAGATGTGTTCCATGTATGCACTACCATTGGGCTCAAAACACATACGTAGAGTATATGTGATGGTTGTTTTCTGTCATTTATTCTTATTTCGGCAGTTTTATTTCAATACAGACTGCTAATTAGGTTTATGTCTTTGTAGTCTAACCCTGACATCTATAGCATGTCCATTAAGTGGTGGTGTTGTATATTATCGAAGGCCCTTTCATAATCTATGAAGAAAATTAAGAAAGAAATATTTTCTTTCATGGAGAACATAGCTTCTCTTGTTCTTATACCGTACTTAAAGCCAAATTTGAGGTTTCCATTTATTTCTTCACATTTACGATACGGCATTGCATGTAATATTCTGAGGAGTACTGCAAAGGCACGGCTCGTCAATTCAATTAACTTACAGTGTGATTTTTTTTTTTGAGTGCGGAGATAAATGTTGACTTTGTCCATTGCATAAATAGTATTGAATACATCTAACATAATGTCTATATAGTTGTGATTTATTAACTGCTATTGTCTGGAAACCTTCCATTTTTGTATACACTTAATCGCATGTTCTACTTTAAATTTCAGAATTTGTAGATTCTGGTTTATATCTTCGGTTCTTTCAGGTTTTCTTAGTTAAAGCCTATTGCCATCGAATAATTGTTCCGTATATTTTAACCATTATCATCCATGTAGACATTGCCGTCTTGATTTATAAGATATGTTGAGCGGCAAGAAGTAAGTCAAGAGATAAGGATATTTTAAGATTCAATGGGAGCCATCAAAGCGAAGGCTCCAACCTCGGGCAGCCTCAGCCTGACCTGACCCCTGCGATAACGCCGCATATCGAGATTGTGATGACAGCTTTGGCACATAAGCTCACTTTCTCGAGTTCTTATGAAGAAACGCCGAGTTCGCGGAGCATACGAAGGCGGCTGTGTATACAATTCCGACACAAGGAACGTTGCACCTTGGAATATTTTCAAACTAATTACAGTATGATTTATTTTGTTATATTGGTAAATTGTCGCACATCTTGAAATAATATTTACTATTAGCCTGTAAGGTTTGGTAAATTGTTTCACAGATGGTAACTTTACCAGTTTATATGCGAAATATGTAAATCGGAATCTGTCTTTGTCTGTGAGGGAGTGGAAAATGCATGTTACGTTTTGTAGTTGGCTCTACCATCAAAAGTCTCCACAATCGGCCTGGTTTTGTACCCTATTATTACTTTAACCATTTTATAGAAGTCGAGTGTATAGATCTCCTCATTAATGCATATGCTGCTTAACATATTTATCATTCAGCTATTTATTTTTACGGTGCCTTACTTTTGAATTATAGGACTTATAACTAGATATCTTAAGATTTGCGAATTTAAACTTCTTTTAATAGTAACAATTTGGCCTTATACAGGGTGAGGCACCTAAAGTGTTACAGAGCAATAGCACTCAAACTATTGATCACATCCAAAAATGTTTCAGACAAAAGTTTCAGTGTTCGAGAAGGCCGTCATATTGAATCACTCTATTTTTTTATCTGTGGAGGCGCTGAAGCTACGTCAAGGTCAACTCCACTTTTTTAAATGGAACTATATATTTTTTTTTTGGATGAAATTATTACCGATTTGAAGACGAATTCAGCGACCTGCAACACAAGGTCATTCTAGTCACGCAAAGTATGAAAATAGTCGAAAAATCGAAAAATGCAACAGTGCAACAAACACGAGTCAACACGACGGTGCACCACCCCATTATGCTATGTGTTTAAGACAAGTGCTAAATGAGATTTTTGGCGAAAAGTGGATAGGACGAGGCGGTCCTGTAGCTTGGCCACCTCGTTCGCCAGATCTAACATCACCAGATTACTTTTTATGGGGTTTTGTTAAAGATCGCGTAATGGCGGTAGCACCTACCACGCCTGACGACATGAAAGACAGAATACGACGGGCATGTACCGAAATTACACCACAAATGTTGGCTGAAGTTAAACGGTCTTTCCATCAGCGAATTAACAAGTGCTTACAAGTCGAGGGTCATCACTTCGAGCATCTTCTGTAGGTAGACCCAAACCAAGGTTAGTGGATCCTTTGAAAGTGATTGTTCCAATATTTTTCGATTTTTCGACTATCTTTATCTTTAAACTTTGCGTGACTAGAATGACCTTGTGTTGCAGGTCTCTGAATTCGTCTTAAAATCGGTAATAATGTCATCGAAAAAAAATACATAGTTCCATTTAAAAAAGTGGAGTTGACCTTGACGTAGCTTCAGCGCCTCCACCGATAAAAAAATAGAGTAGTCCAGTATGACGGCCTTCTCGAACACTGAAACTTTTGTCTGAAACATTTTTGGATATGATCAATAGTTTGAGTGCTATCGCTCTGTAACACTTTATGTGCCTCACCCTGTATATATATATTTGCTTCAGTATTGTAGTAACATATTCATAGACGTTCAGCTGTCTTCGCTGCTTAGCTTTTGAGGTGAAGCTTCATTCGTCATTGGAAGTGTATTTTGCCATATTTAAAAATAAAATATGAAAATGCACAACATACAACTTTATTATACATGGCAGTAAAGTGTAAACAGTTATTCCTTATGACAATAAAAGTTAGTCAATCTGAACAGTTGAGAAAGAATTATTAAGAATTGATGATGTCCGATTACAATTCCATTTATCAACGATCATTGTAATAATGCTTGATTTAATTTATACAAGGAACCTCTTTATTATTACATCAATTAAATAAATTGTGCAAATGTTGAAGCTGGTGGTTACGTACAGTTTCTGTTCAAACATAACTCGACATTGTATATTATGCTCTAATAAATTTATGCTGTGTAGGTAGTTCTTGTTTGACAATTTACGATCAATTTTCTTGGCTACTTTTGATAAACCTACAGCAAATTTTCTAGGGTATTTTGCATAGGGAAATATAAATATATTTGAAAATTTTATTATTCTCTCTTCCGAGGTTCGACCATTCGCAAAAGAAAAAAAAATGCTCGGTTCTGACATTACAGTTTAGTCTGTGGCTTTGTAATTACCCTGCTTTAGAAAAGCAACGTTTTATTTGTTTTCGTATTAATGAGTTTTTATCTATATATTGTATTTAATCTCTTTGGTATTTCACCCACGTTGCTGAAAATTGTGTTCATACAGCTGTATTATTTCTAATTTTCTGGAATACATTTTGTGGTAATTTGATTGGTCAAGCATTGTGGTTAAGGCTTAAAACGTGATTTGTTATTTTCTCGAAATTGTGAGCCAACATTAGAAATTAGGAATTATTTAAATGCCCTATAACTTGCTGTTTAAATTTATTTAAATGAATAGTTGAATGAGATATATGAAAAGTTTTATTTTCCCTGTTTTGAATTTATGTAGCAGCGCATTTGCAGATTTAGTCTATTTACTTTAAAAGTTAAAGCTGCTTTCTAAACATTGAATTATAATTGAAATTAGCAACAAAGAACATTGCAATGTCTTGAAAGTTGTTTTGCGAAGAGAGACCTTTACTATATCTTTCCATAAAATAATTTGTTACTTGTCAATTTAATGTATTTGGTTTAAATTACATATTTTTGTATATTTGTGTAGTTGATGATTAGACTGTTAAGTCACATGAACTAATAATAATTTAGTTAATTATAGTTCAAATGTACTTAGTTTTATAAAGGGCAGTGTAGACAGAATTTTTCATCAGCTCCTGCGACTAAGTTTATTTTCTATCTCCCGGTACTTCATTACATTATAATTTATTAGTTGTCATAACAGGAAAGATAGCTTAATAATTTATTCACATTTTTCTGATCGGTGCTCAATATATTTTCAACAAACATATAAGCGTTTTGAATAGCAAAAGTATAACAGATGTTATAAATTTAATTTTTTTGTAGCTTTTGAATGCTTTATTTTGTATACTTTAAATGTCGAAACTCTGTAGCTAGATATTTATTCGTAATTAGTACATATAACTCTAATGAACATTATCCAGTGAAAGTCTTCTTTGTTACTTTCTCTCAACAATGTTGGAAATAGCATTCACCGACGTCTATGCTTAGAACCGGTCTTAAAAGGAAAAGTAGATGATTAAAAGCTTTGTTTCAGGTATTTCAGCTTGTACCGTGGGTGGTACAAATCGTTTAAATGCAGTTCGCACGCTTTAATTTATATACTTCAAAAGCCGGAGCTGCTTTTCTAAGTCGCTGAGGGTAACAAAAGAAGTTTACGGGCATTACATACCTATTAATTTATAGTTGATTCTATTAACATCTTTATTTAGAGCTCTACTATAAATAAAATTGCTTAGTACGCGACTCAAAAGTTTCATTGTGAAGGCGGGTTGAATAGTAAGATAAACAAAATGAGAGACCTCGTGAAAACTATTCCAACGAAGCCATTCATTGTTTTTTCGGTGAGTACTTACTACTTGCCCATATGTAAAAGTTAAATATTAATAAAACCAAATAAAAGGAATCAAACATTTTCCCTCTACGAATAGCGGCATACCTGATTGAATAATAAAGGGGAGCTATAAATACATTTTTAAATAATTTCTGAAGCTTTCTGACGTTCTAAGGAATTCATGATGTTTCGGTCGGTATTTCGTCACATCAAAAATATATTCCCGCTGCTAACGCAATACTAGGTAAAATTCAGAAAGAATATTTTTTCTCTGCTACACACTGTTTTTGAGAAAAGTTTCTATACATTACAGGGCGGCGCCTTGCGGAAGGTTGCTTATCAGCTTTTGCAAAAGTTCTATTTTTGTAGTTATTGGCTTAGCAATGTTCACTACTTGTCATAATTGTAAAACCTTTGTTTCGCTTAGATCAACAATCATTACAACGGAATGTTGTGTATTTCCAAAACGTGTACATCTCGGAATTAAATATATATTAATCGTTTTATAACGCCTGTCGACGTCTTCCGATTTCCCGTCGCCATATTTCTCTATCATTCCATAGCCCTTCTTCTATATTTCATTCTTCCAGTGCTTCATTTATACCTTCTCGCCAGCTCTTTCTGGGCCGTCCTCTTTTCTGTCTTCCTAGAGGTCTCCATTTCAGCACTTTTTTAGGGAGTTTTTCTTGATTCATCCTTTGCAGATGTCCATACCACACTAACTGTTTTGTTCTTATTTCATCAATTATGGTAGTTGGAACATTCATAAAATCTCTTACTCGATCGTTTCGAAGTTGACCCCGTCTAGAAATTCTCGCTGATCTACGCCAGAAATCAATTTCAGTTGCTATCAATTTTTTTCGTTAACTTGCCATACTGCACAGCCATACGTTGTAATACTTTTTATTAGGGAGTTATATATTAATATGAAATTCTCTCTAATGACTGGATTGATTAATTAATTGATTTCCAATTTTTATCAGTTAGAGCAAAATCCAATATGCACAATTCACTGATTTAATATTTTACTGTGTACTGAACTATTGCCTGATATCAATTTATTAGGCTGGTTAAAATGTGAGCTGTACTTATTTACTGCCCAAAATAAACGGTTATATGCCCTTTTAATATTTTATTTACCTGCCATTAATTATAATAAAACGCTAGCTCAAGTAGAACAACAAGCTTCTTAACTCAGGTGGGTTCCTAGTTGATTGAGAAATTACAGATTTTCTGATACGGCTCTGTTCACGGCATTTAGTTCCAATGCACGGCAGCTAAATGTTTGCAATACGGTAAAAAAACCTACAAAATGGTTAGCGGGTGCAAGTCTGCGTTGTTGACGTTAAACAATAGTGAAATAATGAACATTCGAAAACGTATTTATTCAAATTTTCGCGCTTTGGCGGTAATTATCAGCTTTTGTTTCAAGCACTAATTAATTTCTTGACGTCAGAAGGGATGCCGACTCGAGCAATTGTTTTACCTCCGCATAACCTCATATTTGGAAAACCGCTTACTTTTCGAACTGCGCCTACGCTGTGGTCGTGGAGATGCTCGAATCCTCCTCAGTAAGGCCTCCTCTCATATGCATGTCGAAATCCGACGGCTCACTCTTATATTTTAAGTAAATTTTGGGGTACCTTATAACGGCGGCTTCTCCGATGTTCGAAGACAAGTCCTTGGGCTGTACCTGGCCCTGGAACGGCTTTCCTCGCTCTTCTCGCTGGCGGTGGCCCTCATGCAGTGCTGCCCGATGTGAAGCTGTGCAGAAGCCTGGCTCTGGACCCTTATTTTGGTTGGACGCAGTTGTCGAAATTTCGAGCTGGATCGGCTGGCGAATCCTCCGAAACGCACTTGGAAAACTTTTATTTTTTTGGTGGCGGAAAACACCCAAACGATACCACATAAACTGTGAAAAATTCACAACACAATGGTATACTTTTTATGTTATATAACATTCATTTATTGTAGAAAATAGTAAATACAGTGGAACACAAATCTAACACTGTCAATCTTAATTTATTTCATTTGTGCTCTCCGTTATTAAAACAAAATAGAAACTATTGCTATGGTTACAGTATAAACGGAAATAAGTTTTGGTTAATTTAAATACATTCTGGAAAAAAGTTTGAAAACAGTTTTAAATCTTCAAATTTCTTACAAACTAGATTTATTGTCTGTTTCTTATATTTAAAAATCGTCTCTTTGCGCCGCCACACAAACACGTTTTATTATTTGCGCTGATTTTTCACTCACATTAAATGCACTGATGATTTTAAGAGTTCCTTGTTTCTCAATTGCTTTCTTCATATCCTGTTGCCTGCTTTTCTAGATTGCGCTTTTGCAATGTATTGTTATGTCATTCTAGCTTTTTTACCTTTTTGGAATCCTCACCAATTTCACTGACTAGCTTTATTGAATTCTACGCTTCTTTTACTTGCACATAGAAAACTTTTTTGTGACTATTAATTTCTTTCGGTTCGGCTATTTATTATGCACAAACCTCTTATTTAATTTATCTGATAGTCAACTTCGACCCCTGTGAAAAACAAGCGTGCCTTTTGCGTTCCTTACTTAATTACTTTATTATTACTGGCATCTCTTTACCAATGCATTTGTTATTTGAAATTTAAACTTATCATTGCAATTATATACAATACCCCAACTCTGTGCTTATTGAAATGTTTATTAATTTGCAATGCTCGCAGAGTCGAGTAGTGGGCCTAAGACCATTACAATATGTACGACTTTTTCTTTTTAGTGATTGTCTTGTCCCACAGTACCGAATTGAGTCTTCCTATAGCTTGTCTTCCTTGAATATTTCGTTGTGTTATTTCGGCATGTAGTCTTCTGTCATCTGTAATTTTCACTTCTAAATATTTATACTCTTGGCATATTTGAATTTCCAGACCATTTTCCAGTTCAAGGTTTCTCTTTATACCCCCAATATTCATATACTTAGTTTTGTCCGTATTTAGTTCTAACCTCCATTTTCCGTATTCTTCGATCAGTTTCCTCGTCATGTACTGTAAGTCTTCATGGTCGTGCGTTAGTATAATGTGATCGTCTGCAAACTGTAGAGAGTATATTGTGTCATCTTTCAAAGGCATACCCATTTCTGAACATTTACGTTTCCAGGTTTTGAGCACCTGCTTGACATAAGTTTAAAGAGGGTTGGAGAAACGCAACAACTCTGCCTTAAGCCTTTCGTGACTTCGAAACAGTTACTGAATTGACTTCCTACTTTAATTCTCGAAGTGGATTCCTTATATAAGTTTTGTATTACCTTAATTAACGTAGCACTTACACCTGTTTCTTCTAGAGCATTCCATAATTTTTCTATCGGTATATTGTCATAGACTTTTGAATACTCCACGAAGAGTAAGTGTATTTCTTGGTTTACAACAGCCAATTTTTTCCCTATAAGTTGTGTCAGGCAAAATATATGGTCAACTGTAGATCTTCTTGTTCGAAATCCAACCTGTTCTTTCTCTTCTATATGTTGGGTATTGTTGTTCTAGTTTATTCTTTATAATTCGCTCATATAATCGACTGCATGTGCTGGTAACTGACAATCTTCTGTAATTCGTGCACATGTCTTTTGCACCCTTTTTATGAATCGGGGTTATATATGCCATTTTAAAGTCTGGAGGAGTATCTGCACCATTTATATACTGATTGAATATGTATGCTATATGATTGTAAAGTAATTTTGTACCATATATTAGAAGTTCGGCAGGAATGTTTGACGGCCCGAAATTAAATATACGATTTCGAATTAGTTATCAGATCTAGATGTAGTGTCTAACTGTGACATTTATAACAATAAACACCATTTTCTGCTTTTTTCCATTTTTAGAAAGTCGTTAAGTTCGTACAGTGGAAGACATTGCAATTACAACGATGTGAACTTTGTTTTGTATATAATCTAGCTTAACCCGCCTCTTTAAAACACGAACTTTTAGTATTTCTTCTTCTACCATTATAAGCCTTTTTCCAGGCTGGGTGGTGCACCTACTTCACGGTTTTTACTTCTCTCGTCGGAAAGACGAAGGAAGTGTTGCAATCACGTAAAAATCACCTTCCGAGATTTCTTCACATTTTCACGTTTCAGGATCCTTAGATGACGAAAAACAGGTTTTCTCAATTCCGTCTGTCTGTCTGTCTGTTTGTCTGTCTCTCTGTTGGCGGTATAACTCAAAAACCATTAGTCAGAGGAAAATAATATTTTGCATATACATTATATATATACCTGGCCGGCCATGACAGAGATTAACAAAAATCTGAATTTTTTTTATAAGTGCTGTTTAAGAAACACTCAAAATATTGTGGCCCAAAGCCACCACTAATGAAGAACTATGGGGCAGGACAAATCAGGAGGAAGAAGTGAAAGTTATAAGACAGCCCAAATTTGGATGGATTGAACATACCTTACGGAAAATCGAACAGGAACTCTGCCATAGAGCCCTCGAATGAAACCACAAGGATGTTGGAAACGCTAGAGGTCTAAGAACTCGTGGAGTACAACTGTGTTGCATGAAATTTAGAAATCTTCAGAGTGGATAGGAGCACTGGCGAGGACAGAGCGCGATAGAATATTTCTCGACTCTCTATGTGCCTGAAGACATAAGGATCAATTAATTCGTTCGTTGATCCACACAAAAAGTAATCCATAATCGTTAGATCCGGAGATCTTGCCGGCAAGCACCACCATGCCGATCCATCTGTCACTATAATGCTCATTTCGACAATTTTTCACTTGATGGCTATTCTGCACTGGGACTCTAACATGTTGAATGCCAGCGGGACATCTGCGATAAGAAGATGGAGGGTGTTACTTAAAAAATTGATATAATCGTTTACATTGGGTCTAGTTGACTTCTCTGCGGGTTCTATGATACTGTGACTGATAATTCCAGACTTCTATGTAAAAATTTTGAACGTCTTATTAATCGTGGGTTTTTACTGAACCATGAATGGATGTTTCTAAAATGTGCATTACCTCTTTGGGTAAATATTCGCCTGTTCATAAAATAGTTTGTAATACATTTTGATTCTGTTGAATCTATTGACAAAATTGTAACTGAGAATTTTAATCCTATTTTTGAAATGTCTGGACGTGTTGGAAGTGATATGAATGTAGATCCTGCTTACAAAATACTTGATAAACGTTAAATTTTCAATTTTCAACTTAAGGACAGTTTTATTTCGAACATAATAATAAACCTGCGAATGTGGAATAGCCAAACGAAGTGCTATTTGTCCTGTACTACAATATGGTTTATTGATGATGTCTATGTCTAGTACCTACCTACTCCTCATACCAGCTGTTATCAATAGTTTTACCTTACCTTCGCATAGATTTGAAAGTGCCAGTTTCTTTTAGCCATTCAAACGTTGCAGGAAGTAAATAAATTGAAAAGCAATTTCGTTTGGATACACGATGTCATGGAAACAAGCAGTTTTGGTGGTTCCCATTTTCCAAACTTCAACGCAGAGTGGATAAAAATAGGACACCTGTTTATTAATAAATGCGGTTTAAAATAATCTATTATAAATATAACATCCCAAACGAATGCGCTCAAATTACCAAGCCACCTACACAATAACATTTATCAATTACAGATTCGTTTTAAAAATTATATTAATGGATAATCACGGTTGATATAATTTCGGTAATAGTAGAAATCGTTCTTATTTTGTTGAAAAGTTTTATTGCCTCCGTTAAGAATCGATAATGAGAGTGTGTTTCCAGCACTGTACTTCAAATTTTATTTCCTTCTTAACCTACTGTAGCCGTAAAAATTCTAGTCGTTTCGAAACTGTGCCGGATTAACCAATGTACGGTTTTATTTTACATGAGATAAGATCGGATAAGTGAACAGATCATTCCATAATGCTTTAACAATACCGAATTTACATTACGGAAATAATTGAAAACTAGTTAGTTTATAGTTGTTTATATTAATAGCAACTTTAAATTTACCTAATACGGATTGGTGCGTATTTTCCTCCCAGAAAAAAAACTGTGTTTACAGAAATAATCCCAGTAGGTGTAAAAACTGAGCTGAAAAGCTTTATAAGGTTGCAAAATATTAGTTTACGGAATATTTGATGTAATAGAGTTAAGCTACATTCTTGGTTTAAATCACCTCACGTTGTTGTTGGAATACAGTAGAATGTTTTTACTTCGTAAATTTCAATACAAATCTTGTTATTAATTTTGCAAACGTTTTAATGACAATTTTTTTTGAGTTGAATGGTTTTATGTGTACAACGTCCATTTCCTGCATTTTTATATGCATTCTCTCTAAAACTATTTTACTATTTACAAACATTACATTCTTTACTATTAAACCTGAAATTTCCAGCCATTTGTTTTAACGGTTGGCAGTATCAAATATAGCGATTTTGGAGGTGCAAAGCTACTTTTTGCCTCTTTGAAATTATGGTAATGGGAATAAATCGTGTTGAAAAATTTACTTCATTAGATTTTAATATATGCACGACGCTAGAGTTGCGTTTTCAACACAAATTATATTTGTAAGACATTGTTTGGAAGTTGTGAATTTTTAAACATTTAGTTATGCTAGTGTGAAAATGTTTTTTATGAATAAAGACCGCGTTATTAAAACTATACAAGAAAACACAGACAACATTCTGAAGTTAATATTATTATATCAACACAAGGCCAAACTCAGTGATTGCAAATATAGCGTTTATCGATGTTAAAAGTTATTGTATTGATTTAGAAAGTTAGTGATACGTGATAACAGAGAAAATACTTTTTTTGAAGTATTCGTTGAAATGTAACACGCTTTATTTGCTTCGTTATAAAAGTGAAGGTATAAACATTTGAACAGGTTTATTAATTGAAATAACTTTGTTGACTTTGCAAACTTAGTTTTTATGGGAATGCTTATTTTGAGCTACCCTGGGAGACACCGTGATTTGTTTTTCGATTGTTGTATTTGCAACTATTGTTGTCTAGATCTTCATAAAATACAGAATGTAAAAATACGAATTGTGCTCGTTGGCTTCTAGGAATGTTAAAAGTGGGTTTTGTTGTCCTTTAGGCATTTTATGTTACTTGGTATAGAATACAAAGCACTGATACACGCTAAAAGCTTTTATGTGTTATGTATTCATAAATCCCCGATAATAAAAAATGCCCATCAATGAGGCAAAACTCTTTTAAAAATCTCTGTACTAGTCGAATTCATGTCTTGTAGAGTTAGATTTCTAAAATCTAGAGATTTTTTAGTGAAATTTCTAATTCAATTTAGATAATATACAAAAATTAACGCAAATAAACAGTATAAAAATGCGAGTTGTTTTACTTGCTGAAAATCCTGTAGTTAATGATTGCAAAAAATCACACATACGCTTGTTTTCTAGAAAACGTTCATGTTAGTCATCAACTTATAACTATAGATGTTCTATAATTTACTTTATACTGCGATGAACTTGTTCAAACTAATATTTCCAAATGTTTAACTATCTGAGAAATTACTAGCTTTTAAACTTGTGTGTAAAAGCTACCTATTATTTAAATTCCTAATAATTGCCATGCATGTTTGTCAGCGTTTTATTATTTACTTTAAAATTGTTATTTTATACAGAAGAACAATATTTTAAACGGTGAATATTTTTCTTATTACTTTTTACAAAACTAGTAAAAGCATATCAATGTTTAAAATATTTTTAAATCATCGGCGTACACTTCTAAAAGTAATGCCCATAGTTCGATTTGCTCTTTGATGAAATTGCTTTTAATATAGTTGTACTCTTTGTATCGTTTATTTTTCAAGTTGTTACATTAATTTTGGGAAAAATAAATCCAATATCCACCTTGAAACAACACGTTTATTAAAATAACGGGTTTTAAAACTCCGATGTTGTTACATACATATTTACAAGGGACCCAATACATGAACCAATCGTGTAGGTACGAATTATGCAAGTACAAAGGATTTCATCAGATGAGAGTGCTTGGAATCGATTCAGCGAAGTAGTAAAAAGCCCTAAATTTGAAAGACACAGTACTACTTATGGCATACAAAATAAGTTTTTCGCACAATCGCCGAGTGATGCACATATATAAGTGAAATTGTTCGTTTACTATTCTTGACAAATAGAAAATACAGTATAAATTCATAAAATACACAAAGCAAATGAAAATGTGATAAGCAATTGAAGTTATAAAATTTGCAATCAAGTTGAATTGGAAAATAACTGATGGTTATTTACTAGTTAAAAATCAATTATAATAATATTTAAGATCTGCAGTGACTAGCTATTTCCAGTAGCAGCGAGGAGCGCGGATTGCAAAACCGGTTTGGTTGGAACAAAAGGAAATTTGTCTTGTGCAATGTGTAGCTGATACTTGAGTGAAAGCTCCAAAAGACTCTGCCAAAACGCATTCTTAGTGCTTGGTGTTGCAGTTTTCCCTAGCACCAAATTTACAATGTAAAAGATGGGAGAAACAGCGACGCGTACAGCATTCGAGAATTTACGGCAGATAACATGACAAACCTTGGGATTATTCGTAGATAGAATGAAAAAAGGGAAAGGTTTGAAGATAAATTCGACTGAGCCTTGGAGAACGTGGAAGTAGAAATCAACATTTTATACATAACGGCTAATAAATGTTTTATTTCTAAATATTGTCAAATCCTGTATCAATCAATGCATGCAGCAATTCACTAAACCAATAAAACCAAATCTGAATAAATCCGCTCACAAAGCGACATCAAAGGAAGCCAGCCAAAATGGTTTTGGTTGTTTGTTTTAACGATTTTGAGAAATGCATTAACAAACGCTTTGACTTCAAAATTATATCAGAACTGTATGTGTTTTATAAATAAACTTCACAAAACTTGCATCCTAGTATACCGTAACTTTAAAAATTGCATTGAACAATTTTTGCGTAAAAACAATTTTCCGGATCTTCAATAGAATTGTAAATTTATATACAGTGTGTCCCAGGATTGATGTTACAAGAGGTGGGATGGATTAAAAATGCTTTAATTTTATTTTAAGGTTCTGGGATTCGGTCCTGCTTGGTTTGAAAAGAATTTTAAGAATATTTTCAGTTTTTGAAAAACATGTAGGCCTTGAGAGGGAAGCGAAAACTATCTTGTTTTCAGGTAAACTAGCCTTTTTGTTCATGATACGACAAAATTTTATTAAGAAAAGTTGTTGATAATGAGAAATTACGGGCCTATACAAAATTTCAGAGAGATTTGTCGACTTAGATTAAACCTTTATTTTTTAGATTAAACAAGTTGCATTATTAACCTAATATGTAGACCATTTCTCCCCATAAGAATATAGTAAAAAATAAAATAGAAGGCTCTTTAACCGAAACATATTATTAGTTCTTATCTATGCCGCAAATACCTGAACTTTGATAAAGAAAAAGTCAAATTAAATTATTATACCACAAAAAGCAATTACAAATTTAAAATTGAGTATAACGCAGAGAAATCATAATAATGGTGGGTTTATTAGATGAAATAGAAAAATGCAATATAAAGTATTCTCAAAAAATATTTTTACCTAGTATGGCTATGGAATAGTTCCTAATTTATGAATGCAAGTACATTTATACTTAATGTCAAATTTGACATTTGAATTTTACCTGATTAAGAGATTTTTGAGTTATAGTGGCATTTATAAATTATGAAGTATTCCACGAAGGGGACTACATTCGAAATGGGTTGATAGGGCATGATGATAATGAAGAATGCAAAAAAAACATGTAATTGTATGTACACTTCCGATGATTGCCTGACAACAAAAAGCAGTGACATAATGAAGATTGGAGGAACTTCCACTTTTTATTTTCTTATAGAAGCACAAAAGTAATCTTCATTATGTCACTGCAGTAATATTCTGTTTTCATTTTGATAAAGTTGCATTTTAAGGCGTTAAATCTATGTACATTTTAAAAGCAGTACATTTAACTAAAAAGGATAGTAAATAATGGAGAAAACTGAGCAATTAGCGTTGAGAACAAATAAATTTGGAAAACTATAATGAATTATTGTATAAACTCCTTTTTTAGCTGTAGCATATAACAATGGATATTTGCATTTAATCTCATATAAAATGCGACACCCTGTGCAATAATTGTCTATGGTTAAACACAAGTTGTAAATATAAATCACTGTTACTACATTGTTTATTTTTGGGAGAGAGAATATTAGAAAAATTATACCAGCGGAAAAAGAGTTTTTTCTACAAATTTTAGAAACAGTCCATCTTTACTACAATATAGAAGACAGCGAGTTATAAGATCTAGCATTTTCTCAGACTAAAATGAATTAAACAAAACCGCCGGCGCTGGTTTCTAGGTGGCCTGCCAAGTGCAACTACGTAACCAAGCGTATTAGAAAATCGTAAAAATTAAGTTTCTATTTTCAACAAATTGGTTGATTAAATAAAATAAAAAATGTGCCATAACAAATCTATGGTTTAATAACTGTTGATATTGAAAAAATGGCTTATGTTTTATGTAATCAGTTGCACAGGGTGTTAACCCTTAAATTTGGTAACTGTTGACATTTTACTAAAGTATACCGGGTGACAATGAGACTAGGGCCATGTTTATATCTTCTTTATTTATGAATCGATTTGGATAAAATTTAATACCAATATACTACACATAATTTCTGATTGGCTGATAGATATAGTCAAAATGACTGACTTCCGGTTTTACCGGAAATGATACTTTGTTTTTTAAATGGAACACCCTGTATATTTTGTGTTTTTCTGAATCTACGAGTCAAACTACATATAACAGTCTTGCCAAATTTAAATATTTTTAAACAAAAAATATATTTTTTCAATTTTTATTTTTTACCATAGAAGGCATTGACTTAGAAGAATCTATTCTAATTGACTCTAGCAACTCTTAATAATAGCTATTTTATCAATAAGGTCAATAACAAATCTTTAATAAAAGAATATAATTTGCTAAACTCGTTTTTTAAGAAAAAGGCACTTTTTTTAAATGGCACCTACCAAGGGCCATCTTGCCATTAAACAGAAAATTTAATTACCAATCTAACGATATGCATCATGCACTACTTTATCTTTATCTGAAACTGAAAGTTAATCAATTAATTATTTTTTTAAATATTTTTGTGTAATAACTAATAATACCAAAGCAAATTTGGTAACACTGTTGTATGTAATTTGAGTCGTAGATTCTGAAAACATAAAACATATAGAGTGATCTATTTAAAGAACCAAAGTTAGTGTCACCTCCGGTTTCACCGGAAGTGACACTAATATTGGTTTTTTAAATAGATTTAAACAAATAATTAATTAATAAATTTTCAGTTTCAGATAAAGATAAAGTAGTGCATGATACATATCGTTAGATTGGTAATTACATTTTCTATCTAATGGCAAGATGGCCCTTAGTGGGTGCCATTTAAAAAAAGTGACTTTTTCTTAAAAAACGAGTTTAGCAAATTATATTCTTTTATTAAAAATTTATTATTGACCTTATTGATAAAATAGCTATTATTAAGAGTTGCTAGAGTCAATTAGAATAGATATTTCCAAGTCAAGGCCTTCTATGGTAAAAAATAAAAATTGAAAAAATATTTTTTTTGTTTAAAAATATTTAAATTTGGCAAGACTGTTATATGTAGTTTGACTCGTAGATTCAAAAAAATATAAAATATACAGAGTGTTCCATTTAAAAAATCAAAGTTAGTATCATTTCCGGTAAAACCGGAAGTCAGTTATTTTGACTATATCTATCAGCCAATCAGAAATTATGTCTAGTATCTCGGTATAAAATTTTATCCAAATCGATTCATAAATAAAGAAGATATAAACATGGCCCTAGTCTCATTGTCACCCGGTATATAGTTTAATTTTTACATTTTGATCGCTAGAATGGGCAATTCACCCTTGTAACACTGCAATAAAACGCCCTGCAGATGGACTAAAGACCAAAGCTTTTATTACGAACGTAATTCTAACATTAAACCTAAATTGCAACATGCTAAATTTAGATTTCATTGGACTTGTGGTTTGATTCTTATTACAAACCACAAAGCTTTCTTGTAATAACCGACAGTTGTAACAAAATAAATGGTAATATAAAATTTTACCTTATGCAGTTGGCAAAATACCCATTAGGTCAGAAATACAGAGAACGGCAGAGTGGTCGTGGTTCAAATAAAGTAAGGGACCATTTGTTATAAATACAATATCAATTAAGGTGCGCTAGGCTCTCAGACAACTCAAGATAGCTCCATAGAACCACTTGAGGCAAGTTAGCTGTAATAGAGTAACCGCTTAGAAACACAGAAAGAACAAAGTAACAATTCAAGTGCGTAAATACGCCTGTAAAGTATTGTAGTTAAGGTTACTCAGAACTCTGACAAATTGAAAATGCCGTTTGTAGTAGGAGATTACTGTTAAAGTGTGTGGCGATTACACAACGTTTACACAGTATGTGAGAATTCTCAAATAGCCGCTTCGAATGCAATCATTAGTAAATTCAGCTTTCAGATCGATTTTAATGCCGTCTTACACTGCACTTACATGGCCATGAAATTAACTCATTCCTTAGTTGACGTTCGGGTTTAGAAGTGATGGGTGTAACCTTCAAATATCCATTTTAGGATATGGATGATGCTTTTCAAAACAGCAAACACAGCCGCATGGTCAACACTCAAAATGCCTTATAATTTGTGATGCCAACAAAAAAGAACCTTAGATATGAATCATTAGACGTGTTATATAGAAGAGTTATCTAAGAGAAAGGCGTAAAATAATCTAGGAATCAAAATCACGTTACAAGCTGCATTGCCGAAAATTCTGAATAATTTTATTTTTTCATACACGTGCGTTAGATCCAGTAATTTCTGATTTATGTGCACGGCCATACACAAAACTACAGTGACGTGCGCTGGTAAGTAATTTGATTTCGGGCCTCTTCATGTGTACTTTTACAACAGTGGCTAAATCAAAGGCTTTACGAAGGCTTTTAAGCGTGTCGCGCTGGAATGTTTGCAACTATTAAAATGTATCTTCATAAACATCCTGTCCTCGTAAAGAAAATCTTGCACGGGGTGCAAAAATGATTAGTTATGGCGCTGCAGCAAATATTTTAACGAAGAATAATCCTCTGGATGTATACACCGCGTCTGTTGACAATGCTGTTTTCACCGAAAAGATCGGTCTTTTCGTTGGTTTCGTTTGGGATAAATCAAATTGTCAGCGTTGCTTTGGTTTTCTTTTTCTGCTTGCGCTTCGCTGCCTTCTTGTATACGGGTCTGTCGTATGCTGTAGCGTGTTTGCTCGGTTATTATTATCATCGTTATTTTGTCTCTAAAGGTAGCACTGGTGTTCTGGAGAACCTTGATTACATACCGCACGCTTTGTATTGCTAAGCAAGTAATCCCGCAACTTCGGATACGGCGAAAAAGGCCACGCTGATATCGCAAAGTTCCAATTTGTTTGGTATTACATGCATCGGTATAAACGGATGAGTAAGGGACGTAATAATAGCTAACAAGGTATCGACCATAATTGTATCCGTGCTGCGAAGGCCCAAACGCCTCTGCTATTTAATAAAGACCAAAGCTTTAATTACACGTCACAGTAATAAGTTACTGAGCGATTATATCCTCCTAACGAAAGCTCACTACCAATCAATACCGCTCTAAACTGCGTTCAAATTAAAAGCTATTCACACTGCTTCGGCAAAATTAAAACAGCGGTGCCTACAACTTCCGCATTGTATGTACGTAACTCGTTAACTAAAGGGCCTTCTTTTCCTTTTACAGCGCGTTATCCGCAGATAATAAACTCATAATCGCGGTAGATATTGGCCTACTTTAAAAATCGCAGGATCAGCACTTTGTCCTGCAGCGTTTAAAGTCCCACGCACACTTATGTCCCGTTTTATTGCCAGGACAGCCTGCATCCTGAAAATAAAAACAGGCGATCCGAATGGGGATCGCATGGAGTGAAAGATATTGTCACTGTCGGACTAAATATTTTTGAACTCCGCAAACCCGCATTATATCTCGTAAGCCGCGCATACATAAATTTGAAAAAATACTGAATGTTTACGTTCAATTTTTATCCGTTTGTATGCTAACCGGGGTATGAGTTTATTTAATTCTTCGAATAGTGCATCATATAACGATACTTTGTAGCTTTCTTAAGCTGGATTTCGACTTTAAGACTTCCATAAAGATAAAGACGAGCGATCAGTGACAAACATTTCTTGAAAACATTTGGTCCAACTAAACCGTGGTCAGCTCCGGATTTAACCATGTCAAGCTTCTACTCTAAAAGATAAATGAGGCTATCTTGAGTTCAACAACTAATAAAAAACAAGGTAAGAAGGGCTAACATTGACACATCTTTGAAAATACATGATTCTTGTGTTGGAGGCTAAACATCAATTGCGTATTGTGTTACATATCTTATATTGCTTAGTTACTTCACAGTCTTATGATCTTATGTGACTTAACACTAGATTTCATAATTAAATTTTCATAAATGTCACAATTCTAACACCTATTAATTCTTTATAACCTCTTGTCTTTTGTGTAATTTATGCTTTCACATTCTTTAAGTGATTCTTCGATATCAATTTTAGCATGTATTAACACTTTCGCATTACTTTTAAGTCTAATTTTATAGTAAACTTCTGCTAAATTAGATTAAATTTGCATATTTACTTTTATTAAATGTGATTAATCTAAAAGAAATCGGTTAACATTCCTCTTCAGTTACTAGTCCTTCCAATGCTACCTGCTCCAAATTTACGTCAATCATGTACACCTAAAACTTATTTAACTCTTATATTGACATCTAATGCATCGTTTTATTAAACAACTTTTTTATTTTACCCAATATTAACATTTCTAACAATTAAACCATAACCAATTCTGCTATTAATGGTAGGTTCTTCCGGGTTATGCCGTGACCGTCGATTTGAACTTGACGTTTCGCTGCTCATGTCGTCAGCTTCTTCAGAAGTTTTCTTTAGAAGTCAGCTAAGGGAATGTATCTTAAATTTAAAAAATCTAGATAACCAATTCACAAATCAATGATAATAAAATTAAAAGAGTTTAACAAGTCTTTTAGTCACCCCAACCAAATAATAATAAAAAAAATAAAAGTTCCAAATAAATTATTACTAAATAAATATAAAACTCTATGGGGTCTACTCGTCTTTAATAAATATTTAAACCGTTTTACTTAAAAGTTAAATTAACAAAAAATTTTAAAGAGACGGTTGTTTTCCCGTTCAATCATTCATTCCAGCTTTCAATAAAAAAAGTAATTGTTATGCTACCTTTGCATTTTCATTGAAGAGACCAGACCTTAAATTATAATCAAAAGGACATATTTTTAATAAACAGGCGAAAAACAAAATTTGCCGAATTCCTTTTATAAACCTTTCAAAAAGAAATATTTAAACAATTCAAATTTACTAATTTAATCATTATTAATAATAAATAAAAATTATATTTTAATATAAAACCTAAAACAAATAAATAAATAAATTAATTAATTTATTTTATTTATTTATTTCGGACTCAGCCAACAGCCGTTAGGCCAATTATAGGCGTCGCTGTGCATTTATGGAGACTTCCAACCCCACTAACGACAGTCATGATGTTTTTATGACCGCCGGAACCAACTATTTCCGTGACAGCCGTATCACGAGGCGCCGAGAGATACAGCCGTGGAACTCCCATCCAAGTTCTGACCAGAGAGAGCGTTGCTTAACTCTGCTGATCGAACGTGGACGCTTGTTCAAGCTACACCACCCGGGACCTATAAATGTTTTTAAAGTCACAATTAAAAGTTCATCCCCTTAAATGTTCAATATTAAAACCTAAAAGTTAAAAATTAACTTTTAATCAATATTAATAGAATTTAATTCTTTCCTTAACCCTTTGGCTCCCTACGTCTTATTTATTGTAGTTTTAAGGTTCAAAATATAGCAAGACATCGTTGAATCCTGGATCACATGATTGCGAGTGTTACATAGAAGCAGGTTTGACCATTTGCTTATGCAACTTTAAGTGCAAGGGCTCCTGAACAGTGGTTGTAGTTTGCGTAAGACGAACATTTTTGTTTTAGTGTGTTGTGTTGGGTTCCAGAAGTAAGTATATAGCAATAAACAATTTACTTACTATTGTTATGCCATGAAAATTGTTGAAAAGGTATCAAATACCACTTTGCATAAAAAAGTTTAGATATCATGTTGAGGGTAAGTGTCTACATGTGACTTTTGAACGCATGTCACAATTGTGAGCCTTAGGAGTGATCACGTCAGAAACACCCCTTTTGTAAATGACAGGAACTGCAATGAATGAAGTTTTATTTCGAATTTTTATTATAGAAAAGAATAGTAACATAGATTTGCAAGAACTTAGAGCAAATCCTGTTGCAATCTACTAGCTGTTGGATGAAATCGGTTCAGATTTTGAATGAGATAGTGACAATGATGATGTTTGGGAGCCAATTGAACCTAATATTTCATCAAATGAAGAGGAACTAGACCATGATAGCGGAAAGGTTAAAAGGTATAACGGATACAATCATTGGCCAAATTGCGAAGACAAGAAAAATCCCCTGATTTGTCACTTAGAAAGATACAACTGTCGTTCCCGAACCCGCTGCAGCAAGTGGAACATATATTTATGTTTAAATAAGAATAATAACTGGTTTATTAAAGTTCATTACAAATAAATATAACATTTGTTCACAAATAAAAAGGTATCCTACAACGGTTTATCTTTATATGCTTCCCAGCATGTACACTTGTGAGTATGTAACACTTGTGCGCATGTGCATTTGACTCCTACATAACACAATTGTGACTATCCTTAAAATCGTAGTAAAGAGAAAAGGACAATTTTCAAAAAAATTAGAGGTGTTTCTGATAATCAATAACACTAGAAAATACATTTAAAAAAAATTATTTACTTGGGCTTCACTTCGGGAGTGAAAGAGTTAAAAAACTAGCTATATTAAAAAACGAATAACATTCCATACCATTCATACCATTATGCACAACGGCCGTGAAAGCCTGCATTCAACAATTCTGTTATTGTTGTATAATTAATTATTTTTTAGAAATAACTGATGAATTCAACAGAATCGTTTGCGGGCACAACAACGTAGCAATATTCATACATTAAAATTTTTTCGATACAAAATGGTAGTACAAGAAAATAAAGAACTAAGTATATTAATTAATAAAATAAACATTTATTAATTGCTTATATGCCAATAGTAATTTTTCCAAGTCCAAACTTAAACTCAAACCATTTTAAAGTAAGGTGTGTCTTCTTGCATGAAAGATTCCTCCAACACGTGTTAAACTTCCTCTACTTTGCTTTCGTCCTTATCAGGAACGTCTGGCTCTTTTACCTAAAAGAAATATTTTTCGTTATTTCACGTTATGTCTACAACTTGATCTACACTGTATCAAATTTTCTTGCAAGACTTTTACTCGAGTGGATAAACACTGATCTACCAGCTGAAGAATAGGTTCTTTTTTATCAATTTGGTTTTAGACTTGATCATTCAACTACGCAGAAAACTCACCGCATAATTCATGAACACACTTTAGTGTTTTTGGATGTCATCCAGGCCTTTGACAAGGTCTGGCATGCAAGATTGCTGTACAAAATCAAAGAGTTCTGTCCACTAACCTACCCCAGTCTACTAAAGTCGTATTTAAGTGAGAGAGAATTTAGAACCAAAGTCAATGAAGGGATAGGTACCTGAAAACTTTCTCATCAAATCTGAAGTTCTATAAGGGATCGTTTTAGGACCAGTACTTTATGTGCAATAACTACAACGTTCGCGGATGACAGCGTCATTCTTGCCACACATGTACATCTAGTAAAAGCTTCACATGGCTATACAAAACTGGAAAATCCAAATCAACGAAAGCAAATTCAAACACGTAGATCTCACACTGAAAAGAGAACAGTGTCCAGTGATATATAAAAACTACACAGTAATACTCCATGCTTCTAATACAAAATACCTAGGATTACATATGAATTACGTGAAAAGAGCACATAGCTAAGAAAAGGAGGCAGATGGACTTAAAAAAATGTATTGGTTGATAGGAAGAAAATTCAACTGGTCATTAGAAATCAACATTTTACTGTACAAGGCCGATATCGATGTATGGAATAGAAATATGGAGCTGTGCTGGGAAATCAGGTCTACTATAATGCAAAGAAATTATTCCAAAATTCTTCGTATGCGTCCAGCTAGGTGTGCCTTTTGTCAAGGATATCATTAAAGCTAGAAGCATAAAGCATCACGACAGAACAGCAAATCACATCAATACTCTACTAAACCACTACTAGAAAGGCCACTGACAAGAAGACTAAAGAGGTGCTGACTAGCAGATCTGAGAGGGGGTTAAGAGATTCCATCATTGGAAGGGGTGAGAACATTTCTCAATTTAGCACTTCATTATTTGCTTCTACTTCATCATTGGACGAAAGTTTATTCCATCTCCGTTTTCCAGATATACAAAAACCTCACTGTTGGAATTATACTTTTTCTTTACGTATATTTCTTGCATTTCTAGACTATTTCTTAGCATTGCTAATACGACGTCGTTAAACCAATTCTGTACTTGTCAAACTTTATGTTCACCTCTTCTTGTTCGGAACTTTTAAAATAGACATACGTATTTCAGTCATATCCTGTATAATACTGGTAGTTTGTAAGGATAATAAAAACGCCTATATGTAAGTGCTTTCTTCAGTTGAATCAATCATTATTGTGATGCTTGTGCACTTATTAACATTTCGGCAATTTCCACCTTTCGCAGCATTTTTTTAGGGAAAAGAAAATGTTCACTCCATTCCAAACCTACATCATTGGTTCTAGGCAAAGATATACTCATTTTTCAAAATTATTGTACCTCATAGTAAAATCGACAAGGTATAGGTAGATCACTAAAAATTCTTCTCCGATTTGTACACCCCAACGTCCAGACTGCAATAGGGAAAAAGTATGAGCAAGTAAACAAAGTATTTCGATGTAGTTTTCCATTGCGATTTTTATTAACTGCCCTGATATTTTGGAATTGCGTCCTTTCAGAATACAATTTGTTTTTTAAGTAAGAGGTTCTATAACGTAACATATCCCGAATTGGGCAAGAAATTGGATTGTCATTGTCAGGAACGTTGGCTGAAAGTTACATATGGCGTAACAGTTAATTATTTCTGTTTAGCTTGCTTTAGCTGTTTTTTGACAGGAAACTTTTCTCACACCAACAATTGATAGTAATGATGAAGTTGAAAATGTAAAAACTGAAGAATGAGTTTGAGAGAGTTCGAAGATCACACACAGTGGTTATATCTTACGCTCCCCGGCCATCATAACAAAGCCTTTGGTCTTCATGATCCCTGGGACAAAGCATTCTTCCTTATCAATGGGTTAGGCTAGTCACCTGCCCAGCCTGAGGGCGAAGATGGCTTATAAAATCATATCTGGTATAGGCTCTCAGCATAAACTAAAAGGAAGAAGCAAAACAAGTTTGAGAAAACTATGAAACCTAACATATCAAAGTTTTTGTGATTTCCAAAAGTTTTGTCAATCCATGTTTAATCAAGTAGTAGTTCTTACCGATTTGTGTTAGTTTACTGGTTATCTGGGTCTTTCTTAATTATGTCTTGGATAATATAATAGCCAACTCTCTTAACAGAGTTAAATTTAAATTTCCTCTTTTAATTCGCGTGGGTAAACTAAGCACCAGACAATTTTTCGTTGTTGCAATTTTTTATTCAGAATTAATCAGGCTACATGGCTACTTGGCACTTTATTGCTATTTCTGGGGAAAATATTCCGGATTCATGACAAAATGCAGAAGTTATTCTACTATTTAAAAAGGGCGATAATACAGACATGGAAAATTATCGACCTATAAGATTGCTGTCACACATATATAAACTTCTGACCAAATTACTACAAAATCTACTAACAAATAAATCAGATGAGTATCAACCAATCACGCAACCCGGTTTTCGGGAGGGATACAGTATGATCGACCATCTCCAAACAATAGGATCATTAATAGAAAAATCTGGTGTGATACACGCACACAACTTCCTTTTACAGTGATCTTATAAGTAGCCAAAAATTTGTTTTTGAATTTTTAAGCAATTGTCAAAAATTTTCAAAAATTATAAATTCTACAGAAACCGTACAAAATAGAGCGTTAGTTCAAGAGACAGATTTTCTATAAAATTTTAAGCTAAATTAAAAAATGTAATAATATATCGAGTGTTCTATTTAAAATAAGTTAATAAAAAAATACTTAGGGAGCATAATATCATCAGAAGAAAAAGATATCACGAGTAGGATGGGACAGGCTAGAAAAGCTATACAAAGACTAAATTCGTTACTGTGGTCAAAAAGCATGTATAATAACACGAAAGTGAGAATCTATAACAGTATAGTGCAAAGTATACTAATATACGGCTCGGAGACTTGGGAGCTGTCCAAAAGACATAGACAACAAATAAATGCAGTCGAAATGGATTTCCTTCGAAGAGGATGTAGAGTGTCGAGACTAGAACACGTAACAAATGCAGAAATAAGAAACAGAATGCAGAAGAACTCAACATCCATAGATGAAGTAGAAAAAAGAAGACTCTTATGGTATGGACACATACAAAGAACGAACGCAAACAGATGGCCAAATCGAATACTAAAGTGGAACCCGCCAGGACGACAAAGACGAGGCAGACCTCCTGATACGTGCATAAAACAAGTGCAAGAGGACATGAGAAACAGGAAACTTGAAGAAGAATCATGGATGCGACAGGACGGAACACCAGCAACAACTAACAATAATTAGTTCCGTCCTGTCACAACCATGTAATTGTCATTTTCCAAAGATTACCGTTAGCAAAAAGCTTTTCTCAATTTGAAGTTGATTAGTCCCAATTTGAAGTTGTTTATTCTCAAATTGAAATTGTTTATTTCATTTTGAAATTGTTTATTCCCATTTTGAAATTGATTAGTCCCAATTTGAAGTTGAAAAGGTATAGATGTTATAGTTGAGATATCCTGTTATGCTTATTCTTTCATTATTTTTGCCCCTATCTCCTTATTTAACTTCCATTGCTTGGGATAGTGATTCCCACGTACTTTGTTTGCATTACCTGCTCGATTGCTTTGCATTTACTACTAATTCACAGCGTGCTCGTTCCTATGATACAATTATGGATTTGTTTCTCCAGTGGCTATCTTAGTTGTGTGTTACAATAATGATATAACTAACATTATTTGCAGGTTGTTTTCTCCCACTCTTTAGGTATTTTAAATTCATGGAAGATTTTTCATATTAATTTCTTACTTTCTTCTGTCTCATTTTTGAATTAGCTTCATTCCTTATTACTGTTTGTATACCAGAATGCAACCCAGTTTTCATTTTACTAGTATCTTAATTTCTCCGCAAAGCCACAGGGATTTTTGGTTTGCTTTCGTTTTTCGTAGTACTTATTTTTTTATTCAATTTTCTATTTTAATATGTTTGTTTTAAGTTCTTTCAGATTTTTTCGACTTAGTCCTAGTTGTTTATTTTATTTACGCTGTTCTTATTTGTTATTCTGATTTTATATAACTATTTGGTTGTGTCGTCTTATGTTACATCTAGTTTTATTGCATACTTTGTTAGTGTATTTTGTAATTCTGCTAGTGTTAATCTAAGTTTACTCAGTACTAGCCTCTGGCTGTAAGGATAAAAGTCGATGCAGGATTTATAACCCCTCGTGTTCTGACATATATTGCTATGAACACATTTTAAGACTTTATGGTTATTATAACAGTTAATCATATTTCATCCATATCAAATAATATTTTAGAAAATATTCTTGAAATGTGTTAGTTTAATTTTTGTAAATAGTATAAAATAGCGTTGGTTTTCATAATAATTTCTAAAACTGTATTAAAAATGGTGTTAGCCTTTATTTAAGCAAAATCTGATCAGAGTAGGCTTGGAAACAATGTAAAACAATGTAGTATCGAAGACAAACAACTATGGGAAGGAAGCCAAGCTGAAAGGTGTTGTTATTTTGGCTTCCCTAATAAATAATTGTAAAATTGTGAATAAATAAGCCCACTAGATGCAAAACTCTGCCTTTACACTGTTAGAGAATTTGTGCTAGAGGCAAAAAACTGTTAGGTTGTGTTTACTACATTACTCGACCAGCAAAAGTGGCCCACTAGATGGAACTACCACCAACGGAGATCGTATTATCTGATTTTGCTTGAAAATGTTCTATTTTTAATGTAAACTGTGTTTTAAAACTGAACTTACATAGTTTTGCATCTGACTTACAGTTTCACTTAGTTTTGCATCTGAATAATGGCCAAATTTTGAAAGTTAATTGAAGTTTTACCTTTACCAATTCATAATTGACTATGTACAGATTGTTTAATTAACACTGTACGGTCGGCGCCTTAGAAATCGGGACAATACTATGATACATTTTGCATGTATTTTTAAGTGTATAAACTGGAAATTTGCAGTTGTTTCAACTGTTATGTAATTTTCAAATGTTGCGTCTTTTGGTTGATAGTAAAATTCCAATAATACAAAATAATAATACTAAATCAAATATTACAACACAACATATTATGTGTCCCGATTTCTAAGGCGCCGACTGTACATAAAATTATAGTTTTTATAGAACTATTTTTAGTTTTTATTTTAAAACAAAATAAAAAGTAACATAAAAATTAAAGTACACAAATAATTTTAGTTTCACTTAATTTTCGCTGAAATTTTGGTTGTCAGTTTCAGTATCTTCTTCCTGAATTTCTTTGTCTGTAAGCTTCTTTAGCACAATCAATAATTTTGTGGAATTCTAATTTTAGGTCTCTTCTCCAATAAATTCAGTATTGAATCTTTAACAAAGCATCGATAAACGTCTGTCATATCAAGATATCAACAAGTGGACAGGGTCATGTGACGTGAATTGTGAGTTGTGATTGGTCAAAATAAAAACACACAGTTTTGCATCTAACATGCTCACATTTTCACTGAGTTTTGTATCTGAGATCGATGTTTACATGCATATACAATGTAAAATACCGAGTTACGCATCTTTAATATTTCATCATGATATGCTCCTTAAACAACGCATCCATTGATACCAATATCTAATTTTTTGTATTTTTTGCAAGTATGGAGTTTTGCATAAATACCTTTTTCCCAACTAAGTGAGCTAAAATTGATTTAATTTCCTGTGGGTGTGCTGTAGCGGAGTGTATCGAGTGCGAGCTTGTGTTCCGGTGGCTGTTTTTGGACATCCGAGCAGAGTAATTGGAGCCCCTGGAAGCTGGAGTTAGGCAGTGACCTTCGTGGAAACCGTAGGAGCCCTGGGTGTAAGCAACGAAAACAGCTGGAAGCAGTTTTGGTATCACAGAGGTCGAGCTACAGGAAACCATTCTGCGGCTAACAGCTGGCTAACAGACAAAGAGAGGGCCGAACATCGTGTGACTCGTTAGGGGCTAGAGTTGGGCCCTAATTCCGTTGCAAAAGCAAAAACAAGATCAGAAAACTTCACCTAAAACACAAAATTTAATGCATTTAGTGGTGCCGTCGGTTTTTTGAGAACTTCTGGCACTAGCGTCGTTTGAGTGTGTTTTGTTTTGTGACGTGTATTTACTTACGGCATTTGTTATCACCTAGGTAACACTTTAATCACCAATAATTGTCGAGTATAACGAACTTCTTTGTTTTGCGATTAGTGATGTTGGAAAGTTATTTTTCTTTAGTTAAATAATATCCTGTATGGTAGCTATCCCCTTAGTTAAATTAACATTGTGCAAGTGTTTATTTTTAAATTTATTAAAAATAATACCACTGTAATTGATTTGATGGAAATGTATTTCTTGTGATTTATACAAATCAAAGTAATACTTGCTAGGATGTAGAGACCCGACACATATGAGATAAGAGACATTTATAAGAACCCATTAAACTCATTTATTTATAATATCCAATGCACAAGAATAATACATAGTAATATTTATGTTGAATTTCATGATGCAAGTACGTATTATTGATCCTTATTTCTTGATTTATGCAGAGAACTATTACAATATCTGTTCTAATTGTGTGCATCTTTACTGAATCGTTATTCTATCGAAACTTTACAAAAAAGTGGTATTTGTGGTAATACAAAACTCGCCCGAGCAATTCATAGTAAATTATCTTTTAGAAAATATTTGTCATTTTATTTACCGTGTGCAGTAAAAATACACAAGCGGCTTGAATTGTTCAGATACCATGTAAAATCCTTGCAGTTGAGTGTATGACCAAGCTATGCGTTTACTCTCCAGTCGTAATATCATACCACACTACGGTGAAATTGATGTAACAATGTGGTAAAAGTCTAAAAGTGTAGTCCGAAATAATGATCTCATAATTATTGTACGGCATATAAAAGTTATGCTACTTACTTTTTGTCATTTTAACTTGAAACTAAATTCCGGCATATATTCGAACTGCTTTGCGATTGGAACTGGAGTTAATCCAACGTCCGAATTTCGGTTCCGACTCACTAGGATGGTTGTGCTGCGATAAACTCCGTTCGAACTCCGACACGACAATTTAAAACCACTCTAACTTCCATGCCACTGGTAAATCCATAAAAAATTGCAGCAGATTTCATCAGCCAAGCAAACTAACACATTTTATTCTAAATATGCAATTTTATCCAGGCAGGTTAATGCACCCTCAATTAATAATTTTTTTATTTAAATGCATTCAAGTAAATATGGCATATTTAACATTTCCCCGTTCTCATGAGCTTAAGATAAAATAAGATAAATATAGAGCCTCCGTTCTTTTCAATTTCGGACAAGGGCCTAAAATGGTTGTAATATCTGTCATGGCAGAGTTCAGTGCATCCAGAAATTGCCAACAACTGTTCTATTTAATCTGAACATCCCTCTCGAGATGTCGATGTCCATTACTTCTGCCGTCTCCGTGGTTGACGGCCCTTTCGATCATAACGTTAGGAAACCTGCAATCGCCAATGAACCAAGAAAAAATGAAAAGAGATGAGTGAAACTTGAGATAAACGGAAGCTATCTAGACGGCTTGAGCAAAGCTTATTTACCCATTAATAAACCTAATTTAATGTTATTTAATTATATTTTTGTTGGGTGCAGTATAGAAACATATGAAATGCACCTTACACTTACGTTATTCACATAAAGGTTTCTGAAAAATACAAACTGTAAATATAACTAATATTTAATACATTTTCTGAAAAATTCTAAGTAATACTTTTTAGATTTATAATCCTCTAAAATATCAATTTAAATATATATTATTCTACACAGACTAAAAAATGCTCTTTCATTTTTAAATTGGTGTTTTCGTCAAAGCAGAATTTAAATTTGATTATGCTATAAATTGCAATAGAATTATAGTTAAACAACAGCACGCCATCATAACGATACGAATTCTCATTCAGCAATGCTTAAAGATTTATTGGTGTCATTTCTCTTTATGTAATTGCAAATATTAGCAAATGCTGACATTTTTAATGGGATGGCAGTTCTACTAAAGGTAATCCACATTTTATAGCTTTTTTGTTTGTTTTATTATTAAACCCCGTGGGAAGACATCTTTGTGTGTACGATTTTGCCAGTAAATTTTTAATTGTCAGAATATGCTTACCATGGCCATATCTAACCATACGCCATTTCACAAAGAAAAATGTGTCAATTTTTTTTTGCAGATTTTAATTATAACTGTAAACTATTTTTGAAAGATAAAAGATATCATCTATCCATCCTCGTCATGTCTCAGACCAAGATCCGTTACATACTACGACTATATTTGTACAGTTTTTTCTGTTACTGATCTTAGCATCTTTTCTTTCACGGCCTAAATTTATTTTTCCTTTTGCTCTGTATTGGCAGCACACTTTCGTCAGCCTATTGTTGTCAATTCTTTCTAGATGTTTTAACTAATTTTTCCTGTTCTTTTGTATTATTTGTGGATGATATATATGCCATGTTGTCTAGTTCCTACGTTAATTCTTCTATCTTTATGTGTATATCCTGCCGTTGACCTTAGAAATCTCATTTCGGATGTTGTTGTTGTTCTAGTGTTTGCCGCTAAAGCCGTTAAAATATATTGCGTACATAAATTTTTAACTGCGTCATATCTATAAAAGCGAGTGCAACTACGTGTAAGTGTCGTTCTGCATTGTCACCGATCGGACTCACTTCGCCCGCAATTAGGCTTACTTTATTGAACGCCATCTAACGGAAAGTACACAACCTTTACTGCTATAGGATGTTGCGCCACTGTAGAATGACTATTATTCATTATGACACAGATGCAAGTGAACAATAAAGAGGGACTGACGAATTTATGTAGGATGAGTGGCACAGAGGGAAGGCTGGAAAAAGCTCACAAAGTAAGTGGCACAACGTGGTAGAAGAACAAAGGTGATAGATGTATAAATACTGAAGGTTGTTCGTATAATGAGCGGGCAATACTAGTTTACCCATATAAATGAATCTGCGTAACCTTTAAAAGTTTACTGTGAAGATCATAATTAGTTATTGAAAACCTTTTACGAAATTCTAAATGAATTTATTGGTCTACATTTACATCCTCTAATAGGCTAGTGAGTATAAATTTTGAGTGCTTTATGTGGTAGTTAGGAATTAGTTTGATAGTTACAGTATTTTCGCCAAAAGTTGAAACTTAATTTAATATATCGTTAATTAAAATTTTCAATTTATCACCTACCTCCATCCTTCTTACTTACTGGTTTAATTCTTCCGATTATCTCTCTGCATGGGTGTAAGACATGCGAGGGGGCTGAGTTGTCTCTGGCTGGTCTCTTCAATTTTTTCCCCATTTTCTCTTGTCCTGCTTACCTCTGTGGAGTTTTCACCTCGCTTTGCTATATTTTTTTGCTCTAGCTCGTATTCTCGTTGTGCTACTTTCTGCTTCATACACCCTCGTGATTAACCTCGTTTTTTCCGTCCTCTTTACACGTCTGTACCTTATTCTATTTGGTCGTCTATTGCCTTACATGTTATTCTGTTGCTTCCCTGTTTATGTTACCACGTTACCACTTTATTAAATATTTGCGTTCTTGTCGCCTTTGTATCGATTTTTCTCATCACTGAGCTATTAGTAGCATTAAATAGTTTTTCTCCTTACCTTTTTATCCATTCTTCCGTTTTGTCTTACTCCTTAGTTACTTCTAAGTAGTTTACTTTCTTTACTTGTAAGCTTTTTTAAGTGCACGTGTTTACTTAATGCTATTGTTTTCGTCTTCTTTAAATTAATCTTCTAGTTTATTGCTTCTGGATTTTTCATAAATCTCCACATTTTCATTTAAGGTTTTCTCGACTCTCGTCATCTGCGTAACATATCGGCCCCGTTTGCATTTTCCAATATTAGACTTTGTAAGGTTTGACTTCCTTCTAACATCATTTATAGCTTCATCTAAAACTAGAGAAAGGGACAATGAGTTTAGAATGCATCCGTGCCCCCCCCCCCTCTTATTGTTACGTAATTTATATGTTTTTTTGTATACACTGTATTCATCTTACCAGGCTTGCGGATGTTTCCCTTTTTTGTAGCACTTTTCAGATATCTTCTGTGTTAAGTTTATCGAAAACTCTCACTAAGTTTATAAAGCATGAAGAAAGTGTTATATGGGTTTAAATCGGATTTCTTTGTTTAATCTTGCATTCTTTGTATTAATTGATTTTAATTATTTATTTGTACTTCCGAGTAATACACATATCGAAATGTTCGTTTTCTTAAAGCATGTGGATTGTTCGGAGACCAGATATGTGTTATTTTTTTGTTCATTTTTATGGATAATAATATGTTCCTATTCTTCTTCTTGGTTTAGCCGTTTTTTATCCGCTGGTTTTAGGCCTGCCTCATATTTACCAGTTTAGCGTTGCCGTTCTTTTAATGGGAGACCAATTAAACTACCATCTGGTGGGTCAAACAGAACAGCGCCCATTTTCCAAATATTTTTTTCCATTACTCATCTAATTTCCTTTTTTTTTAAATAAATGTCTATATTATTATTATTATTAATATCATTGTTCCATCTCATTTAGGGTCTTGCTACTTTTCGTTTTTCTCCCCATGGCCTCCATCTGATTACCTTTCCACAGTGGCGTAACTACCGAGGGGGCAAAGGGGGCAGCGGCGCCCGGGCCCTGAACTTCAGGGGGCCCAACGGGCCTCCTGAAGTTTAAAGTCCGGCAGGTCCAAACTCGGTCCCGTATAAAGTTTCAATAAGTTCGAGAAAAATACTCGCTTTTGTTCATTTTGCTTTGATGTTTCTGTTTACGAATTTAAAAAAAATAAATGAAAAATGATAACCAAAAATGCTTTGGCAAGAATAGGACTTACACTTGGCAATTAAGGGGCCCGGTGAAGATCACGGCCCCCGGGCCCAAAATTTGAAGTTACGCCACTGCCTTTCCACTCTATTTGTCTACCTCCTCTGGCCACATGTCCTGCCCATTGCTATTTTAGTGACACTACTCTTTTAATGACGTCCTCTACTTTTGTTCTTTGTCTTATCTGTATGTTTATTTTATTATTCTTTAAGGTGATTTCTAGTATTTTCCTCTCTATTGCTCACTGATGGACTTTTAACTTGTTTAAGTTTTTCTTTTGTAAGGACCCATGTCTCTGCTCCGTACGTTACCACTGGAAGTATATAATGATTGTATAGTTCCGACTTGAAAGAAATGGCTATTTTCATATTATGTTTTAACTTGCCATACGCTGCCCAGCCCAGTTTTATAGTGTTATTTATTTCTAGCTCTTGATTTCTTTTGTCAATTGTCATTGTTTCTCCGAGGTACACATAATTCGTAATAGGCAAATCTTAGATGATATAAGGGTTCCTCTGCGATGTTTAAACCTCTTTATCCTCAGTTTATATCTTTAAAGGCATCTTCTAGTACTAGTGTGAATAATTTGGGTGACAGATCATCTTGCCGCACTCTCGTTTGTATTTTAATTTTATCGGTGTTTTCATGGATTTCTACCTGAATTGTTCGATTAGGTTTGGATATAATCTATTCAAGCGTTTTTGAGTGCTTCAGTACCGCCCACATTTTACCGTATCGAAGGTTTTCTTATAGTCAACAGAAGCTACCCAAACTGGTATCTTGTACTTAGTTACCTTTTCTATCAGGGTTTTTATTATTTGTAAGTGTTCCACCGTACTAAAGTGTTTCCTAAAGCCCACTTGCTCTTTCGGTTGATAAAAATCGCGCTGTGTAGTTAACCGGCTTGTAATAATTCTTTAGACTAGTTTGTAGACCTGGGAAAGGGGGCTGATAGGTTGATAACTTTCGAGGTTGTCGTTATTGCTTTTTTTGTATATTAGAACAACTTTTGAGTTAGTCCAAGCTGTAGGGATAATTTCTTTGTTTAAACATTTGTTAAATAGCTTTTCTCGGTGCGCTATTAAGATATTTCCGCCCACTTTTAGCATTTCTCATACAATTTCATCTTCTGTTTTCATTCTTTATCTGTTTTAAGACGTTCGTAATTTCTTTTCTGTTTATTGGTGGCAGTTCTTCCAAATTTACATTTATTATTTTATTCTGTCATTCTTAAGCTTCCACATCACTTACTTTTTTTGATTTATATAAATTATTTTACTCAGTTTAAAATTTCTGTCCGTTACTAGGACGCCGTCTTTGTTTAGTAAGTTAATTACCTTCTTTTATTAGTGATGCGTCTTCGAAAGATTTTCATACCTTTATTCTCTTTCAGTATTTTTTGGGCTAAGGCAGATTTATATTTTCTCATATTTTCTTTTGCCATCTTTCTCACTGTCTTGTTTACTTCTGGATATTTAACAGTATTGCCCTTGTTCTCACTAATTACAACTCTTCTTTTTTCCAACATTTTCTTTATTCTGTCTCTTAGCTTGTTATTCTGGTTAGATTTTGGTTTTAGTGTTACTTCATGTTCTGCAGCTTTGTACTTCGCTCGTCTAAAAGACAAAGTACTGTAATCGCGAAAAAATCACCTTCAGAGATTTCTTCAGATCTTCACGTTTTAGGGTCCGTAGATGACGAAAAACAGGTTTTCTCAATTCCGTCCGTCTGTCTGCCTGTTGGCGCCATAACTCAAAAACTATTAGTTGGAGGAAGATGATATTTCGTATACACATTATATATCTACCTGGTATGAAACCGAGTAAATTACAAACATATACATACAGGATCACCGCCTTAAAAAAAATAAAGCGTTGTTTATATTTGCTTTAATATAGAAATATATCGAATTAATAATTTGCACATAGCGCAGGCTTGTTCTTTGCAAAAAATGGGACCCACCAGATACAGGATAAATGTTTTACGAGACAAAAAAGGGCAACAAATAAGTGCTTTACGTTAAATGCAGGAATTCGAAGCGTCCCGTTGGCTCACGCGGCGAAGGCCTGATTTATGAAAATGAAAAAATAAAATGAATGGGTAGGCTCTTTCGGGGGCACTAAATTCGAATCCCATCACGGGTAATATTTTTTTAATTTAAAAATTGATGTACCCTCCATTACCAAGTGTTTCCCTTCTATTGTTTAAGTGTTATTAGAAACGTGAAAATATTTTTACACCTAGTTTCCTTGCAACAACGTCAACTTGTTTATTTTTGCTTTAACTGAGATATAGGAAAGTAACAATTTGTTCATAATTCAGACTTTACTCTTGACGAAAATTGAACCCAACAGATAATGCGTAAATTCTGGAAAGCAGAAGGAGGCATGAACGAAAAAAGGTTCTATTTAAGGCAGCCGGGACGCACGGACACAAGAAGTGCTCTGTAGGGCATGGAGGAATAGCCCATTCGCTTGCCGTATCCCACAAAACGTTGGAATCGCATACGCAACCGCGTGCCCTTCGAATTCGACCACATGTAATGTTTTTTTATTCGAAAATTTACGTAATTTATTAGAAACGTGAAAATATTTTTGCCCCTATCTTAATTTGATTTTTAAAATTATTTAGTGTCACAATGTCCAAGTTCTGGGTAAAGCTCTTTACAGATTTTTAAACTTTGTTTATTAAATCTTTATTAAGTATATTTATATCTTGAATATCATTCTGGATCTCGGTACTCTTGTGAATTTTATTTTAGAATTTGTCTCTTTAGAATCTAATTGCTTACGGGTGGCTTTCTGCATTTTTTTGTTCTTTCTAATTTCTGATTTATATTCACTGTAGCTCTTACTAACCGTGATCACTTCCCTTATTAAATCTTGTTAAGAGACTAACATTCTGTATTATGCGCATACTTCTTAAAACATAGTCAGTTTGATTTTTAATTTTCAATATGGACCAACCCACGTCCATCTTCTGTCCCGAAGAATGTATTAGAGTTATAAAGCTTTTCCTGTTAATACATTGAATACGCTATAAAATCCAAACTGAAGAAAATTGGATATATGGTTATGTTTATACAAGGAAATGTAAAGTATGTAAAGGCATAGAAAATTTCCATTTATATTGGAGACGTATTTTTTTGTTAGAACTGCATCTCTTTATCATCTGTAAAATTTTGTGAAATGGCTAATGAAAACAGCATATTAAACCACTATATTCGGAAAAACTAAAATATCATAGTTCAATAAAAAAAATATTAGAATATGTTCGAGATCATTGTGTCAAAATAACAACGCGATGAGTCGATTATACACTGTGTCCAAAACAGCACGTTCCGCATAGGATTTTGTAAACAGTAAGTTGAAGATTCGCTTAAATTGAGCAAAATATTCAGCACAACATTTCAAGTCCTACTATGATTCACACTCAAAAAATCCTGGAATATTTGTTTTTTTTTCGACTGCAGATTGAAGAAACTATAGTTTTTAGTTTTCGCTGTTTTGCTAATGATTTCAACACGTTAAAGCACAACACACTTTTGAGTAACTTTCAATACAATTATTTAAAGATTCCAAATCTGAAACTGCTTTCTAGTTTCCATAAATATCAGGTATAATTGAATTATTTCTACAAATAAATACGTTAGAAGTGAAAAATTAATCAACACCATTCTGACTCTTTCTGCCACTTGAAGTGGTTCTGGGTTGACTGATTTGTCTTCTGCGGTGTTTTCAAGTGTCTACAGCAAGCTTGGTGGGTTCTGACAAAGATTATGCGTGAACAGAAGTGGTATTCGACGAATGCAAATCCAATGCGGTAATATTTGATGTAGATGGAACAAAATTCTAAATATTGGAAGAAAAACCAACTAGATGGTAGTGTAAGTCGCAAGAAATTCCACATCGGATATAATTCGTATCAGTGGTAAACGAAGTCGGTGATGGTTCACGTCGGATGTAAATCCATGTCGGTGGTATTTTAGATAGGTCGCAATTTGCACTCATTTGCAAATTGTATGGCAGAATTGCATTTATTTAATCTGATGACCTTTAGATATAATTTTACGAACATCATCAATATTGTTTGCCTTGTCAAGCTGAATATTTAATTAAGAAGCGTCATTGTAAAATAATCTATATAAAAGGCCTACAACAAGGAAAGAGAAGGTTGATGTTGTACATGATATATCTTCCGCGTGTTTTGACCATTATCTAATTTTCTTTATTTTTACAAGTCGGGGTTGTATAAAATGTAGGTTCATCATCTAAACTAACACATTAGGCACACCTTCGTTTATCGTTAGGGTTTGTTTAATTTTGTATTTGGAGGTTTCACTATTTTTAAGCTTTTCTATAATATTGGAAAATTCTAGCCCAAAATATGTAGTTCTTTCGGATGTATAATTTGATGAGTTTTTGTCAAAAACTTAAAGTACACCCCTCTATAGCCTGGGGCTGTCAAACAACTTTATTTTGAAAGTTTTAGCTAAAGGAATCGGATACTTCGCATTATATTACGTGTGATTGCTATAGTTATAAAAAATATTTATATTTTTTAATGACTAGGATGTCATGTTCCATAAAAAAATTTCACTAGATTTCTATTACCAATGGTTATTAAAAGCAAGAACTCCAAAAATAGTATTCTGTTTCGGCATGGAAGATTTATGACACTACTGTTCGCAGTGAACAGGAATAGGCTCAATATTAATTCTAGGGCAACGCCTACTGTGCACTTCTTGCAGGGACATTGTCGTACTTTGTGATTTATTTCCGTTAGTACGGTAATCTTGAAGCATTCCTTCATGACGTCCTAATTTTATACACAGCCAGATTCTCTGCAATCCTGTGTTGTAGCTTTTGTCTATGAAAACTTGCAATAGCCATTTTGCCGATATTTTTTGTAAAGAGAAGATTAGAAAGAAACAATTAAAATTCTGTTTTTCGCATGGTCGTATAGAACTTTAGGAGTAATAAAGAAGATTAAATATTGATCTGGACGAAAAACACTTTCTTAACTTAATATTCTCTTATTACGACAGAGCACGCTGTTCTTAATTTAAAAATTCTATTAAGTTCAAATATAATTAAAATATTTTAGAGATAAAAGCAATTCCTTATTCTGTAATAGACATGTAAACAAACAAAGGAAGTAAGTAATTTAAAGTTGGGTCGGTGCTTCTTTCTTTTATTACCTAAATATGCAGCTTAATGCCATTTGATTAGGTGGAGAAAATTAGAAAATAATCACTGTGTTAGTTTGTTGTCAAATAAAGGCAATTGCAAATTTATAAAATGGCCGGCATAGATTTATCTTTAAGAGCGAATAAAAATCGATGAATATTTATGACGGCAATTTTTCAGCAAACCCAAAACACGTTTGGCAAACGCTGCGTGTCATTGTTGCAGAGTAATTATTCGCTCTGTGAGTTTCCCCTGCAATATTAGTGCCAAACCGCCCAAAATATATTAAGAAACAAACCCATTTATTACTTCTTCGGCTTCTTGCTGGCGTTCGGAAACTGTACACTTTTAATCATTTACCCCATGTAGTTAACCGAGAATTGCACAAGGGTCTCTCGGGTCGAAGATTATCTCGCCAGTAAAACCGCACCAGAGAAACAACTCATTTTGTAGTTGTTATAAAAGAAAATACTTACGGCTCTGTAGTTTACCTTGCGGTTTAATAAGTGAAACATTTGCCGATAGTTTTGGCTTACCGAGGACTGATAAGAAATATCGGAGCGATAGAGTGGAAGACAGTTATGAGTGATATAGTTCAACTGCTATTGATCAACCATCTGTTTTCAATCATTATGGGGAAGTTTTAAATTTCAAAATTTACAAAGGGCATGCATGTTTGAAAAAGTAATGATTAAAGTTTTTCTTGACAATTAAAATTCTTGAATTATGTTTTGTTAATTTTAGTTTCCCACGGCTTTTTTAATCAATCATTTTAGTTTAGTTCTTCTTAACATAGAATTTAGGCTTAGACCGCGTAGTATTTGTGGATGAACACCTAGCATTCTCTGGCTGAATGTGCCTTTTACATCTTGGATAAGGGCTTTGGATTTTCAATAATTGATCTAAAGATCTAGTACTATGCGGAGCAGGAATGTAATATTTTGGAAAAAGTTTGCTGACAAGCGAAAACACTTCCCGCCTAGGTGCTTTCTGCTCTTATGGCTTTGTCATCAAATCTTATTATTTACTATACACGTTTTCAATAAAACGTGTTCCGTTAATTGTTCCTAAATGAATAACATGATCATTGCTACCTGACCATAAATTTATTATGTTCAATGAACAGTTATGATGACCAGCAATCCAATGTACTCATACGTCACTGGTTCGTTTTGCTTTCTTTACAAACGCTTCAGCATTCGATTTTGCTAAGAAAACTTGGACTATATCTTCTCAAAACACACAAATGACTTTAAATAAATCTCATTTCGGAAAGATTCCGCATGCTACAGAAAAAGGGATCCGCTGAACCCATGAGACGAAACAATGATAATCGTAGCAATAATGGACATTAAACCTCACCTCATATTCGTCCTCCTTATGTGGCTCTATATCTTATTATAGATCTTGGTAAAATTAATAATCTATTTGTAATATGTTCTATCTTAAACTTTTATTTTCCAATTACTTACACCAATGGTCTTGAAATCATTTTGTACCCCATCCAAGGATATTGTTTGATAGTAATTAATCTGTTTTCTTCTTTTTATAACAGTTCTCATCCACGGCAGTCTATTTATTTTGATCATCTTGACCAAATTCGTATCATTATAAAACACGTATCATTCCTGATTGTAATGCATATGCCATATATGTTGTTCTCTGCTCTCTCTCTCTCTCTCTCTCTCTCTCTCGTGGGTCTTCATGTCTGAAGAGTCGTGACTTGTGTCAAATGATTTAGGAGGTGGTTTGTATGACTTTCCTCCACAATAGTCTGTCCTCTACATCTCTAATATTCTGTTGAAGAGGAGCGCCGGTTATCTCATCTATCTGGTCCAGCCAGCGTTTGGGAGATGAACGGCGTCCTTCAATATTACCCCGTACAACGAGTTTTTCCAGGTTATCATTAGTACGTCGAGTTAGGTGTCCAAAGTACTGTAGGATTCTTTTGTGCACTACCGTGGAGAGCCGGGTTGGCATTTTCACTTATTCTATAACTGAAGAGTTTGTGCGGTGCGCTGCCCAGGATATACGTAACATTATTCTCCAGCACCAGAGTTCGAACGAATCAATTTTCTTTTTGTCAACTGCTTTTAGTGTCCACGATTCAGCAGCATAAAGAGCTATTGGAAACACTAGCGTTTGCACAAGTCTGATTTTAGTTGCTATTGTAATATTGTTGTCCTTCCAAATTTTATTGAGTTTTGTGATTGCTGACCTGGCCATGTTTAGTCGTCTTTTAATTTCAACGGTGCTACCTCCATCTTTACTTATATAAGACCCTAGATATATAAATTTATCAACCACTAGGATGTCTTGAAGGTTTTGCAGGTCTGCTGTTAGGTTATTACCTCTATCGATTATCATAATCTTCGTTTTGCTTCTGTTGAGTTCAAGTCCCAGGTTCTTGCTTTCGTTTTCAATCCACGTTAGTATTTCCGTAATTTCTTCTGCATCTTTGGCAATCAAGGTAGTGTCGTCTGCATATCTAAGACTTGTAATTGTCTCTGCGACGACTGGTCCACATATATTTTTCAGCAATTACTTTCCCTCCTTATTGAGCGTCTAGGCTTGCGATCCATATATTAAAACTGATCGGATTAAAGTGTGATTCTTTAATTTTAGCTGTTTGATATGTGATACGAGAGGTTTGCTTTAAAATATAAAAGGTAAAGATTCAGGGCAATTTAAATTCCCCCAACTGGGGGCGGGCTGCTATAGGGACCTAGCGTCTCTCTTCAGCCAATAACGGGAACTTCAGGAAGGATGAGACAAATGGGGGGTGGGTAGGTTTCCGTTGAGCTCGTGGTAGCATTTATTGTTCTTCTAACTTTTGTTTGGATATAGTTTTCTTTGTTTATTGGGACCCCTGAACAGATTCAATATTAAACTTTGGTAATTCTGGTTAATTATTTAATTAATTAATTTAGATTACTATATGGTGCCCAATATTCTGATTTGTAGTACCTTCTCCCACTATTGGATAAGTAATATTTTCAGACTTACCGTTTCCTTGCGTGTAAAAATATCTTGGTTTTAACTAATTCAATGTAAGGGGTGTATTGGACCCACCAGATCTAACAACGTAGAGGTGTATGTGTGCATACGTGCTTGCTCCAGTGATTTACTGGACATTATTATAGACAACCCCCGCCTGTTTAGTTACAGTTAAGCACATTCATATAAACACACATGGTTTTAACAGGGTTTCTCAAAGCCTCAAACCTGATTTACGTAATGGCGAATGACAGTATGGGACAGGAAAAAACCGGAAAAGTATGAAAGTGGCTTTGACAGCAGCTACACAATAATACACGGAATGTTCATATACAGGGGGTTTGGTAATTAGCGCATCATATTTTGGAATGTTATGGAAGAGATAATTTTTTAGTTGAATTTGTATCCGATTCTTACCAATTTCGGAGTCACTGTTTTTAGAAGTAGTAATTATGAAATCCCGAGATCTTACTGGCCAAAAACTGGGCCTTCCACGATTAAGCCCTGTGTCGCCATAATACTCGTTCAGAAAATGTGTTACTTGACTAGAGCTTCTCACCTTGCAAAATCATATTCACCTTCGAGTAAGGAAGGAAGGATATTACTAAGAAATTTAAATAATTGTTTGCATTAAGTCTAGTTGGCAGTTCTACAGGTCATACGAGATGATATCCAATAATTTCTGTTCAACGACTTACTGAAAATCTATGTTGAATATTTAAACGTTAATAATTGTGGGTCTTCATCACACCATAAATACATGTTTTTGAAATGTTCAATACTATTTAGGTTAAATATTGATTCATCTGTAAACAACATATTTTGATTTTTATGAATCCACTGCAAACATTTAATGACATTCAGAGAACAGCAAACATTTAAGCCGACAATTTCCATCCTGTTATTGAAGATAAAAATGTAGATCCTGCACACGAAATACTTGATAAACCTTAATATTTTTTAATTATTGAACTTAAGGACCGTTTTATTTATATCATAATGATAACAGCAAAACGACGTAATATTGGTATTGCGCTAAGTTATGGTTCAAATTCTATTAAGTCTGTCTAGCAACTTATTCTCCTACCAATAATGCAACTATAGAATTAAAGCCCCCATGCAGGATCAATGTGTGCTGCTCCCCCAAAAATTTACAACTTGTATCGCGCAAGTATAATTTTAAAACAAAGTTATGGGAAACCAAACAACATTTTAGTAAGAAAATACTTATACATAGTTACATAAATGGTATAGAAATAGATGGTTAATACAATATTGAGTTACTTTATTATATTATAATAACAAAAAAAAAACTATGATACGAGCGTTTTGTCAATTTCTTTTCAATAATTTGAATGTCTCCAGTAGTGATGGGCTTATTCGAATGAAAAATATCCGGTTATGCGGTTATTGAAATAACCTATGTAACTCGGTTTTCGTTCCAAGTATTCGAATGAAAAATAACCTCATGCTGATACATACTACGCTTTGAATATAATACCTCTATTCAAAGGTACTACGTGCCATATCTCAGCGACCTACGCAGTGCTCAAAATTCTGTAAATATAAATACGTCATAACTCAAACAAATCAGGTTGTAATGAAAACACCATTTGGTTATCGCTGGGGACCTGAAACCTGAACGCCTAAAAACTGCAAACGCATCAAGCTATAAAACAATTTTTTATTTGCTTACATCTCCAAAGGCATTTAACCCGCCCGATCGATAAATATAAACGTTTTACAACTGTTTTTATTGGGATTAGCAAGCAATCCCGCATATTTCTTTTTTTCTACACTTTTTAATAAATACCTCTTTATTTCCAATACATACAATATAATGTACGGTCGGCGCCTTTGAAATCGGGCACTACACACTATTATGATATATTTTGCATGTATTTTTTAAGTGTATAAACTGGGTTTTTACAGTTATTATGGTTTTAATTGTTACGTCAGATTGTTTATTGTTTGTCAATTATGAAATGCCATCTCACATTAATGAAGTAACCGGAGCAAGAATACTCCAAAGACTAGAAGAACATATTACGTGTCCCGATTTCTAAGGCGCCGACCGTACATATTATGTTTTGGTTCCTCTGCTATCTGCAAGTTACGATGTCGATACAGATGACGGTGAACCGATGCCGATGCAGATGACGGTGAACCGATGTCGATGCAGATGACGGTGAACTGCCAACCGGCAAACCGGCTGACTTAATCGAAACGAATCGAGAGCCAAGATTTATTCGAATGATTATTCAAATAATCATTCGGTTATTAATATCATTCGAATGCAAATAATTCGGTTATGAAAATTGTCCGGTTATGCCCATCACTAGTCTCCAGCATCTACTGTCTAAAATGTTTTTCTTGCTTTTATTTCTGCAAATGTATTTATTGGTTTACCTATGTCTATATTTTGTTCTGCGCTACTCTCTATAGTCGAAAAGAAATAAGTCATTAAATTTTTTCTGAGAGGTGTGGTTTCTGACAATTTTTAAAATTATTTTCAATTTTGTAAAGGTCGCATGTATTTACATGTTCATGTTTTTGGCGTTTAATTTTAATATATTAGAACCTGTTATTTTCATTGCTATTTTGATCTCCTCGTGTCTGTAATTTGGTATTTTCGACTGGTTTTTTTAATTACACTAATTGTGTTGCTAATTATTGACTCACGATGCCTTGAACGACAGCTGACAGCTGACGCCCTATTTCCCATAATGCATCGCGTTACGGCACGCGATTCCGATTCGGATTTACTTTGAATTTAAATTTCATCTAAAATTTCTATTAAACCGTTTAAAATTTTAATTTTTTTACGCAATTGAAAGAAAATACTATACCGTTTCCGCTCTTGGCTATGCTTTTTTTTGCTTATGTTTTATAAGTTTATGGCAAACCTCTTCATGTGTATATTTGTGATCTAAACCTTTTAACAGTACATATTGTACATTAAGAACACCTTTGGAACAGCCCCCCCCCCTTTCGTACTGCCAGGTATTAAGAATTTATAGTTACGCCACTGCTTCGTACCCTCTGTTACCGGTAGCTGTACCTTACCTTCTCATACGTCTGTAAGTAACAGCTTTTTATAGACGTTGGAAAGTCTTGGTAGAACGTTACGGCTATGTGATTAGGGTACCACCAACGACACTCCAATACTGCACCAACACAGTTATTACCATCATAACCATATACGTATGTATTTAGAATCAGAACAGTTCTTCATTTTTAGCTTTATCACTAGGGCCCGAACAGATTTAATGATAATACAATAAATTCATAAAACTGCAATGGTCGTCCAAACCAAATTTTGAATTCAAGCGTATAGAATATAAGTACATTTCTGTGGTGAAAAGACAAAAGGGTATAAGTCAAAAATGATCATTTTACAGGAACACCAAAAAACTATTTTGTTGGAGATTTGAGAACAACATTTAATTCTTTTCGCTGGTAATCAAAAGAATCAAGTCGATTTCTTGACTACAACTTTCTTTGCTATTGATTCTAAAACTATTTCTAATAGAAAATAAATAAATACGGATCTTATACCTTATCAAATTTCTTTTTATTCATTTTATGAGATAGCAAAAAGGTATAAGTTGACATAGAACTTTTTGCAATTTGCCGGAATATGTATTTTCGGATAAATAATTACTATGACAAAACAGCATATGTAGACATAAACTAAACAAGAATATGTGGTTTCGAGTTCGAATACTGTGAGGTTATGTGTAAACTTACCGGTTAAGTTCTTGTTACAGCACTTCTGCAAAACTTTGTACGCACGAGAGCGTGTGTCCATTTTGGAACTATGGAAAACTGGACCGCTAAAACACGCTATTGCACTTGCATGGAAATGCACTCATAGTATAAGTGTACATAAGCTATTTGTTTCCAACAAAAACGGAAAGTTATGGAATGGCAAAAGGGTATAAGTTAACATATGCTGTTCTGGCGTTGCAGATAACTTTACGAAAAGCTTTGACTCGGGGTATTAGTACACATATATCTATTTGCCAATGACTAAATTTGTTTTTTAACAATTTTCAGTGAATTTTCAGGGAATAAGTCTATGTATCCCATTTAGAAAACTTGCTGTAACAATGCGGTTATGGTATGTAGACCTATATCCTCTTGTATTTAGATGCCCGATATTGCTCTGGACACGGGGCATAAATAAAATAAAAAATGAGATAAGTCGACTTATACCCTTATGCCTTTTTGCCACAAATTTCGAACTTTGCAGTTGACCAGGTGAAGCGTGATTATCATTGTATAGTATTAGAGCAACCAGACCATACTTGATACGCTCTACCACAAGTAGTTATGCCAACCTTTAAATTAAGATAATAATTACAAGGCGTGTCACTGGAGTTTTATTATCTGGATAATGGTCTCACAGAAATAAATATAAATTGCAGTACAGTGAGACGAGAATAATTATTCAATTACTACTATTACATACAGTCAACTTGTTATTTTAATCATTATTTTTAAAAAATCACTGCAAACATTTTTGCTATAAAGCAATATGGCATATGTATTTATTACCATTACTCTAGAAATTGAAAACGCAAAGAAGAGTTGACGGTAGTGGCGAAAGTATTTACTAAATTTTGATCTTCTCAAAAATACTCAGCGTACGCCACTGAGTATTTACTTGAAAATGGTTATTGTTAACTCAGTCCGGACCTTATTTGTCACGTAATTATATTAACAGATCATGACATTCAGATATAGAGGAAAGCGACTTAATTGAAAAATTGAACAGTCTAGTTGTAGACACGATGTCCGGGAATCAAGTAGTTTTGATCGTTTAATATTTCGCAGATGGTTCATATTTTAAATATTTTAAAACTATATTTTTCAAATAGATAAGAATCTAATACCTTTTTATTAACAAATTTAACTCAAAATGATATCTTCTATAACATCCACAAAATATTGCAAACCAATTATCAGATATTCCGTATAATGTTGAAGATCCAGCTATTAATTGCTAAATCTGCACATTATTATGTTGATAATTTAATTCTTACCATTAATATCACGTATTTTTAGGTGTGTTTGCCATTATGACACCGGATATAGTTAGGACAAACTTTGCATCTGATAATAAACCGCCTTCCTTTCATGAAATAACTGATTTTCATTTTCAACTCATGTAATGTCATAGCATTGGTACTAACAACGACAAACAAAAAACAAATTCATTTAATTTTCTTTCCAAATTACACTCGAATCCACTTTTTCAATCTAGAATATATGTAGTTGTCTTTTTAAACTTAAATATGAGTTTTTTGTCAGCAACTTGACTCGACAGATCGTCAGATAAAATAACTCGTGCTTGTGGACTCGTCATTTCATCATGGACGGTTTGTATAGCGAAGACTCCTGGCAGCCCAATTTTCGTTAGAAATACAACTATATCCTGATAAAAAATTACTGGCCGTGTAATTGCTTCTGACTATTACATATATCTGTCAAATGACGTGACAACTAGCACCAATCTGAAAACTCATATTTAAAATTTGAAAATAATCCCAGAACGGTTAAGTGGTAAATGCAGCAGAGTATGTGATTATCACTATCTACTAGCACTAGCCGAATTCAACATCCCTCTTCATGTTGCAAATCATTATTTATCATAATTAAATAAGCAATTATAATAATTTATTATTTTTGTATCATTTGTCACAGTGGTTTCAGGCGATGTTCTTATATCTAATGCAATGGATTGAGTGCTATTTAAATTGCGTTCTCATTCTGTATACTTTAATGACCAACTTTAGTCGAACATGCCTCTGATAGAAAATTATCATGCACATATGCTTAGCTCGAGCGATAGTAAATGTCGGCCCACGTAGTTCAGGCTTTACTCCAAACAAAAATTGGATCCAACAGATACAACGTAAATGCTGTAAAGCAAAAAAATGGGTAAACGAAAAACTTGTTCTATTTATGGCGGCCGCTACGCAAGGACGCGTGGAGTGTTCCGTAGCGCATGTAGAAAATGGGCGATGTACTTGCTGAATATTGCCAAACATTGCAATCGTATTCGCAGCCGCTGCCATTCGAATTCGATGGCCGGTGGTGTTTTTTATTTAAAAATTGATGTAATTTGCATTACCAGGAGTTTCCTTCTATTGTTTCAGTATTTTTAAAATTATTTAGTTAACAACGTCCACTTGTGAGGGAGGTTTTGAGTAAAGCCATTTACAGATTTTTTTATATATTACGAAATGTTTTTCGGTACATAAAAAATGTATTCGGGAAACCGTTAGGTTAATTTGCATTTCGATTTGATCCCGATGCGTAAATTGGTTTCACCTGACTGTGACACTGGAAACCAACAGTTAACAGAAACTAGCGCGAAGAAATCATTGAGACAGTTTACTTTGCCCCATTTTTAACGCAACTAAAAACTGCTGTTTTCCGAATATCTTATGGAATTACATTAGTAGCTGTATAATCTACAATAATTTGATTTTTAAAGTATTTTTTTTCTTTTTTTCCAAATTAGCATAATTCTAATTTAAATATAAAAGTTGCACTAATTACAGTAGGTACACGGATTCCAAACATGAAATTTTTGATATAGTGTCAATATATGATATTAGAAGTTTTTCAATTAAATGTTTAAAAAATTTAAGAAAGATTAATAGAACATCGTACACTTCAGTGTTAAATTACAAAATATTTAGATATCATTCGTTATCTCATACGAAACCTATCTGTAATAACCTAAACAACCCCATTATTGTAAGTGAAATTAATTGAAAATCTATGTAAGTTCATAGTTGAAACTTCTTATTAATTTCTTGCTTTTTTACAGGTAAGTCGTATTGGGAAAATCGGCTATGGTAGTATACTACAATACCACTCTAATTCAACGAAAAACAAAGTAAGTAGTGATTGCACAATATCTACTTTGTTATGCTATTTTTAATTAACTATCAGATCTATATTTCTTGCGCAAAATGTACCGTCGTGAAAACGTTAATACACAAGAGGTAAATCTAAATTGTATATTTTTTCAAAACAGCAGGAACACTTTGCAATACTATCTTCAAACAATGTCAATGTGTCACCCTTTTGCAGTTTTAGAATTATAATTCATTGTTTTTTAACGATATGTTTTATTCATTTGCTCTTCCTAGTTGCACCATTACCCCATCTAGTGGGACAGCCAGCATTCTAAATAACAGTTTTCTAAAGTGCAATAGAAAAAATATACGACAAAGGAGATAGGGAACTCATATTATTTGTTTTCTTCAGTTTAATTTTGTCGACCACCCCAGAACTCGATCTGATTTATCGACAGCAAAAACTGATTTATTGTTAGCGAGAGAGCGAATATCAACAAATTTGTAAATGTATAGTATAACTGTTAACGTTTTCAAATGCTCAGCTTTAGCAAGAATAGAATAACCATGAGGACAGATTCTATTGTTTCTGTTATATGCAACACCTTGTATAACTCTTCCGATTCAGTACGAGTTACGTATAAATATACTGCTTACATCTTAAGAGATATGAGTTATCTGTTTCCTGTAGATAGAGTGCTTAGATGCAACTCTTCTTATTTGCACTCCCACCTTTTAATCATGTGACAGTTAGTCTTAAGCCGAATATACTGCTCAAGCTCCGGTTTTGTGTATAAAAAATAATAAAGTTTTTTTTCAATTTGGTCGTTACAAACGCCGCAGCCTTTCGGATGTGCAGAAAGAACACTAAACAAATTTCCAAACATCAACATTTGTCGTGCACTTCGAACTTTTGCATATCCATTCTACGTAACCAACAATCCCTGGGAACTCCTGAAACCTTGGTGAACGACAAGCATCGCTGAAGCCAAGTTGAAGGAAACACGCCTGGAAGCAACCGATTCTCTCATCACGGACAAAAATCGCCCCGGTGAGCATCGCTGTTCCTGCAACAATCGTCTGTCGCATACACCTGGCTATCACAGCCTCCTGATTATCGAAGTCTACTAGAAAATGCAGACCGCATTGTAAGTAAAATTTTTGTTGGCAAGTGCAAGTGCTTCTGTTTGTTTTTTACATTAAACAATATTCAAGCTTACTATCATTATTAGGTTTAAGTGGAATTGAATATTGCAATTAGGTTTTAAGTTCAGGTAAGTGTAAAGAGACCAAAACGCGGCGCATGCACTAGGTGTGCTTAATTTGGTCAGCTGACTTTGCAGCTATGCGTAGGAACCTTGAATTAGGACCCTGCTAACGTAAAATATCCTCTTTTAAAATAAAGTGCAACAGTCTGAGTAGCTCCCATTCTAATTTTACAAAATTTGAAAACGAACAAATCGAACTAAATCTTAATAGATATATTCAAATTAATTTGCGTCCATCCCGTCTGTAGAAAATCAAAGTGGCACACAACCTGCCCCACAACAACCCGTTTTAGTAAATTATCCGCTACGATGTCTATTCTAAATGACATTACGCAATACGATGGCTTATTGAGCTCAGTGAATGCACCCGTGCGGTAGAAGTCATTTTTGGCCAATTTTATTAAACAAACGATGATAACACATACATAAACAAACTTTTTTTATTTGCTGCCCGATACAGGTTAAAAGGATCAGCTTTAAAAGTAGTTACTGGACAATTTTCTCATAGATCGACCTAAAAACTATACTAACTGATAATTCTGAAGATCAATGCTTTGAGCTAAATTTAGTTATCGATATTACCAGACTCGGGCAAAATTTTTAAAAACTCCCTGTTGATTTTTATGACAGATCGCTCTTTACTGGCAATTCAAACGTATCTCTTTCAAACGATGACCAAGCTATTAAAGATTATCGCATAGCTAATTTCTAGTGGTCACATGGATCCACTTGGACCTTTTATTAGCCTCTCTTACACTTAAAAATGCATTAAGCATTGTTAAAGAGGAAAATTCTCAGAGTAAACCTCAATTAATTTAAAAATAGCACCGTTCCACCCAATCTTTTCAACCTTTGTACTCACGTTTTCCACAAAATCATTTCCCACGTCATGCAATTCCAACCCAACGTTACACCTGTAACGCAATTAAACCCCAATCAGCCTCCAACACAATTTTCTGGTTACCAAAGACCGATCTTACCTAGTCAAACCATTTTCGCACCAAAGAAACATTTTCAACCTTCCCATTAACCAGACCCATGGAAGTCTCGACAATTCAGAAGAGCCCAGCTTCATAGCAAATAGGAAATTTTAGACAGAAGCCTTTTAGTCAAACTTTGCAAAACCAACACAATTTCCAACAGAAAAACAATCCCCCAAATAGAACACTGCTGAAAAACTTGTTTGTTGTTTTGGATGCAAAAACATTTTCTATAGCTCAGAACTACCTTTCACTTGTACCAATTTGACTCAATATTGCAATTCGAACAAAAACTAACTTTATTTTTACTAAGGCTTATTGATATTCACATTGCTACAGAGCCGAAGTTAAAACTCAAATAAACAAAATGTTAAAAAATGACATTATAGAACTGTCAGGATCACCTTATAATTTCCCCAATTGGGTGGTACCGTACAAAACGTTTCTGGCAAACAAAAATTCTGTATTGACTATAGCAAAATAAATGCTGAAACAATAAAAGGTGAACACCCTCTTTCGGACATAGAAATTGTACTCGACACATTAGGACGAGCTCAATATTTCTCGACTTTAGACCTCGCAAGCCGTTTTCACCAAATTAAAATTAAACCAGAAGACCGTGAGAAAACGGCCTTTTCGACCGAAGAAGGTCATTACTAATTCAAAATAATGCCTTTTGGTTTTAAAAACACATTAGCGGTCTTCCAAAGAACAATGAATACTGCCCCATTGCGACTAACACCCCAACAATGCCTTGTCTACCTAGACAACGTCATAATATTTTCCACTTTTTACAGGAACATCTAAACAGACTAAGAAACGTATTTGAACGAAGCTGTAATACAAATTTAGAAATTCGACTTGAAGAGTCAGAATTGAGAGAATTAAAACAAACCCCGACAAAATTTATGCTATCACAAACTTCCCTCTTCCCAAAACTCGTTCAGAAATTAAATAATTTCTTGGACCTTTTGGTTACTATAGAAAGTTTGTAAACGATTTTGTTAAACTAACTTAACTAAATGCTGAAAGAAAGATAACAAAATTGTTAATTCACAAGACTTTATTGAATCTTTGAATCATCTAAAATCCTTGTTAACCAACGAACCAATTTTAGCCTATCCAGATTTCGATAAATCATTCGAATTAACAACGGACGCCTCCAAAGTTGCCCTTAGAGCCGTTCTTTCCCATATGTTTCGCATCGAGAACATTACACGAAACCGGAAAAAATATAGCAGGATTGAACGCGAGTTACTAGCTATTGTTTGGGTTACTAAATATTTACGACCTTACTTATTTGGCACTAAATTTACACGATATAGCGACCACAGACCTCGTATACGGCTCTAAAACCTAAAAAACCAAACTCAAAATTAACTAGGTGTGCACTTAAATTTGAAGAAATATCTAATCTAACAAGGTCGCAGACGCCCTCCCCAGAAGCCAAATACACCGAATATCTTTAACCGATTCAAATAAAACCATATAATCAAGACTTAACACCCCTGGACCAACATATGATAACACTCGAACGAGCTGATTCTTCTAATTTATAAGACTTCGTGACAGTCCCAACGTTCACCTAACCCTCCGAAAGTCCTCAAACGTGGAAAAACATGTTGAAGTTATTGACGATAATTCCTTACCAGACACAGTACACACACAAGCTAGCTCTACACCTGCTCTAGACATCTCCAAAAAACCATTTCAATATTTTAAAAACTAGATTGAATTCATCTCAGCCCAAACTGCCCAGGGAAATGAAAATCACAATTTTTGACGATACCAAACACATTACAGTTTTTATTAATGAATCAAACAAAAGAGATAAATTTAATTAGTGACTGATCGAACACTGTTAACCAAACACAAGGTACTTTTGCTACTCTTCATCAGACTAATTCTATAACGAACTTTCCCAATACATCAATGGCATAACTAATGAAAATACACCCAAATTTCATCGATGTATGACGCAAGTGACGTACATCACTAACCGCGACCATCGATTATCAGAACTTCAGTTATACCATGAAAGAAAAACCAATCATCGTGAAATTAAATAAACACTTGAATACCTACAAAGGAAATATTATTCGTCATCCATGCTCTGAAAATTTTCTTAAATTTTTATAAAATTCAATTTCACGCTACTACCCCACGTCACCACTACTCAAATTCACCCGTTTGAAGAATGCACTCCACCTTAATTGAACAATATCGTTTATTTAAAGATAAAAAAATACGCTATACGTTATAATTTTAATACCCCTGACAACCAATTGTTAATCCTCGATCAGTACCTAAAGAAATCCGATTTATTGATAAGGCAACTCTTTCCTGAAATACAAATCACCCTCTCCAAATGCGAACTTCTGGACGTTATCGGAACATTGACTAAATTCTCCACGAGAAACCTCGACTCGAAAGACTGAAGAAGATATGACGAAACTATCGAAAAATTAACGAAGACCACAGATTTTCAGAAAACCACTTTAGAAGAACAAACCGAAACTCTTAATAATACCATCACTACCTTTAATGATAATATTATAAATTATCTGAATAGCAGAAAGCAATCGCACGAAACCTACAAAGTTTTATTTTAGAAATCCAGACTAAAACGGCAAAATGCTACGTGCTCACCACTTTTACTACCCTTGTTGAAGCTATAGAAGCCGTACAACTTTTCATAAATGTTCTTATGGAACTCGAAACATTACTAATCTCTCCTTAATCGATGACAACGAATGCCATTGGAAAACGCATGTAAAAGATGGAACGCCACACTAACAAGTGTTCCATTCACATAAGGTTTTCAATGGCATACTATTTCTCCGAGAATGGGTTCCCATCTTATTTTTCAATTTTGCATGTCAAGAAATTGGAATTTTCTGAAAAATAACAAATGTCAGTTTTACCCAATCAGATGATTGTCACTTGACATTAGAGTGCAAAAGGTGCTGTCACTTTCTGCACGCAACTGCGTGTATAAAATAAGTACTTTCTGCACAAAAGTAGGAAAATTTGATATAGACGGTGTTTGTTAGTATACGGTACCCTATACCGTGTGTCCATACGAATACGCAACATAAAGATAACATAATGTTAATAAAATAGGATGATGAAATAGTATTTTTACCGCAAGGACGTTAAAAAGTTTGCCTTCTGCCTTACCGCTTCGTATGAAACAAATGTCACTCGCTATAGTTTGTTGTAATTGTGAGCTTTTTTATGACACGTTGGTAATAAAATTTGACAATAATTGTTGTAATTATGGAGAAATATAGAGTACCAAAAAAAACACACATTGCAAAATGGATATACAAGCTAGAAGCTACAAGCTGGAGCTCATAGCTCATAGTTGATCTATTAGCAGTATGTTATCTCTATAGTACGTACTCTTTCTGTCACACTGTATAGATATCGCTAACGATCAATGGGCATAACACAGAACTGAGTGTTCAATAAATATTCATTTAAAGTTTTCGAGTTACTCGATAGACACAAAAATATGAAGAGCGACAATTTCTTGAACTTATTATATAACTAATTAATAAAAGAAGTCAATAGAAATTGTTGAAAATAATTAAAATTATTTGTGTTTGGACCTTTAACACATTTTTACATTATACCACTGTTTTGAAAGGACTAATAGACTATTTAACACTATGCTGTAAGTATCTTGTAAGCTCCTGAACTCATTTCACTTCCCTCAGTTAACCCATACCGTAATTTTTCCCTTTTTGAAAACTCAATGTACGTCTACTTTATTGCCCAAAATAGCGAAGTGCATTAAGAGTCTATTTTTGTCAAATCGTGGTGTAGATACTGATAGTTTCCAGTGGCGGATTTACTAGGGTGGCTACAGCGCTGGAAGCCCACTGCTTCTTCAGAGCTTAGAAAAGTATAGTCATAGTTTAATTATTCGTCGAAACTATTCATAACTTTCCTCCTAGAAACAAAGTGCGTAGACGCTACTGTTTTCAACGAATGTAGCGAGATAATTAATTTTAATATTTGAAGAATTATTCATGAGGGTGGGAATTAAAGAAGATGACTCCACATTTACTATTGCAACATCCAGATGATGGCAGAGTGGTCCACCGCCCATATTTTGACTTCTATTAAGGGACTGATGAAAATAATAGACAACAATACGAATTTTAAATTTCATTTTGATAAGATGTTACAGCGTTGCTTAGTGAAAAATAAAGTAAAATAAGCAATTTTAAAGCGAACCCAATTAAAAACTAAAGCAGATATCCAACACCAAAATTCTCGTCTTAAACGTGTTTGCTTACATAAATATTTTTTGTTGGTTGAACAAGCTATGTAAAAGAGATCTACAGGGTATATAGCGTGTTAGTAAATAATACCGACAAATCGCGAGGATAAAAAAGGTTGTAGAACCAGGAATCCGGAAACATCTCAATAGAAAGATGCCTCTTGAAGTTGGTGATTTTGTTAGTCTTAATATTTCTGACGCTTACAGCTCGATGATTTCATATAAAAGGAAGAGTGTTATTCTATGTTGTTGGTTTGCATCCTTTTTAATATAATTTAAATTTCACAAAAGAAGGCGTCATTTCTTAGCTATGCACACATGTTTATATTGCAATTCTACATTCTCAAAATATGGAGATTGTTACTGCATGGCAGCAACTGTTAAGTAAGCCGCAACCCAAGAGCGATACAAGTGTAACATATTACCCACTTATAGTATTAAGAAACAAGATGGGATGCTGCAAGTCCCTTATCAATATTTCGGCACTCTGTTGTAATGGAGCGGTTCTTTTCGATACGCTCGTTGGAATGCCCTCTGCTTAAGATGCATACAGTTTTCGTAATTATTGAACTGGTGCTATCAATGTGATATGGCCGTTATCATATTATGTTATGGTCACGCCATATGTGCGACCACTTCGGCTAAAGAGGATTTGTGAAGAAGACGTGAACTAATTATTGTAAAGCGTATACTGAGGAAATCAGTTTAAAAACGAGTCGGTGATTTATCAACACCGTTAGCGGAGAGCGGGGATGGGGTGGAGAGCGCCGATAATATGGCATTTCAGATTTAAATGTGATAAGGGGTAAAAGTTTGTACCTGCATCTTTCTATAACTTTAAAAAAGAATCTTACCTGAACCGAGATTTGAACTTTTGACCTCAGGTCCGGGCTGTTGTGCCAATGTGACATGCTGATGGGGTAGTTACGCGATCGCTTAACACATACAAAGAAAAACGACAGATCTTTCCCAAATTTTTTAAGTTGTTTGAATTAATATTTAGTGCAAGCTGGCGGAAAAATCGTTGTGCCGCAGTAATTAAGAATGGGCCTTAACATAACACATATTTTCAAAGTAACCAACCACGAGAATACACTTTTCGCTACAGCACTTCTGTATAAGGAGACGATACTATATGTAAGATATTTGTATTTTCATACAAGCTGTGTGTTCTACTTCAAACTTTTAAGAAGCTCTTAATAGAAAGTTTTCAAGTGCTTTCAAATAAATAGGTAGAATTAATGTTCTACAGATCTTGACTTCTACTACAGGTTTTTATCTTTTGCCATTGCTCTTATAATGTGTTCTCTTATGGTATGTTGTTTAGTTTACTTTATGCTTTTTTTATGTAGCTAGGTTTTCGGTTTGTCTTAGTTATTTTTCCTGCAGGTCGTGCTTCTAACGCCTTTTTTGATGATGCTTCTTCATCCATCTTCATAAATTGAATGCCCTAATCACAAAACCTCTACTAGGTTATGCATTGCTTTTAACATACTTTCGTTTCTAATTCCACTTCTTTTAATCTGTGCTGCCATTTACCTTGAAAATCCCACTTTTTGCAGGCAATATTAAAAAACAGTATGAAAAGAAAAACTGTATATATAAAGATGCAAAGAACGACGTCACATCTGACAAAAAGAAGCTAAGCAAGTAATATAAAACCTTCAACGTCATAGCTTTAATAGTAGTGTAAAAATTCTGTTGTATTATTTGAAAAAACATGAATAGTAAATAGAAAAAAATACAAAAAATGAAAATATTTATGAATGATTGTTTAGCTTGCTGGTGCACTCACACTTAAATTAATAAAAAACGACTATATAAATTAATACATTAATTTATACTTCAAACGTATAAAGATACACAATTCTTGCAACCCACACAGTAAACGCTCACGCGATTGCCGATGAAGTGAGACAACGATGCAACGTATCAAACCTTTTTTTACAGAGCTTCCGATTGTCTAGTTTTTTTCGGAATTTGGTAAGCTATTAACTGCTTGGTTTCCCAAACAACGAGCAGTTCTGGACGTCAAAATTCTTCGAGCGATTACAATCTTTGTAAGCTGTTACAACGTCAGTGATAAAAATGTCAGTAGTCCTGAAAATGTACCTAAAAACGTCTCGGGTGGGTTGTTTTTGGTATCCTTAGTTGTAGTTCTGGTTTTTGACAAACGTTGGGGAGTATTTAAAAATGGAAATATTACTAGTTGTCATGTTGAATATACTTTGAGTTTACGCTGAAAATGATCTCGTCGAGGTTACTACTTTACCGTGTTGCTTCACTCACACCTAAATAAATAAAGACACTGAGTAAGTTAACTAACTAATTTATATTCTCAACATATGCATATACAAAGTTTTTGAAGCAACCCTAGTAAACGCTTACGAGACTATAAATAAATAGTCGGGAATCTGTCCTTTCAAAAGACGCTTCTAAAATGATGGGGTGTGCAATGGAAAATATTGTTTTAAAAAATATATAAACTATCTGGAATGACATTGCGGATCTAAGTGCAGGGCCCCATTTTTATTACGATTGCAAAAAGTCAGAAAAAATATTTTCCGATTTTGTTATTACTGAAAATTGATTAATTTTGTGCGTACATCGCATTTATAAGCTTATTTTTGGATATTTCACAATACTTTTTAAACTAGTAGAAAGCGTATTCTTTCTAGATTCAGATGATGTTAAATTAATCACGAAATTATTATTAACAAATGCTACTTTGTTTAAACAAAGCGTACCGGAAATGCGCGGTATAAATTCAGCATCGAGGTATTTTGAAAACTATTGCACATAAATGCATACTTCCAGGGTATGCAATGTGTCGCAAAGAATGAATAAATTTTTAGTGAAGGAATTATCTGTATTGATTTATTGTTGTAAAAAATACCATTTATTTTTCGCTGGAAACTGCTTTGTATATCGGTAACTAGTGCTCGTAAAGGTGTAATTGTTTTGGCTTTATCGTATAGGAATGTGATAGAATAATATTGTTTAAGTTTACGCTAATGTTCATAGATTTTTATTAATTGTAATTGCAAGAAGGTATTTTAATTTTAAAATTCGAAATTTCGTTGCATTTGCGTAACTTGTTTAAAAATGACGAAATAAGTAACAATGCCATATAGTTTTCATTATTGACAGTGTATACGGCCAAAATCTACAAAAACCACAGTCACTCGCCAGAAGGAGTGTCATTTTCTTCTAGAATTGGTGATGTGTTGACCTTGTTACTCTATATCTTAGATTTGTGGTTCTGAGTAGAGCACAGTTAATTTGCTGCCCAACTGTGAATGGTCTCACCGAGCCCGATTCCAATCGCCAAGGCTGCGGAAAAAATCCGACCCCTGCGGGATTCGAACCAAGGACTTGCTTAATGCAAGCCTAGCGCTTTCCCAACTGCGTTACGCAGCTCCCTGATTTCTGACTAAACATGATAAAGCGGCTCAAGGTTGCAAACTGTTTTTATGCGGCGCTGCCTATTATTTGTTCCTTCGAAATTTGGCAAACTTTTTCCTGCTTGGTTTACCAGAAAACGAGTAACCTCGAATGTTGGAATTCTTCCAGGGTTTACGATGATCTATTACAAGACTCTTGTTACAATTGTTTAAAAAGAATAATAGAGATGTTTTGCCACTTCACCAACACGCTATTAAGATCAAGCTGCAACGCATCGGAAACAAATATGTTAAAAAACTATATTTCTGATAGATGGGTAGACTAATACGAAATTGAAAAACACGCATAAGTAGCGAGATATTAACTCAAACTATATCATTATAAAAGGTTCTTATATCGGTGTAGAAGGTTTTTATTTTGTAAAGTGAACAAATTCCAGATAGTTTTGGCTTGCAAAGTTTTGGAAATTAACATATCTGTAAGGTTGAGTCTAAGTGGTGAGTGTTAAGAAAGTGGTATAGTGACGTAACGATGAATTCTCATCAAATTTTTCGATTATACGGGATTATACGGGGAGCTTGCTTTTATCGTAGGAGCATGACCTCATCCATAGATACTGGTAACAGTATACGTTCATTTGGTTATATTGCATGGTTACCAAAATTTTACAATTGAAATGCGATAGATTGGCTAGGTAGAGAAAAAGGAGGTAATGCAAGAATTTGAGCTACGTATCGGAGTGGTTAGAAATAGGCAAGGTAGTATTCAATGGATGAATCTACTATTATAAAGAATGCTAAATGAAGAAAATGACAATGTTTCATTAGTGTGCAATCTATATTATTTTTTCATGTTTCTCTATTTTTTTTGCTGGTTGATGTTTCCGTAGCTTTGTATTAATTAGAATTTTGGTTTGAGCCACTTAGCGTGTTGGACGATATCTGCCTCGAGAACGACAGCCTCTTACTCTTCCTTGGATGACTTGACTCTTTATGGAGTCTTGGCGTCGAGCTACATCATTGAAGTATCTTGAAGAAGATTAGCTGGGAGCGCCGATTATATGACCCGAGAATTTCAGCCTCCAATTTTTATAATAACTCTGGTGTTATCATAACATTGTGTGTAGCAGATGTTTTTAACCAGGTTATTGGTTTCATAGACCAGTCCTTCCAATCAAAGTATTCATATCACCGTGAGAAACCCCAGTTAACGTTTGAATCACGAAAAGAAGACAATGTTGAGAGAAAGCACTATTAGCGACCAACATGGTCAAATCCAGTAAGTAAACGGTATTGTTATAGACTGATACAAAATTGAAACAGTGATACGATTTCCTTATTAGGTTTACTTATCAATCGCAAAAACTACACGAGCGGTTATTATTGGAGAATATCTGTATCATAGTTTGAGGAAACAAATACCTTCTCTTATCTCCCTTTGTTACTATAGGCCGATGGCTGACATTTAGTATTATAAATTTCTTTACGTATATTGTTCGAAATGCAGCATTTCGGTCAAATTGATCAATTGCTATAATGCGAGTGGAAAAACTATAAAAAGAAATATGACTCCGTTAATGAGAATGGTATATCCGGAAGACTATAATATTGAGTTATATCGAATTATAATAAAAGTAATAAAGTGTCAGGCCATTTTATATTTTTCCGTAATTCAGTTAACTACATAACCATCTTATCTAGAGCAGTTTTGGTACAGAATTGGCGAGTCCGCCTGTATCTCAGACCCGTTTCGGCATAATAGTATCTTTTATACGACAGCTTTTCGCATCCCGCAAAGATTCAGACACGAGCGTGGCTTTCGACTTAATTTAACGGCCTAGCGCGCCGCGCCAACCTTTACTTCATCGCTTTATGCAGCTGCTTGTCCCTTTTATTGTAGAGCGTCTGTTTTCTAAGTTATTTAAAATTTATTCAATGAGAGCAAGTGAAAAAGCATCTGTCGTTCTCTATCGTACCGAGACGACTTGTTCGTCATCGGGCCTTTCTATTGGTCGCATCTGTTAAGCAGGAATTTGAGCGTCAAGCTCTGTTAGCGTCTGTGTTGAGTCATTCAGCCTCGGGTCGCCGGATAAGACAGTCGACATTGCAAGTTGTGCGAACGTCTTCACTCTTCGGCGTGGAGACGCCCGAAATTCCGTTTGTGCTGATTCAGCAAAGTGTTTTTAAGTTTCTCGTTTTGTGGCAGACGGCTCTTGGTAAAGATTGTGAGCACTCGTGTTGCATGGCGATGTCCGTTTGCGGGTCGTTGTGGTCATCAGTTCGTACGTAGGCTGTTGAAGCCCATTTCCTTCGTCGTATGTGAGGCGGGATTCTTTATCTTAGTGACCCATCCAACGGCCACGCTGTTATCCGTGTAATTGCCAAGGGGGCATTTGACACATTTCACCCACGCTTATTGCGAGGGGATTCTGTAGGACTCGCAGAATTTCGTCTCTGCCAAGCACACAGGAGCGTAGCGACATGCCGACGCTGTTGTGAATGCCATCGCTCATCTGAAGGCCGAGCTAGGTAATAAGGTAAATCTGTGTAATAGACTATTTCGCCAACATGTTCTTGTCATTTAACCTTTTAAGTCTGCGCTTGACGCTTAATTAATGCAATAGTACACTCTAGTACAAATTTAACGTTTGTGTTCTAAAAATCAGTGCTGAAAGGCAGCCTTGTTTTCGTCAATTAATCTCTTAAGTCTGCGCTTGACGCTTAATTAATGCATAGTACACTCTGGTACAAATTTAACGATTGATGTTTTAAATTGCTTTGCTGCAAGTCAGTGCGTTCTGGTCACTTGAACTCAAATACAAATTTCATGCTTGCGCGTTATACTTGTTGAGGCCTAAGCCGATGTTTAACTAGAACCGATTTGGATTTGTTGTTCGGTTCAGCTTTGCACCGCAACTTTTAGGTAGAGTGCTTTCCAGCTGGGTGTGTCCCGTTAAATCGTTATTTCAAATTATTATACGTGCCGACTACATCGGTACTACTGTAAGTTGTTGTGTGGTCATGTGAAGTGACCCAATAGATGTATTAACTGTACCGGCTTATGATTTTTCCCTTGTGTCTTGTGCATGTTTGTTTACAGGGTGACTCTGTCACTGTGTTTCGATCGATGTGAAGTGAGGCCCTGACGTGGCGGATGAGCATTTCAGGTAGGTTGTTGTGTTTGTCGCTGTGCTGTGGTTTCCAAAAGTAGCTTTTCGCCCTGTTTGACCCTCAAGGTCCGGTTAAACGTGGGTCTCTTGGACTTGGATCTTGTGGCGCCCATTTTATTTGGTAACACCCTATATATACCTCAACACGCTTGCCCTGTGGTGTTTCGTTTTAGGACCCCGCCCCCTCCCTGAGGGTATCTGAGCCGTGGCCTTTAGCCTGTTTCTTCCGATTTCCAGGGTGAGCGTGCACATTTCCCGGACTTGTCTAGTTATTTGATACTCACACCGTGTTGTATGATAGCTCCCACTAAAGGCTGTAATACCAGCAGGTTGATGATAGTATGATAATGTTGTGGACGAATTAAAAAATGCTGTACTTTTCAGAAATCGTTATGGATATAAATTGTTAAAATCCTGATAGATACACAATTTTCATGTATATTAAAATTTCAAAGATGTAGGAATAAAATTGATAGAACTTGCTTCAGCTGTCTTAAGAATTTATCATTCTCGTGCTCGTTTATATGAAAATGAATTCCATTTGTTTTTGTTTATCGCAACTGTGACTATAGATATATGTTGATACTTAACGGTTCTAATTCTTCTGATATAATTATAATGTAGGTAGTTCCCAAGTTTACGAGTTATTTCTGTCTGCCTGAATATATAAACGCACGCGCACACAATTACAGGTTGGCGGAACATTTGAAATAACTGAAATAAAATCGAAAATCCGGAAATTCCTAAAATGAGAATCTATAAAGCGGGAATTACCTGCACTTGGAGGGTGTATAGAAAATATTGAGATCTCTTGAGGTAAGTCACGAAGATTGGCCGTTGCTGCCGCGCCTAGTATGACAGTGAACAATGGCACAATGTATACTTGGTCAGAATCATAAAACCATAGAAACTTGCTAGGCGTTGCTTGGCATTGAAATCAAAGTTGGAAATTGGGCTACGAATTTGTCACACGAGTAAGTGAATTATACCCTTAACTGATACCTAATTCAGAGTTAATTATTATTGTTAACGTTTTAGGTACCGGAAAACGATGATAATCGAAGCGGCAGTATACTACTAAATCAACTAACCGTACGCGTGGGTTATAATTCTTCTGCAAAATCCAGCTCTAACGCATTTTCTCGACTGGAATTCACAATTGGGCTTTGCACAATGCATTCGTGAGGAATGCCTAATTGCTGTTTTAGTAACCTTGTTTGAGGGACGTTACTATCGCCACGATTATGTTAGCAGTGAGAGCCGCGGTAATTTGTGGTATTCCCGAAATAGCCGAAAAGGCTGCAACAGCCGCCCATTCATGTTCGTAAAACTCAAATCCTGGAATTTTACGAGTGGAAATTACCTTTCCTCTTGCTCGAACTGTTAGTTTAATTATTCTGTATATGGCTTTGCTTGTGCGGTGCCAAAAACTTATTATGTTTTTGATTCCATTTCATATTCATAAAAATCTTTTTTCAAAATTTTTCAAGAATTTATGTGCAATAATATGCTTTGTTCAGAAAATATTTGTAAACTTATAAAACTTTATGGAATATGTTTATGTTTGGCTAAGCAAAGTTCTAAGAACTTTTTGCCGTTTCAGCATAGGGACTTGTTAAATTTTAAATGTTCAACTATTTATGTTAGAGGTGTAAATAATTTTTGTAGAGAAATACATACTGAGATAGAGAAGGTTAAAGAATGTTATATTATTTTTAGTGGAAGTTTTACGTCAGCGTCTTCAGCGTATCAAATATTAAAGAACTTGTCTCCTGAGCTCAAGTCCTGAGCAACAACTTGCAAGGTCTTGAAAAACATTATTTCTGAAGACATGATTAAGCTTGGAGACATAATCGATTTGAAAGTTGCTGGAGCAGTATTCTTTTATTGATTGTTTGTTATTGTAGAGTTCAGTAATTTTCCCATTCTTTAGAAAATTTACATTCTTACCCTTTTCTGTGAAGTTAGCTGGAAGTTTATTGGACAATTACCTAATCGATGATGGTAGTTTAAAGTGCATACTTTAATAACTAAACGTTTTGGAAGAAAACTTAATATGTAATTTAAAGCAATTTTTGTTAATTTGAAATTAAGCACTTTGTATTTCGTCATGATTGTAGCCATTAATAAATATCATCGAAAAGGGATTGCGGCAAAAGCGGGATCGAATTGGAAAACGACAACCAACGCTGAAAACCGAATATATATATAAATATCATGGGAAGCAATTTACTGAAAGTTCTTTTGGGAAGCAAAAAGAATATTTAAATTCAAATTCGCTGCAGTAAGTTTCCACTTATTTTACTGTGAGAATCACGATATTGTTTGGCACTTCCTCCCTTATGCAAATGGTGAAGAAAAGTCGATTTTCCGTGTTTGTTCCACTTCGCATATGTGTTTCCAGCTTTCTCCGGCAACTGAAAATCGAGAGCAAAGCAATTGTTCTGTATAGTACGAAATTTGCTTTTCCTAAATGCCACAAACGACGCGGAATAAACAGAAAATCGCATCTAGTTGAAAGCTACTTTCACGAGTCATTCAACAGCAATTTAAACGAGCGCTAATACTTTACTTAATATTTTTGGAGCAATCTGAAAGTCGTTTTGTTATTTATGAGCAAAGCACACCCCAGGACTGACCCCCGTTGCGGGCTTCACTCACGCGGCTGATAAATTTTTTATTGATGACGACAATTCGGCGGTTCGTCGTGTCCAGCAGGATGACACCATATTTCACGGACAGCAAAATAAAATAATAACTTAATTCAATGTTTGTATCATTCACCGCATTCGCAGCCGATTTCGTTTCATGTCGCTCCAAATTCAGGGTTTTCAGCATCAGCTGATAGCGTCCTTTCTATCAAGGGCATCACGTGGAGTCTGTGTGCTGCGACTTACAAAATATATAGCAAAATTGGTTAGACACCTTTTTCGAGCGGTAGTATTTTTTCATCTTGTCGACTTCCCGTCTTCGGATTTATTTTGCTTGTCTGGACCAGTGGTTTTCGAAGTGGAGTGGGTTTGATATCCTGAAGGGAAGAATCAGAAAAATTTAAAGAGAGTATTTCCAAATATAGACTGCGCCTGATTAAATTTCAATAACTAATAGAATAGGATAGAATATGGTTTATTAACTGCAATAAATGATAATAAGTAACATTTAAACTTGTATTATAATTATTATTTACCTACAAAGGCGAAGCCTGTTCGTAGGTTGTTGGGTTTAACATAATAATAATTTAGACATACACAGCCTCACGCATTAATTTATGACCGAAGAAAATTCATCAGGCGATTTGTTAAAAAAAATGTTTAAGATTCCTTTTGGAACTATGCAGTGATCTATGTTCACGTAGTTCTAAAGAAAGTTCGTTGAACTTAAAAATTTCGGTCCAATATGTTTTTCAGTAGTTATTACTTCCCTCGTCTAAAAGACCAAGGTAGTAGTAGTCGCAAAAAAATCTCCTTCAAATCTTCACTTTTCAGGGTTTCTAGACGACGAAAAACAGGTTTTCTCAATTTAGTCTGTCTGTCTGCCTGTTGGCGGTATAACTCAAAAACTATTTGTTGGAGAAAGACAATACTTTGCATATACATTATATATCTACCTGACATGAAGCCGAAAAGATGTCAGACAAATATATACACAGTGAGCACTTAAAATATAAAATTTTGATTACTTTTGCTTTAACTTAGAAATAGATAAAAGTGATAATTTGTACATAGCCCAGGATATATTCTTGTCAAAGATGGGACCCAACATATACAGGATAAATATTGTATGAGACGAAAAGGGGCAACAAATAAGTACATTATGTTAAATACAGCTGCATCTAGGGAATTTGAAGCGTCCCGGTGACTCAGGCAGCGAATGCCCGTTTAACCCGTAAACTACCGCCGGACAATGTAACGAATGCGCCGGCTCGTTCCCAGCGGCTGGATGTCGAGTCCCATCACCGGTAATATTTTTATTTTTGCTTTAACTGAGATACAGATAAAAGTAACAATTTGCACATAGTTTAGGTTTTACCCTTGACTAAAATTGAACCCAACAGATACAGCGTAAGTGCTGTAAAGCAGAAAAAGGTGTCAATAAAAATAAAGGCAGCCAGGACGCACGAACTTGTGTGCTCCGTAGCGCATGTAGGGATATCTCATTCCCTTGCAATATACCGCTAAACGTTGGAATCGTCGCAGCCGCCTGACCTTCGAATTCGACTACCGGTAACGTTTTTCGATTTGAAAATGTATGTAATTTATTAAAAACGTTAAGATATTTTTACCCCTAGTTTAAGTTGATTTTTAAAATTATTTAGTGTCACAACTTCCATCTACCAGGGAAAGCCCTTTACAGATTTTAATTTTTAAATAGTTTTTTGTTTGATATCTAGCAAGGTAATGATGGTGGACATTTTCAGTGCAGTTTCTATTTACAAATTGTTTAGTAACAACTGTACTGAAGTAAAATTGACTCTTCATATAGCAAACTAGACCGATACGATTTTTTTATACCATTCTACAGCACACTAAGCAATGATTCCACAAGAAAAACAAACATGCAAAGCATGATAAACAAAATTTCTCGCATGGTTTAAAATAGTTTAACTAGGTATTTAAATTTATAAAGAACTAATCTGAGATTATTTACTATACAGTTGATATGAAAGGTGTGACGTCGAAATTATAACACAAGTGGTGACGTCGCTGTTCTAACCAATATCGTTTCTTAGAGAAAATTTCAGGATTCGAATTACTACTTTATATTGCAGATGTAATTTTAATATAGAATTGAACAATTACGAATTCTCAGTTTGGCAACTTATAAAATAAGCTTTATTTTCAGTAGTACACAATACATAAACGATTAGACATACGATTATATTTTTTCACTAATTTGATACGCATGTTATACTACAAAGTCCTCCGCGTTTAAATTCAATTTTTAACAACTCCGAAAAGCAACAGACGTAAAAGAATCTCTATCGCTACATTATTTGTTGATCTGGTGTAAGTCCCACAATTAAATTGATCAGCTATCGATTCCAAATATTTATTTGTATGAGCCACTATCAAATATAATATCGGCATAAAAATGCGTCCTAATTTCCAAAGGTCCTTGACTTCGCGCAGAGCAGGTGCAGTCGCAGTTACAGGGGCGCAGGAGCAAAGGGGGCAAAGGGGGCGATTGCCCCCTCATAGAATATATTGGGGGGGCAAATAGTGTAATTTGCCCCCCTGGTATATTTCATACGGTTTTTAAAAATGTGTACATAGGGTTTTCACTTTAATCTATAGGTACAACATGCTAAAACTCGTTCTATTGTAGGTGGTGCAGAAATAAAACACGAAGAATTTGTTAAACAAGTTTTTATATTTAGGTCGGCAGCGGAGAATTCGATATAGTCCATTTTTGTTTCATATAGTAGCAAATGCCGAAATTCTAGGGATATCATTGACAACAAGCATACATTTCTTATGATTTTTGTGGTGAGGTTAGGCTTCATGTCGACAGGTTGACATTTCATTATTTTAAATTATAGCTTTGGCTATTATAAACTTGAAATGTGATTTTATAATTTGATTTTAACTAGTTGGTAGGTATTGCAATACGAACAATTTTAGTTTATAATAGCCAGAACTACAGTTTAAAATAACTACAGTGTCAATCAGTCAACATAAAACCTATCCTCATTGCAAATATAATAACCACACGTTTATGTAACACAATGCAATTCAGTGAGAATATTTGTTCTCAATGGTTTCCCTAGATTGCATTTCCATATGAAAAAATCTGTAAAGAGGTCTACACTTAACTTTCTTCGCACAAATTACATCCATTTGCAAAAAATGTGAATTACATCCATTTTCGCCCCCAGGCGAATATTTCGAGCCGAGTTTCTGCTGCGTTAGAAAGACACCATATTATTCTGTCCCACTTGTGATGTTTACCCTGTATCTACTAGGTCTCATTTTTGACAATGATAAAGCCTGAGCTATGTACAAATTATTACATTTATCTACTTCTCAATTAAAGCAAAAATAAAGAAAATGTATTTTTTTTAAGGTGCTCACCTTGCATATACTACTGTGAAATGTTTTCGGTTTTATGCCATGTAGCTATATAATCTGCATGCAAAATATCGCCTTCTTCCAACCAATAGTTGTTGAGCTTAACTGCCAACAGGCAGACAGAGAGATAGACTATTATAGTTGTTTATGTATCAAGTACCATGAGATAAAAAAATGATTCTGAATAGGCCTTGATATGTGTTATACGTTTGGCAGTACTGAAGTGTATTGTCAGTGTATGTCAAATTCGAGATTTGGAGGTTATATTTTACGTTAGTCTGTGTCAAACAACAAACAAAACCTAACCTTTTAATCTCGAATTTGACATAGACTGACAATACACTTCAGTACTGCCAAACGTATAACACATATCAAGGCCTGCTCAGAATCATTTTTTTTTATCTCATGGTATATAAATGTAGGACTTTCTTGGAGTATTTTATGCAGAGCGAGCGTAGCGTAGCAGTAAAGAGGACGAGTCAAATAAGGTTTGATTATGTACGAGCTGCATGCAAAGCTTTACTTTCGACTGCACTGCAGAAGATATTATTTTATCTACAATATCATTTATATTACACACAGAAAATTCAAGTTGCTATTCAAACATTTGATAATTTTGAAGTGCGTTTCTTCTAGGTTAATTGCGTTATTAAAATCAAGAATAACGATCTATTAACGTAAGGTATTAAAGATGAATTTCTTTCTATTCTTTGTAAAGTTTTCAGTAACCTAATACAATCTTCTTTCCTGATTTTAATAAAATGACATTTATTTTCATAATAACTATTGAATATTGACAGGCGGACAGGTGGACTAAAGTGGCATTTTATGGACGCTAATAATAAAGTATTTTTGAAACAATCGAACATAAAGCTTAGTCATGTTAAACCATTCAAAAAAAGGTTTTGCCCCCCCATGATTACAGTAGTTCCTGCGCCACTGCGCAGTTAGCTTCATTCTGATAATGCTTTTTGTTATAGTTCTCACATGTTGTTAGTGTAGGTGTTTTTTACAAAGTTCCTTTATCTTTCCCCGGAAAGACTGGTCCACTACTTTCTTCTAAGTCATCGTCGGGTTCAAGTTCCTGTTCTGTATCAGCGCTTTCTTCATGCACATCAACACGGTCGTCTTCAATTATATCATCACTATCGCCATAAACCATATCATCTGTTGAATTATTGAACATTTCGTTCATATACTTTTGCAACCTTTTTATCTTGATAATCTCCCAATTTCTAGCAAAAATCAAAAATTTATAAACTACAATCAGTAATACTTATAATTATGTATATCAAAGCTTTCTTCATGTACATCAACATGATCACATTTAATTATATCATCATCATCGTCATAACCTATGTTCAGGGTGGAGCTTGTAATGAACTGTATGAATTTATTTTGGACAAATTACAGGATATGTCTTAGGGGTGCAGGAATTAAAAAGGGTGCAAACCAACGGTCTCGAGCGGTCTCACACGAGATGATGTAGCAAAAGACCTGGGGATCGTTGGCCAGCGTGAACACAGTGAAACAAGATTTCAAGCTGTATTAATTTAATGACTAGTTCTTTCCTATTTATATACATAAAAATACTGACTTAGCTTACAAAGTTTAATATTTTCCCTAGTTCAACTCCTATTTCTACGTGCGTGTCTAATTTCATAATAAACAAACTTGCAGAGTGCATAATTGCAGGCTGTTCACTGGGTCATTCGAGCACTGATTACATTACTGCTGACGCTTTGTTAAGCATTTTCCGTATGCAATATACGTTTGTGAAATACGCGCCTAATTAAATTAAAAGGATTAAAATTTATGTTTGGTTCCTAAACAACTATATTACCTGTTTCATCATTCAAAGTTTTTCTATCAACGTTTGCAAACCTTTTTGATCGTCATAATCTCCCATTTTCTACCAAAAACAAAAAAAATATATAAACTACCATCACTAGTCATATTTCAATGTAAAATTACCGTGGAGATAAAATTTATTCTTTTTGGGGTAGAATTGTTTGTATAACATCTGCAGTGACGTCGGTCTGACGAACCGTAGTCAGTTGTACAATAAACACTATAAGACACAGTAGTTACTACCGATCCGTACCAATACCAGTAAAACACTGATAAGAAGTTATACGTATCGGCACTGGCTGCCTTACTACTGTAAAAATTTAGTTTTTCCATAATTCATTTGTTAGTAGTCGATGATCGAAAGCATCAATCGTTATATCAAGATTTCATCTCACGCAAGCCCTTAGTTGGGGCCTGCAGTTTCTTTTGCAAAAAAATACAGTATCACATAGGAAACTAACGATTTTGAAAATGCTTTTCGACCCGACAGTATCATTTACATGCAGTAAAAAGTATATGTCCAAAAACTATATTCTGAAGAACCTCATACTGAACGACTTCTTGATCACTCAAAATTATTTTCACTAGTGATACCGCTGAGACGAGAAAATTCTCGATATCGTCTCGAAATTCGAGATAGAGATTGACATTTTTCGATCTCGAATATCCGAGACCAGATTAACCAATTCTCCTTCTCGACAGTTTTTCAATAGTATTTTTAATCCACATGAAATGTAACAGAATTGTCCTGTTAGTTGTGATGTTGCCAAGACGACATAAGTCTCGATTTCGTTTCGAAATTGGAGTTCGAGATTGATATTTTTCGATCTTCTTAATAAGTTTTGGAGAAATAAAATAAGCAATTCAACACTCAATATTCGCACGATGTTGGATCACAAACAGAGCTGTGCAGTAATTACTTTGTAATTGTAAACCTGAAATAAATTATTTTGGAACTCATGATGATTATTTTTCTACTTTTTACTATAGAACGATGCCCACATATTGTATGTACACAAAAAACATGTGTAGGGACGAAAAACCAGCCTACTAAATATTGAAGGTTTGAAAAACTAGTTGCTATCTTTAATTCTTTGATCAAGGATATTTTTGAAATGAATGATTTTAGGACATACGTTCATTAGAGTTTTTCTTTTATTTTTCGATGCAGAATAACGCCCTTATATTTATTTTGTGCAATTTTGAAACACGCTGTATATACAATTATTGCCTGGCAACTATACAAAGTCTGCGTTTTCCAAGTTTCCGTAGAAATTATGCAATCCAACTAATAATATAGCTGACTCAAATAGATTTTTAATTGATTTGGATTTTTTATTCAAATAAAAAATTTGAAAACGAAATTCTGATTTAACTAGCAAATATTATTATAACCTGCAATTGTTACTACTGCTTTTATTTTAAGAGGAGTGTAAATTTAATCTTGTAAATTAGAATTTATTGGCAAATAATAATTTTCTAAGTGCCTGTTTACTAGAGAAACCTAAATCATAATACAGCAACTTGGTGAAAATTTATAATTTAGAGAAATATTTAGGAACGCAAAATTATTATAGCAAACAAATAAAGCTATTCAACGTTTAATATAAAAAAAGGATAAGTAAATGTATAATTGGTCGGTGATTACGTAAAACTTAATTATCTAAAAACGTGGATTCCGTTGCTTAAATTTTTTTTAAAATTAAAAATAGCCTAAGAATAAATTTAAGCGTTTAACGTAATGTTAGTTCGAGTATTAAAAATTTTGCATTAATCTTTACTTTTTCATGGTTGCTACAATAAATTAAGTTCTGCAATAGTAGGTACATACTATCTTTGGACTTCTTTTTTATGTTGATGATATCATCGTAGGCACAGCAGTTTCTATTCATATTTTACAGCTGTTAACTTTCAAAAATTCATGACGAGATTCATAAATACGTCCAGTAGAAAAGCTCTTCTGGTATTTTAGAATCCTAGCTTTAGTCTTATGACTAACAAATATAAAACTGCACGACAAACATTATCAGCTTTAATTACACCCACTCGATGACACCTGTTTATGGATTCGCCTTTGATAACAACTTGCTATGATTTGCACTTTTTAGTGACCTTTTCAATGTCGTCGTTATCTGTCCAGCTGTTCCCATTTCTTTACCAGCTTAAAGTAATTCTCAGTCAAATTCTGCATGGTATCTTGGAATCCCTTTACCTTCTCACTGATTACGTTATTTAGCTTATTATGCATTTTCCCATCAAATAATAATAATAATAATAACAATAATAATAACAATATAGTCAGTTTTCAACAATTGGCATCATTTGCAGTACAATTACAGTAAATATAATTAGGAAATAAAGAAAAATAAGCCTAAATATGATACAGTATAATAAGATACTTAAAATGATTAATATATAGAACGCAAACAATAAAATAAGAATGATGCATCTTAATGTATTATTAAAGTATGGAACTACATAATCTAATTCGTTGACAGTATTGACTGCATCAACATATAACTATATACGTATGTGTAACTATAGAGGGTGTTATAAAAGTCCACGTAATAATCTTATCCAGTGATAGAGCTCACCAAACTGAACAACTTCTCTATTACCGTTTTGCTTTAAATCCTATAGTTTTGCAATCATTTATACCCCCTACATCTTATGAGTCGCTTAGTAAGCAAATATAAGGTGAACGACACAACTACAATAAAATGGCAGAGCTCTTGATATATAAAAACATGAAATCAATACTAACGTATTTCAAATAATAAGATGCATTAGCGAACACATGTTAACTAAAAGTTTTATTAATAGGGTCCTTTTAATTATAACAGAATAAGTTCCCAAATCTGCAATGGTTGTCCAAATCAAACTTTAAATTGAAGAGTATAAAAAATATGTAAACTTACAACATTTTTATAAAATTTTGAGATTCCTAGATATAACTGCAGAATTTCCAGAAACATTTGCACTTGTGCAGTTGACCAGGTAAGGGGTGACTATACTATTAGATCAACCATGCAGTACTTGATCCGCTACCCCACATGTAGTTATAGCAACTTTTTAAACTAAGATAATAATGAAGCAAAATTCAAAAGGGCGCCAGTCGTTAACCACGACAAGAAAACTAGCCGAACTCACAGTATAACTTAAATTCATTTACCGTGTACGGCTTCTAGCTTACACTAACCTATACTCTAAAAACTTTCGTCGCAAGAGTAATGTGAACTAAATGAATTTGCAAATAGTAAAAACATTGTGGCAGGTGAGATTCCAACTCGAGCTCCGATACGGACCGCGATGTTAATCCGGCGTTCTAACGGTATCAACAACACGCTCATGACAGGGCTTAAGCAGAGTGTTCACCCTGTATATGTAGGGTCCAAAATGTGCCTTTTTTCATCAAAACTCTGAGCTATGTGAAAAATACTACTTTTATTCAACTAGTTTCTAAGTTAAACACAAATATGCAGGATTTCGTTTTTAAGGTGCTCATTCTGTGTATATTTGGTTTTGAAACAGGTTGAAATATAATTCGCATGCAAAATATTGTCTTCGTCCATCAAATAGTTTCTGAGCTACACAGCCAATAGACAGACAGACAGACCCACACATGGGCAAACAGACACATATATTTGAAAAAACACGTTTTTCATCATCTAGAGAAATCTCGGAAGGTGATATTTTTACGATTACAATGCTTTCTCCGTTTTTTAGATGAGAGGAGTATACAATGAGCAGGCATCGGTTGGATGAAATGAAACATGAAATATGCCAGTATAAGAAATAGGAATGAGACTTTAATGGTGGTATGTTTGACTACAGTTAAATAAAATAACAATATAAAAAAAGCATCTTGGACTCATAAATGTTAAACCAAGTTCGTAAATCTAAAAAATCTGTAAAGGGCTTTACCCAGAACTTCCCTCTTCGACATTGTGACACTAAATAATTTAAAAAATCAAATTAAGTTAGGAGTAAAAATATCTTCACGTTTCTAATACATTAAATTCGTTTTCAAATAAAAAAATGTAGCCCGCTGGGGGGATTTGAACTTCGCCGCATTTGCGAAGCAGATCGTAACCACATCGATTTTTTCCCTGCGCTATCGAGACATTGGAATGAGTGCGGCGCGCCTCTCTGGAACAGAATGGTGTTATTGTTGAAACATTTCGAATCCTTTTTGTGACGTTATCCTGTATCTGTTGAGTCCTATTTTCGGCCTAACTCATGTTAAAATTATTACTTCCTTCTATTTCAAAATTAAGGTAAAAATAAACTAAATTTTATTTTTTAAGGTGCTCACCCTGTATATATTTGTCTGAAATTGTACCGGTTTCATTCAAGGTATATTTATATATATATATATATATATATACAATACTTCCTTTCAGACGAGGGAAGTAAAAAACCTGGAGTTAAAATATTGAATGTTTTTATAATGCAACACGTCTTAATACAATAAGCATATGCTAAGTTAAGCACCAAAGCAATAAAATGATCAAAATGAAATAGTGAAAAGATGTTATTGAAATTTTGGCTGAAAAACGAATTGCGCATTTAACAGTATCAAAGTTTATAATCGTAATACAGTTATTATAACTGCGTAGGTGTCAACGAAAACCCATCCTGTTCGACGTGCAGACGGCCAAGTGCTGGAAAAAACCTAATCTCTAACTTGAGAAGGAAATTTCCTTGGCGCTATCTTACCCACAACTCTTAATTAAACATAATTATTTGTAATTGGAGCTAATACCTTAAAGCAACTACGTCCATTTGGTTTTCTTAGGGCAGCAACACCGTCGCCTCACATGGCAAAGCTTGCAGTACCTCAGAATTTTCCAGCCATCATAAACAGGTGCGGTGGTGCAGTTGGAAAAATATCTGCATGTCAACGCTAAATGATTGCTTCAAAACGGCTTATCCTTTATAGCGTTTCCTAACGGGCCTATAACGCGATACGCCTAATCGGCAACACTAAACTAAATGGGAAAAAAACTGGCTTACGAGGGTTATTTTTTAATCTCCGATTCAGTAGTAATAAAAAAACAAGAATGCATATGAAAACTTATATTGTATAGAAAATGGAAGCACACCTCTCAGCTACATTTCTAAAAAAAATCGCGATTTTGATTAAAGCACCGTGGCATGAGTTTTTCTATGCCTTCCTCAAAGCAGGTTGCCACCTGGTCACTCAGCTGGTTAGCTGTTGACTTGGATCTCTTTTTTTTAAATTTATACACTATTCTCGCAAAAAGTTTACTTATTTGACAATAAAATTCGGCTGCGCTATGTAGCTCAGACTGTCTTCAGCCAGAAAAAATAGAATTACGACTTACTGTGCCCGCTAAGTAAGAACTACGTGCAAATTTTGCTTCATATAGTCAGATATTGGTTTATTTGTGGCCGAACCCAACACAGCTCTTGGAGCTCGTTTCTTCTTTTTACATTTTCGCCTTTCTTCAAGTAATATTGAAGTATGCAGTTAGATATTACCTGCTTTGTTATCACTAATTATGAACACTGGTAATATTAAGTTTTTTTATTGAAGCATATTAAATATAATAAAATTAAGTAACAGTGCAGGAACCATCTCCATATTAGAGTGATGTATTTTTCCTTGTAAGTATTTTGAATGGATATTCTTTATATTTTAGTTACTACGTGTACTTACCGAAAGTTAACAACATTTTCTTTAGTAAGGCATTTAAAATTGACAAGAATTAAATCTAAAAGCGGCTTGCGTGTTTACAGAAAATCAATCACTTGTTATTGGGTATCGCTTTAAGTCAATTTTTGGTAATCTGCAGCAGAGTAGCCAAAAGCAATTTAATAAACCATTGATTTGATTCATTACATTGGAGCCCAGAACAAATCAAGAACCTTTGTGAGTTTAGTATTGTTAATTATAGAATGTATATGTTCTGACCTTTATATAGACAGATAATTCTATCGTGCTGGCTTTTATTTAGAAGTATATTCTAATGACACTTCTGATATACTGAAAACAAAGTAATTTAATTTAATCATTTTAGAAATTAGAAAATTATATTTACATATTGGCAGATGGAATTATTTATAATCATTAAACATTTATAACTCCCAATGTAAACAAAAAGACAGTGCCGTAAAATTTTTATTCAGTGCTATTTAATCGAAATTTTCTGTACATATTTTAATAGATTCGTTTTCTTTGCTCGCAATTCATTGAAAAAGCTTTAAAAATTGATTTTGAAATTTTTCACACAATAACCGACCACCTTCACACGGTATCTTTCATTGTATACAATTTATGTTCTAGCCAAGGCTCTTACATTTCTACGTTTTAGGACCTATTGTTGCAGATGAATTATCAAAATATTTCGAGCGATTATTGCTTACTTCAAATTAACAATATTATAAAGAAACTATTTAACGAACATAATAAAAATAATTTATTTACAATAGTTGCCATACCAATCATTATTTCAGTTATCTCTAGCTGTTTTTTATTAAAATGTTTGTAGCCCAGCAACTACATTTGTTTTTAGCATTTTCTAACGTACACATAGTTTTATTGGACAACAGCTGGTTGAATGCCATATTACAATGTGTTTCCTATGCTACTACATTTTTATAAATTAGTTTTACCTTTTCATATTGCCAGCTAACTCAGTAGCAATGAGATCTCTCTTATTTACTTCAATTGGGATTAAGGAAGGCCTTTGTTGAAATGAATCAGAGTTGACGTGTGGTCGTGCTAAAAGCTTTAAAAATCCTGAAATGGCAAACCAATTTGTTCACACGCAAATCAATAACAAACAGTTATATTTCCTTATAAACTCCACGGCTAATTCATAATAAACCTAAATACTAAAGTACAGAGCGCATATGTGTTTCTACTGCGCTTCCATTTCAACGATAATTAAATCTACTCGCGAAAGGCATTTGTATTAACACTAGTTAAGTCACACAGCCGACATCTATTTCGATGACTTAATTATTCTACTAGTAAAATAACTACCAAATAATATTATTAAATCACTCTGACAGTTGTTCCAGCCAGCCCTTATGGTGATAGCCTACTGCGCATGTACTTAAGCGCAGTGCGCAGAAACACAAAAAAGCGCGAATGAATCAGTCTGTTTCTTAACTATTTTTGCATGTCCAAATAAACTATTAAGTGGCTCACTTGTAGTGCTAACTGATGACTAACGAATGCTACTTTCGCAATACCTGTACTTGTCTTTCGCGACTCTCCAAAGGATGCTTTCGGTATTGCGTCACTCCATGACGATGCCGTTGCCATTTTGACTTTCTCGATTCAAATCACCGAACTACACTGTTTTCAGGCTGGTGATTGGTTCTGCGCAGCTTATAGGCTGATATTTCAACGCTTTCCTTCGCTCGTAGTTCCGTTAAGATATCGTGGAAACTTCGCCGTCAATTGGGACACCATCTAAGGTTTGCTCGGCCCGCGTTCACTTCTGTCCTCCCAACGAAGCCACTTCACACGGCTAGCCCCAGCAAGTTTCCCGTTTTCGGTACTTGTTAAGCGGCCAACGCAAGTATTTTAGCACGACAACCCACAAAGCCTCATTGGTGGGCGCGAAAATTTTCATTCACTTTGCTAAAACTAATTCTTAAACTCTTCGAACAAATAATAAAGTGCATACGTAGGTATAACTCGGATTTATGTGCAAATGTTATACCTAACACACTCATGCGAGCCAGGTGTGGTTGTACAGTCGTAGCCAGCGTGTTTTGGAGGGCACGTTAAGCCATCAGTATCGGTTGTTATTTCGGTTATAGTCGTTAGGTTGCGTCAGAAGTACTATCGCAACATGAGAACTCTGACATTAGGCTTCCTATCAAAAGCCACACAATATTGTGAATATTATTTATTTCGAGAAGCTAATTCAGTAATCTATTTTAACTGTAGAATTATTGTTTTGCGTTTTCAATAAAATAGTTATCTATTTATCAAGTGCGTAAACTGATGCCTGGTTCATGATATCTGCAGCTAGAGCCAAAGCCGAGAGCTACAATCACGATAGCAGCTAAAAACATGCGTTACGCCTGCGGTATATAAAAAAAAATTGCGAGTGAAATAACAAAAGAAGAATTACATATAGTGGAAAATAATTAGCTTTACCGAAGTAGGTAAAATTTCACTACGGTCACTCATTGCGTTTCTGCATTTACATAGGGAGCTCCTAGAACCAAGAAGTATCGTAGTATTGATCTGTTAACTTTATGGAGTTTCAACGTTCTACCGACGTTGTTGTTTGTTGACTCATAGGTTCAATAAGCCGACAAAGGAAGCGACTGCATCCTCACGTGGCGCAATAGTAAAAGGATTGCCGGAAATAGCTGCGAGGGACAGATCCCGGTCATTACACAACTGGAATTCTATAATCCGCACTTAAGGTGGGCGATTTAGGCCTGTTTATCACAAGCGGTGTCGGATAAACAAAACGGCCCTAGTAAACTCTTAGCATAAATGCGTCGCATAAACAGATTTCTGCGTGTAGTTTAATTATTGTTAGCAAATGCGCGATAGCAACAGCTGTGTACTGCATGTTTTAATACTATTGATATCATAAAGGCGTGATGGAAACAGCTGTTTGATTGGTTTTTTTGTATGTAAGTCTAGTATTAGTTAATTTTTCTTACAGGTTCATTTGTATATAAGCAAATTGATGTTTTGGAGGTAACAAAATTTACAGCTTAGCACGAATACAGGGATAATCTCTATGGGTTCATTGCAATCAGGGTTTTCCCTAGTTGCCAACATAGTTAAATAAAACAAAAGAGACCTAATTGCCGTTTATCTAGCTGGCAATAAAGAAGGGAAAATTTTGTAAAAACTTAGGGGCACAAGACGTCGTACAAAATCCGTTAGACGAGAAAAAATTACTTGCAAAGAAGATAGCCGTTGGAGAGAAGCATCCAGCACGAATGATGTGGCACCACAATATAGTTCCAAAAATGTGGGGCACGGTAGCTTCTGACAGCCAAACGGTGTCGTTATATTATAACCTTGAGAGTAGGTAAAAGCTTCTTTTTAATGAATTATTTATTTGTATGTTTACATAGGTATACACGGCGGAAAAGGCCACAAAAACTGACAAAATATTTGAGACAAGGTTTTTATATTTAAAAACATTTATTTAATTATAATTTGAAATTAATGTAAGTTTGCCAGAATAGACATGATGCAGCAAAAATGCAAAAATGAGTATTTGACAATAAGTAATTATTCATTTGTTCCATTACAAAAATAATTGTGCACAAAATTAAAACTTAATTTTATACAAAAAAATTGTAAGTTGTAACCGGCGACCTATATTTCATGAGCTGTTGCAGCGGAAAGTTGATGAAACTGCAGGATATTTCCAATTATTACTGTTGAAAATGCTTTCTGTCGATATTATTCCTTCCAAAATTAACATATACAGGGTGTCTAGCTGTAATATATCCATAGTTACCCGGGTATTTTTGGGGTTATTCTAATTAAACAGTCCGAAAGACATTGGGGTAAATTATTCATGTTCTTTTTGGTAATATACTGTATACATTATTTCCTGAAGGAATTACTTAAACCAAAATATGTAGAGCTGCTTTCTAGGCAAGTGTAAGGTAGCATATAGATAAGAAGCAACCTCACTCTCTGAAGAAAGAAAGACATCTAAGAAATTATCTTCTTGTCCCGCTTGAAGTAGATAGTATGGAGACTAGTGGTAGGTTTGCTAATATGTGGAATTGTATCTCCAATAATTTTCACCTACCCTCTGACCTAGCTGTATTCAAATTGCTATAATACCTTCCTCAAGGTCAAGAAGGGTGAGGACAAATCAGAAAATAAAGAAAAGTATTAAGGTCTACACATTACCCTTTTGCTGTGACGTAACAATTTTCTCTCTTTATTTCACTATAAGAAACTGGACGAAACAACAAATCTGCAGTTTTTGGTCAGGTCCGCTTTAAGTATGGCTTGTTTTATAATACTGTCAATATGATCTTTGTCCAAAATGACAGTAAAATAACGCGCAATAACAAGCAAGCGAGCAAGCCTAAAATCTTATTTTAAGCGTTAGGGACTTCTTCGAAGAGGAGAAACGTCAAGAATGTTTTGGTTTGAATAATGTGCTACTTACATTAAAGGTTAGGTATATGTCAAATTCTTTCTAAAATCTACTACCTACGATCTAAATTATCTTTTTGAATTTCAAGGCAATATAAGACATACGTTTTAAACGCTATGTTTTGTTATTTCTGACGTCACAGAAAAAGATTAATGTGTAGACTTTAGCATTAGTTTGTAAATTGAATAATAGTAGAATGGGACATATTTCTATAATGCCTATATACAAGAGTAGGAAACAATGTATTGTGACGTAACTATTGGACAATGTACTCGTACTTATCACTCGCGGCATCCAAACCATAGGTGTTCAAAAATGATAGATGGGAAGCTAAATCGAACGCACATAAGAAGAAGATTAAATGTCGTTTTCGACCAGAAAAGCAAACACAGAATCATATATACACAGTAAGTTATAGATACAGACAGAAACATTCTCATGGTTTTTCTAGTCTTCAAATTAATTTGGATCTATTGCCAAGAAGATGTATGTAGATGGCATTGAAAGATAAAGGGAATTAAGACCAAATTGAGAAGCATGAATAAAAGTAGGCATCATAGGACGAACAAGGTTCAGCATGGGAAACTAACAAGGCTTTAGCGTGGAGGGTAACGTAAAATAGAGTTATTTATATGATCATTATATTGAGAAACTGTAAAAACCCTATAATCACTAACGACCCACTGTAAGCAGACCACATACTTGCAGCGGCGTACGACTGGAGTACAACATAGATGTCACAAACTGAATGACAGTAAAAAGAAAGAACATGTCGAAATAGTTGAAAAGCCAAATCTACATTCACAGAATACGAGTAAAATATGGGAACACCCAAAGGCCTTGTGTCTTCGTCTAGACAGCGGATGTGGCTGAGACGTAGAGCATCTGGTTCTAGACAAGAAAATCTAGGGTCGATCCCTAATGACTTCAAAGGCCCGCAAAATCTAGTTCCGACTACAATGCGATTCCCTAAACCGGCTCCGTGGAGTCTTAACGCTGAAACCTCCCCAAAAAATCAAGAGTATGAACGGTGTAAAATATATAATTCCTTTATAATCATTGACTATAACACATATCCACGAGTCGAAAATGACTGCATCTAAAATGAATCATCTAATAAAGGTAGTGTAAAAGATGAGAAGATATAGAATCAGGACCAGAAGTGTAAGAGAAGAGTTCTATTAGCAGTTAGAACTAAATTGAGAAAACTATGACAGTAAGGTTAACTGATCATCGTGTAGCTAGAAACTACATGGGATGGAAACAGAACAAAAAAGAAGAGGTAAAGGGAACAAGGGTAAGGAAGAGAGGAAAAACATCAGTTGCTGCCAAGAGATCCCTGCCTCTCCACACTAAGAAGAATAAAAAACATTTATATGATAAGCAGCAGGTATCTGCTGAACAATTTATTAGATATTGAACTCAAAATACCAAGTGGATATAAGTCAGAACAGATAAAGGAAGCGATATTTATTACTACACTTATGTGTGAAGGCTTAGTTGAGGTTTGAAGCTCTCTGGTTTAAGCAACTAAAAATGATTAATCCCGTTTTGGAAGAGCTTACGACGCGGCACATCATTCGAGGACATTGAGAGCAAATGTGTACGTTGCTATACCTAATGCTCCTCAATAAGAACATACAAATCCGCCTGTTACGGATGACAGTTGAGCAGACGCGGCTCGAATTATCCTGTTTAAACGCGAAGCCTCTTGATTACATCTTGCCGTTTAATAAGGTTGATGTGCACGGTTGTATTGCGAAGCTTAGAATAAGATTTCCGAAAACATCTGGGACGCTCAGCTACTGCAAGCAGTTGTAAAAAAGCTTAAAAAATATTAATATCGGCATGGCGACGTAGCTAAGATTTCAGAATAAGAAAGCAATTTCTACCCAAGTGAGTAGCGATTATCCATATCTGAAAACCGGGTTTTACTGGAGGCACTTGTAAACATCGATGAAGGCATTGGAAAGGTTTCATTTTTATTTGCGTTTGCATGGACGGCTTGGATTATTCAAAAACATTGTCGCCGATAATTGGAAATATAGTTCTAATTGTGCAGGATTAATATTGTCATAAAACTTTAAAATAAATACCTATTCGCAATAATGTAAGTATAATCCAGTTCTATCTCTGAGCAATTTGACGTTCAATCGCAAAAGGGTAAACCCTTGATATTTCAATATCTTGAATAGATAATCGCGATGACAAAATGTTCCTACTACATTGTGAAGCTACAACACTCGAACTCCTTGTTATTAATACCTTAGGGAATATGATTTTATTGGTCTGTAGTATAGCTAAACTATTTATTTATTTTATGGTTTCCGTTTTGAATGTCGCCTTTTTTTTTGGCAGCATTAGAGATTTTAAGAATTTTACTGATATCTAGGCTGTACTACTTTCCTCGTAGAAATAGCGCCTATTTGTACTATGTTAGAAAGCAAAAATAATATTAATATTCAAGCATATTAAGACAGCTTTAGAAGACATTGTAATATCAAAAGTCGAACATAAATGTTAAATTGAAACACGTTGAAACTAACTACCGTACAAATTGCTTCCCTCCTCGTTCAATAAATACACTTTAACAATCGCATATTAACTACTACGATTTATGGCGTTCCCATAAAACAGAGCTATAGGTAGGCACCTTTGGGATTTGATTGAACATTAATTTAAACTTTATTATGCTGTTATGCTATGGCCATATTGTTATCCTATAGTTTAGTATTGTGGCATTTTAATGGACGAAAATTGTACCGCATAATTAGTAATAACCCATAACTTATTAATGATGTGTTAGTGAAATCTTTACAGGTACAGAAATACATTTCTACTTTTTAAACATTCCAAATTTGGTTTAGTTTTTTTGGCATTTTCGTAATAGATACAAAGCACTACTTGCTCGGCCATACAGTTTAAATTAATGATACGCAAAAATTAAATGATTACATTTGCTGGTGAGAACTGACATAGAAAAAGATTAGGAGGAGACAGTGGCGGCTCTTGGAGAATTTTGATCGTAGAGACAACAGAACGTAAAATCATTTTCCACTCCCTTACAGACAACAACAGATTCCCACAACCCGAAATTTAAATATTTTCCATATGGACTCTCAAAAGTTAGCATCAGTGAACAAAATTACCAAATTTTACAGACTAATTAAAGATGACGAACTGAATCGAATATCTCTCTTTCATATTTAATTTAAATACATAGTTTAGCCAAAAATTATACTGTTTTATTTCCAGTTTTTCTTCTACCGAATAGGACGAAAGGAGCTTACAATAGGAACTATTAATGAATACGGGTCCGGCAATTGGATTGAAAGGCTTCCCACAGCTTGCTGTAAAGGGTAAGAATAAAGTATGTTAACCAATTTTGAGGAAAATTGAGATTATATTAAGTAAAGTGTACAACAACACTATTAGCCTCCCAACATCACATTTAGCTGCACTGCTTCTATGCAATCTGCTTTGGAAATTTAATATAACGCGCTGAAGTAAATCGTCGGTAGCATTTAACAAGATAATTTCTTCCCGAATTACGTTTTTTAGCACTGAATTGTTTGGGGACGGCCCAGGTAAACTTTAGACTTTCAAAGCGCCAAAGAAAAAAATACGAAATCGCCTTTGTGTTAGCACAACTGATTCGGCCAAAATATAATAATTTACAGTGACTGCGTGTTGAATTAAATAATAACGTACAAATATATCGTTGATTCAGTTCAATTTCCAGACCCTTACAAGTAAATGTGATTTAACTAACACGGTTGCGACCTTGCGTACAAGTTAAATTCCAAGACTGCACTCGATGAACTCTGTATGTACCAAAAGTTATAAGTATTGATATCGGTAACATTCGACACGCGCTATTAACCGCGGGTAAGGTATCCAAGTGTCCTTATCTATAGTGGCTCCTATTGGATCTTAAAATATCCACTGATTTTAACCTACTTCTTGCCGCTGACCCCCGCTGCAATCTACAAACTGACGAAAAGCGAAGGAGCCGCTTCGATCTGTCACCAATGCGTCCGTGAAGGTAAGCAGCGTTCATATTGATGAAATAAAAAATACTCGTGCGTTGTTTAAGTTTTATGAGAACAATGATAAAAACTAGTACAACAAAGCATTTCTTTGAGAATATAAAAAATCTTTAATAACAGGTTTATTGTGGTAGAGTCATTGCTTCTTGGCTCTTTATAGCGAGCCATCACTGGGAGGAAATATGTATGTAGTGAACCTATTAAACGTTGTGAAGAATACAAAGACAAAAAACAACAAGCAAATTACAAGAAATTAAAAACAAAACCTAGATAGTCTTTAAAAAGAATTTTTAAGAAGACACGTCCCTTTGCCCAATCCTTTACAAAAAAAAAAAAGAAATACGAAATTAAAATTGCAAACTGTTTTCAGAGCACCATGAAGTATTAGGTCGATGGAAAGGAAGGGACACTGAAGATTATTACTAGAAGCAAAGAAATAGCGAGATGCTAGCAACAAAGTAAAACAGAAAACAAGCAAACCAAATACCATAAGGAAGATAATACCAAGAAAAACATAACAATATGAGTACAAAGACAACGTAAAAACGCTGTAAGTAGAATAATATTTTCGCTTTTACAGTATTTTTCACTTGGTTGGGTATATGAGGCTGCCTATGCAGTTCTTGGTAGTTTTAGAATTGTCCAATTTCAGGATAGAGCTACATTGCGGATTCCCATTCTGGATATTTTCTGCACAATTTTCCAATAAGGGGGTTTGCTTCTTCACCGAGTGGATTCTGAGCACTGTATGTTTTTTACTTAATACTTTTCTTTTTAACATTTATATTACAATAATTTGAACCTAAATTATTTTGGAATTTCCGAATTCGTCTTTGATATAATGAATATAGTATACTTATTTAGGAATTAATGCATTGGTTCAAAGTAGACCACAACATACATTGTTGTATTTGTTAGTCAAATCATACACACTTTGCTCTGGGGGTACTGATAGATTTCCTTGGCGGATGCTAGCTGGCCAGTTCTCTAGTTACTGCTAGAACGTAACAGGTCTCTAACACAGCTTTATCGCTTTATCTTCTAGAGTCACGATGTGGTGATCAATTTAACTCGGCACAATACATCATTTGTTGTTGGAACTTGAATCTTGTCATTACACTGCGTTGTACTGAGGCATCATAGTTACGACCTCACCTTCTACACAACACTTAGAAATTCTATGTGAAATGACCAAGACGGGGAAAGAAGATATGGTACATTTGAGAGGAAACTGCAATGTAATGTTCTCTAAATAGAGAAATAAACTGGTCAATGGCGCAGAAATTAGGAGCAAATTGAAAAGGCTTTGTAGACTATGAAGACAAACCTCAAAAACGGCTGGATATCTAGATCAAAGAAAGAGCGATGTTGGAAAAAAAAACACTGCGCATATTTGAAATCATCCAGTAATGCATGCCAGGTCATGTATTCTACTAATTATCTTTTACTGGAAATTTAGTATAGCGATTGTCACCCTTGATTTTAAATTACGTTTTGTGACTGCGCTCATTTAAGGATTTTAGTCGCTCAGCGATATTTAATATTTCTAAATTAAATTTCGGCCGGAGGGCCAGATGGCTGTACAAAATAGGCCGGTGGAGGATTTTAATGAAAAGCGTGTAAAATGATGTGTGTATGAATTATACTCGTTTTAACCCTGGAGTGTTATCAGAAATTTTAAGCAAGAACTTAGCTGGCGTCAAGGGTATAAACAGTTTTTGTATGTATCTATGTAATCGTTTTTCAGCAAAACATATTAAAACACCACTTAGTTCCGTGCAGGCGTTTTTAAGGGAGTTAATTAGAGCTGCTAGATAATGTTATATTTACCTTTAAACGCGTGCTTGCTTTATTAAGGTAGTACTGTAGTGTGTTAAAAGAGTATAACATTTTAAGGTATTTATTGTTGTTGAGCCCGCTTATATGAAATATGAAAACATAAAGGGTATTACTAAAACATAAAAGTGAGAAGTTTAGCTTTTGTGGTTTCATAAATAAATCGTGTATAATTTTTCATAGAAAAAATGACCGAGACGGAAACATTACGAAAGAAACGGAGGCTAGGTTGACTTTCCGTTCCAATGTTAAAGTTGGCAGTAAAATTCAAGCGGGTAAATTAAATATAAATCAACTTGGTATAGCATAAAACACCGAAAATGTCGCGATATATTAATATGGATAAAAGAGAAGCACCAGTGACAGCGGTGTTTAGAACAGTTAAATAAGATTGCGGTTGGCACAAAACCTCGTATTTTAAATGAGAAATTGAATTGGGATTTTTCTGCTAAAAATTAGAAATAAATAACAGAACTATTTGCAGGTGCTTTTGATCAAAGAATAAAGGTAATATTTTTACTACTTTGTACAAATGCCATCGTATTAAGAAGGACTATATATATTTGGTATCAAATAAAGGCAAATATGGGACCAATATAATAATTTCTAATGTACCCACAACAAATTTTTTTGTGTATGACATTAATGAGATATCTCTATTTAATTTTAAGGTTAGCTATGAATGTAATTTTTACTTTGTTAAAGCCTGGCGAAGTATTTATTTCGACCTTGACCATTTTTGCAAATTTACCAACGCAGATTTATAACTAGAAGGTTCCATGAAACTGCATACCTTTTCTGAAGCCGCTTTCGCTTTAAAGGAAAGTCGGCGAATTAAGTTTTTTCTGGTTTGTCGACGTATTTTCATTTACAATCTGCTGATCGAGGAATAAGTAAATCAGTAGAGTTAGTTGGTGACAAGGGAAGTAGCTGTCCAACGACAACTCTTCAGCTTTAACTAATTACAATTTTGTTTTAGTTACATTTTAGACTGAATATATCACGTATAATGTGATTTGGATCAGATTTAGTTTAATAACTTAATTAAAGGGTAGGGTGGTTTAATGTAAATGTATTAGTTTTTAGTGTACGGTTCTGTTTAGCGGGTGGCCCAGCGAGCAAAAGCTCGTTTCTCGGACAACCGGCCCGGGTTCGATTCCCGGTAGAGACCATGTTAACATCTGTGATAGTCGTTAACCCCTAACAGGGGAACTCTTCCTTCACTTAACGATAGCCACAAACCCGGCTTACGAATAAAGAGGGCTCATAGAACCACTTTATAGTAAAAAACAGGACACTGGCCTATAATACTTAGGAGAAAGAAGAATAAATCTGCGGTTCCGGTTAGTATTGTCTAATAGATATAGCTTTAGCACATCCGTGTGGTCTTTCAATTTAGCGACATACTTTTTATTAGTTGTCACTATACTAACATCTTTCACAGAACAAATGTTAAGGTCACTTTGCATATTCATATTAGTAATGTAGTGCTTGGTGATAGTTCTTGATGATAGTTCTCGGCACCTTGATCTGAAATCTTTCAAAGACACCTATATTTTAAATAGTTGCTGTACCTCATAACTGAATGCCATACATCTACACTGGTCAAATATTACTTTTTAAAGGATTACTTTGTTATCAAGCGGGAGAGGGGAGTTTCTTCTTAGCAGCCAGTCGTATTTTCCTAGTTTGAGGTTTAACTTACCTTGCTTTTTCTATATAAGGGTTCCCCATGTAAGCCCATTGTTCAGCTGCATCCTTAAGTATCTTACATTACCTGCTTGTTGTATTTGATCACCATTTAAAGTAATCGTTGGGCATATCCCTCTACGTTTAGTAAAAGTAATAATTTTTCGCACTAGCTATGAACTTTTGAGATTCTGCTACGCTTTTACTGGGTCTTTATCTGTGGCCAGGATGGCAGTATCGTCTGCAAACGTTGCTATTTTGACCTCACTAACAGGCAGATTTGCAGGATAGAGAAGATAGAGTATGGGCCCCAGGACAGTCTTTTGAGATACCGTTGATGAAAGTGTCTTTCATATGGGTAGGATTTTAGTATTAGGTACAAACTGTCCGGAAGGCATTTTTAAACTGAATAACATCCCTGTATCAAAGGCTTTTGAAAACAATTAGACTCCAAAGGCATAGATATAATATGGAATATCTGGACCACATCCACTCTTATTCCGCTCCATAAAAAAGGGACTAGCCAAAAGTGTAGTAATTACAGAATAGTTGCACTAATATTGCACCCAAGCAAGATAATGCTCAGAACCCTGTACAACAACTCAAAAATTTTCTAGATAGTCAGATTCCACAAGAACAAGCAAGATTTTTAAACGGTAAAGGTACAAGTCAACAAATTCTAAACGTTCCACAAATCATCAAAAAGGCCAGGGAGTATACAATACTGACATACATATGTTTCCTAGATTACAGCAAGGCTTTTGATTGCATAACCTGGCATAAATTATGGCAAACTCTATTGGTAATGGGAACTCCCCAACATCTAGCTCTGCTAATAAGAAAATTATATAAAAACGCCTCAGTAAATATCAAAGTTGATGGAAGAATCTGTAAATCCTTTAAAATTCAATGAGGTGTCCGACAAGGATGTGTTTTGTTCCCCCTATTGTTTAATATTTATGGCGAACATATACTTCGAAATGCTCTAGAAAACTGGGAAGGCGACATAGTTATCGGGGGAAGGAAGATACACAACTGACGCTATGCTGATGACACAATTCTCATTGCAAAAACTGAAGAGGAGATGTCCGAACTTATTGAAAGAGTGGAAAGAGAAGGCTTACGCTTCAGACTAAAATAGAAGTTAATGACCATCGATCGAGCTAACAAGATAGAAAATCCACCGAAAATCCGCGATGTTGGGAATGTTACTGAGATAATATATTTTGGTTCACTTATTAATAGAGGAGGAAACTCGACTAACGAGTTCAGAAGAAGAATTGCACTTGCCAAGGCGGCCATGGTCAACCTGAATAAGATCTGGAAGGACAAAAACAACACAAAAGGTACGAAACTTAAGATCGTAAAAACACTTGTTTTTCCCATTGCATTATATGGCGCTGAAACATGGACGATAAAAGCTGTAGACTTGGCGAAGATTGATGCATTCGAGATGTGAATCTGGATAAGACTCTTGAAGATTCCCTGGACAGCTCATAGATCCAACGCGTCCATACTGAGGGAACTTAACATTCGAGACAGACTGTCAGAAACAAATAAGACAGCGAATACTTAAATACTTCGGACATGTCACAGAACAGAACATAACTTAGAAAAACTAGCCATTCAGGGAAAAGTAGAAGGGGTGAGACTTTGTGAAAGCTCTCCAAAGCGCTGGATCGACCAAGCTAAATATTTCACCGAAGTGTCACTCCAGGAAAATATAAGATCTGTCTCAGACAGAGAGAAATGGAAAAATATTACGGATACTGTAACATAATAACATGGGGTCACACTTCAGTAATGAAGTTACGGGAGAACAAAGGCTTGACAGTATCATTTTTCTTAATGGTTCTGTTTATGGTGTCAACTACCCTGTGCAGTGTGCACCTGCTCTGCAGCAAAATGTTCTTTTCTAAACCCAAACCTTTAATAGGGTATCAGTTTCTTCGCGGTTACAATCGGCATTAGTTTTTTTAATATTTGCCTTTCAAAGGGCTTCGAGACGATGTTGAGCAAACTTATCAATTTGTAGGATGCGTTTTCATTAGGCGGCTTACTGGGTTTTTGGATGAAGACAATATTGGCAACCTTCCACTGCGCTGGGAAGTTTCTCGTTCTCAAATCTGTATTGCAAATAAAAGTAATTACCAGCAGCTCTTTCTTGGGTAACTCCTTTAAGATGCACCGTGCGTTTTCGTTTTCAATCTTTCTATCATGGTTTTAATTTCATTCAAGGCATTGGGTAGTTCAGCTGGTTTGTCCTTGCAGTGATTTGCCCTAACGAAGATGCTTGTGTATATGTTGTTCTAAGGTTTTTTGTAATATGTTCACCAGCATTATCGTGCACTGCTGGTACTTGGATTGTCCCTAAGTGTCTTGATAACTATGGTAAATCGATGGGTACATGTACATATTGTGCAACCTGTTTTAACTGTGTCGCTTGTCTTAATTTGGCGTCTGGATATCGTCCGTTTAGTATTTTCACGCAAACTTGGCACCCTTTGAAGTTCGCGGGGTATTTCCCTTGCACAATATGGTGCAAAATTGGTGGCGTTGTTTGTTTTCTGTTTACTTTCCTTCGACTCGTGATTTTGTCCACAACTTACGCATAAATGGCGTCGTACAGAAGTTGCGGGTATGTTCATAACATTGGCATCGCCTACACTGCGTTTTTTTGATGGGTATTGGGTATTGCATCTTAAATATTTCTTTCTTACTGGCATTTGATTGGAGTTCCGCATTGCATATTGTTATATACAATTCGTTAAAAACCGCTAACCACACAAATATTTAGCAAATGCTAAATATTTGTGTGGGTCAGGGTTTTAGCGAATTGTGTCAGATTCAACTTACAAGCTTTAGCAATGTTTTAATTATACTCTTAGGTTTGTGTCGGTATTTTATTAGAGCTGCTTTAATTGCATCAATCTGAGGTGCACGATAAAGGTTTCTAATCACTGCTCTATGGCTTCTGCTTTCTTTTGAACGGACGGTATGTTGAGCTTTATTGCCGTCGAGTATTTTTCAAAAACTTTCTTAAATTTCTACATTTTTAATTTACAGCTTAACCTTGCTGTCATTCATTCTTTGGCAGAGATATTCATATTCTTTAATGACACTGTAAATCAAACGTATTCCTGTACTTATGTTTACGATGTGATTATTAAGTAAAGTGTCACACCGGATGGATGAAAAACACGATCACCCGAGGACGACATATGCTATAATAATGATCAGTCGCTACTCTTTATAAGTGTCGATTTTTAAACGAGCTGCCAGTAATGAACCTTAGCGATCGTGTTATTACCCCGTCAGGATGGCGAAGCAGCACAACCGCCGGGCTACAGAGCCTGAGGTTACGAGTTTGAAACTAGTGCCCGGTAAATATATTATTTTAATTATTGAAGAATGCCGAAGAACATATCTATCCCTTGTCATACCTAAATCAGAAATGCCACATTATCTGCAGTCTCTATTCCAATCGCGCTCTTTACTAATGGTATTGGTAAATCGCTGTCTCGTTTTTAAACCGATTTTGTTCGTTTAGGCTTCGCAATAATTAGTTCCCTTCTTTCTTGCGAATTTCCCTTAGCCGAAGTCGTCGCATATATGGCGCAATCATGTGTATAACATAATATGGTAACGGGCATACAACTTTGATCGCGCCGGTTCAACAGATAGAGCCTGATACTACCTTTAATCCTGAAAGTGGCTAATTCGTAGTGGTATTTTTATTGGACAGTGGTTGTTACGAATGCTTTTTTTCTAAACCCAAGACCTGAAGCCCCCAGGAGCGTGTTTACAAGAATTGGAAATTTTAGGCTAGGCCCGATCCTGTCCAGAAATTTAACATATTAAGGCTTACGATGGAGTAGTATATAAGAAAATAAATAAAAATATTTATGTGCGATAATATAACTTGAAGGAGTTAGTTTTCCGTTTTTGGTGAAATGAGAAATTTCTTGTATCACATATAAAGGGTTTTTAAGAAAAACTTAAAACGATGTTGCAATTAAACGTCAAAATTCTAAATAGTAAATTGTAGAGCTTTTTGAGCTGAAACAAAATTTCGGGAGTTCAGACCTGTTGGAAAAGGATTTAATATCGTTTGCATGTAATTTTGCCTATAGCAGTCGCCGAAGCAAAAAAAAATCCATAGTCTGTGTGAAAAACGACAATAAAAGGCTTCGGATTATTTTAATTAATTTGTAAATTCATTTTATAAAGTTTTTCTTGGCTTAAGAATTTCGCCATTACTTGTTAAACTTTAGTAGTTGAAAACTTGTTTGAAAGTAAAACGAATGTACCCATAAGCGGCTTTTAAAGTAAGTAAATGTAAAGAGCGCGCTGAAACTGAAAAATCAAGAAGTTCTCAGTGACACCTTACTAGACTGGAACATTGATATCCTGAGGCAATCCACACTGGTTTTTGTTAATAAATAAAACTTTATTCAAACTTGCTTTTAAAACTAAATTACTTTTTAGGTCTCTACTTAACAAATATTTCACCTTTAATTAAGCTTAAGCTCCTGTTCAGCTAAGATATGCGTAAAATGTGTTTAGAACTGAATTAAGTAAAATATTTTTATAACCAAAAGAAAAGTGTATTCGACAGAGTTAGAATGCAAGGTGGATAAGAAATTTATGGATCTTGTGGCTGTTATTAATGGTGTTTTTAAGATATAGAAATGTATTTCCTAACATATTTTTAAAATTTACGTAAACAGTTGCGTGAATAAAGAAATATATTGTCATAAAAGAAGTTGGTATAACTACGTCAGTAAAATAGTGACATAAATATAGTGCTACATACCATTGCATAATTCCCTTGATCGGTTTTGGCAACCGTGGAGTCTTAGTACGCAACTCTCCCCCGAGAGGAAGACTTAGAAGGTAGAAGGGAGAAGAAGAAGAAAAGATGAACGTATGGTTGATTCTTAATAGCTAGGAATATATAGCTGTTTGGGTCTGCCAGAGACACTGCCCATATCACACTCAGTCAAGGTGTGGTGCACTATTATCATTGACAATAAGTTTAACGGCTTACTTACCTTAAGCAATTAGTTTCATACAAATATTAAGGATAATTTCGACAAAATAGATATTTAAAACTACTGTCTAGTAACGGGCTGTCGGAAAAGCTACTGTTTTGACTAGCTTAAGCTTTGTGATTTTAATTGTGACTTGTCTTTCCAGATTTTTGTTAACTTGGTGGTAGTGTTCTTGCGATGAGACGATAGGTAGATACAGCTGTCCACCACCTCGATACCAGCTATCGTTCGGATATGTAGCAAATTGTTCTCCACTCAGTTGACGTTGATGTTTTTTGTTTTGTAACTTTAATGCATACATTTTTATTCGACGAGATAACTCCGTTTCAATAATCGAGCACTTTTCGCTTTAAAAACTCGGTGGATATGTTACAGTAAATAGTGATAGAGAAATGATTCGAACTTGCCTGAACCCAGCTAGAAATGTAAATTTCCTTTGAATATTCTCACTTTGGCTGTGTTGTTTTCATAAAGTCAGCGTATGGTATGGTATGTAACAATTATATCAGATGCAGAAAATCTAGAGAAAGAAAAGGAACATCTATTTGACTCTTTACAAAAGAACGGATATACAACCACCGCCATACGAAAAGCGCTAGACAAGACTATGGCGCAAAAGGCTAAAGAAGAATCTACACCTCTGGAAGGCTTAGCATTTCGCAATTGCGTTGAAGCCTCGACTGATAAGATAAGACGTGTCCTGAAACGATGCAACATCCAAACTGTGTTCACGACCAATGAAACTTTGGGTAACGGCTTCAGATTAGTAAAAGTCAAAATTTAATGTTTAAAAAGCTCTGACGTGTGTCACATTTCTTGTTATTGCAGCTCGAGTTACATTGGACACACTAGTCGTTCCATTGATCTAAGACTTCAAGAACATGAAGGCGGTTGCAAACACAAACGCATCACAAAATCAGCCGTAGCTGAGTATACATTTACAAATGGGCACATCTTAGAACTTCAGCACCCCAGAGTACCTGCCATAATATCTCACTTCTTTCCACGAGTGATACATAAAGCCATAGAAATAGAAAACGTAGACTTCTGTGATACACGATCTAAAGCAGTACAACCAATGTGCGTTATACGGCCACGTTCCACGGATTACGCTGTACTTGAACGACCAATCAGCGTTACGTCGCTCCAAGCGACTGGCACAGATATATAGTTCCACACCGATCTTCAGTTCTTAATTCAACTGTTACTCTGATAATGCAAGTTGCAAGATCTCGCAAAACGTTAGTGAATATGGGTGCACAAACAGCAACAAGGCTAAATCTGCCTAAGTATCCTCGTTTACAAGGTACTTCAATAACAAGAGGTATCAAAGAGCATGGCCATCATGTGGATCCTTGCTCGAGTTCACAAGGTGTAAGGCACATTCAACCAGAGAATGCTGGGTGTTTATCCATAAAGACTACGCGGTCTAAGCTGAAATTCTATGTTAACAAGAATAATTAAACCAGCTTTTCCGTCTAATATTTTTGGTATAAACAAACGTTTTAGACCGCAATGAATCATGTATTTACGAGTACATATATTTTTAAAAGTGTATTTTTGAAGTAACATATAAAAGAAAAAAATTATAGGAAGTTATTCTAGTTTGAGTGAAAAATCCGAGAGAAGGCAAATTTATTTGAAAATAATGAAGAAGAAGGAAGTATATTATGTAAATACAAATAATATAAGAAATGCTTTAATAGGGCAGATAGTATTTACCAAATAATGCTACTTAAGTAATTAATCAACATTTATAATAAATGTTGTATTGTAAAAATAATTAATTGTAACACAGGGAATTTTCTTTAGAAAATAAAATGCTACGCCATTGACTCTCGGCAATGTAAAACTGAGCTTTAGTTGACTTCAGGGAAAACTCTTGTTAAAACAGTTGGAACGTAAATATTGCACAGGAAGATTAAGTTATTACGATCAAATACAGCTATTAGGTTGTAGAGAAAACATAACGTCTATCTCCTTGTAATAATTCGAGTACGTTCAATGAATAAGAGGTACTAGATCGCTGCAGAAAAAATATTGATGTAGGTTATAAAGTTCTACGTCCCATTTCTAACAGATGGCCAGAAGAAATTCTCATGGGCTGTCATAGCTTAAGCGGATGACCGTCGGTGTCGAAACTCCACGTGGTAGTTAACCACACAGACAAGACTACCAGAGGACATAATAAGAAAACAACAAATAGAGCTAAAAGGCGATCTTTATTACACGCTTGTCTAGACATGATAGTTTTTTTATATTAAAACTAGAAGTATGTCAATTATTCGTAATTGAAATATTGAAAATATAATCATAAGATTAATTTTAAACTACAATTTAAACATGAGAATCGATACATCTATTTTTGTAGTTACCTACAATTCATTAAAATGAAGAGACTAACTAAATATACTTCTATATTCAGAGATGACCTGTTTGCTTGAAATTTTTACAAAGCACTTTAAAATAAGGCCCTTTTCTGCTGTGATCTGATAAAATTATAATATGTTTATCTTTATTCAAACAAAGGAAATCACCGTCGTACTTTAATAAACTTAGTGAAAATTTTTCTCAGCTAGGTAAAACCGTTTTTTAATCATCCACTTCAGCAAAGTGTGCTGCACATAACTCTAATTAGAGCACATTCACGGTTTTTTTGAAACGTAACTTGAAATTGGATCAGTATGACGAAGTGGTAACGCTGTGCCCTTATAAACTTGTACTTAGTTTGTATCGATTTAGTATTGGTTTGGACCGTCAAACTTTCCAAATCAATGGGAAATTTACGACTTTACTTTCTCATTACTTGGTACATATGTTACATTGTGACAGTTACGAAAATGTAACTAGAGAGCTTGGAGAATTCGCGTTCGGGCATCACAGCAATTTAGGAATTTTTGTTCCCCTCGGAAATTCCGAACTAATATACGTGTTTGAAAGGGGAGCCGACGACGTTAGTATTTCCTTTCTCTCAGGTGGGTTAATTTCGTCTAAAATTCTATCCTGTAGCTGTATTTTGTAAACCTTGGCTTGCGCATTTATTTGTATTCGGAGATTTCCAAAAATATGAATTTTGCTCTTGGAACCTAATCTCTTTATGCGTATTTTAATTACACATGTCTACCTAAATTGTCTATCTTATTCCTAATTTTTGCAACGCAACATAGTAAAAACAATTATAATAATTATTGCGCAGTTAATATCTCGACTAATCCCTATCATATTTTTACTAGGTGCTATAAATAATGATAATAATTAAACTAAACGCAATTACTACGGTAAAACTCGAAAAGCGGGTATTGAAGTCAAAATTAAAACAAAAGTATACACAACGTTGCCTGAGATTTCCAGCGTAAGATATTATAAAATAATCGTATCAACACAGGTAATAAATTATTTTCCACTTGATTTTTCGCTTTCAGTTTTTTTCTAAAATTAAAATACTAGCATTAATAATAATTGAAGAAATCTCAAAAGAGCACTTTCCCGCCTTAAAAAGCTCTATAGAACGCAAGGCAGCGATAACATTTCCATTTGCCAATTGCAAAGCAAATCTGCGCCAGTACATTTAAAAAATTGAGCACGAAATCTGTCCTCTATCTCGTTTAGTCCAGCGTACTTATTATCCGATGGCTGCCTTGAATGATGGCTTTGCCAAGAGCCAAGGAAGCCGAGTCCTGACCTCATCCGCCCTTCTGGTTTCTAGGGTTCTAGAATGGCGATTTTCATCTCGAACCTCTCCATGCGCAGCTACCGTTAGCAACACGAAACACCTACAAGAAAACTGTTGATACCTCCCGACCGATAATAAATTGAAATTGCTTTGATATTTAATTAATCTCCTACCATATACTGAGACATTTCTAGCATACTTAAATTATTACTTATTGGTATTCTTCGTATTTTGTTGACAACTTTAATAACTAGAGACTACTAAATATTCTCTCTCATATTTCAACTTGGTTCAACAAGGTTTTCTGCAGTGTGATTTTATTAACTTAGTCAACTTACAATACCGAATGTACAGAAATAAAGTTTAATACCATTATTATATGTATAATACTCTTTCAATCTGCGATATAATTACACCAGAACAATAACTACTTGGAATATATATGTAAAATTTTCTTTAATGTCTAATTTTTCATACATACTTAAACAATTGGTTTGATTGTACCTCAACTGGAATGTCTAATACTTTTCGTCTTTTTACTAGATCTTGGTACTTTACAAAATTATTCTCACTTCATGGGTTTATTTTACCGTCGTTTCTATTTTTTATGAGTAGAGACGTGCTTGCTGCCTTGTTCTAGCTAATTTCATTTCTATGCTTGCATGCCTCTGTGAATTTCTCCTCAGATTTTTGTCGTTAGCCTTGCACAACTCTGTTCTAACCGTATCGTTAGATCTTGATATTAAATGAGTCAGTCAGTCACCTTCAATATTGTGGAGATCGTACAACCTAGTTGCTCAGATGGTCATATTTTGTTTTATCCATGATTCACATACCACATTAAGGCTGATACTGAAAGATCGAAAACGTGTAAGAAGGAAAAATCATTTTACTGATAACTTCTGAACTGAATACATAGGTATACTGTAAAGTCTATCAAGTACAATCTAAAAGTAAAAAACAGGTTAGTGCGCGATAACCGAATCTGAACTTAAGTCAGGGAATTTGTAAAAAAAAAAGAGACAAAGGTAAGACAGAGAAAATGAGCAGCGAGTATTCGGCCACACGAAGAAAGTAATCAGATCTTATGATTATTATAATAATCAGGAGTGAAATAAAGTGATAAAGAAAACCAAGAAAAGTAATGAAACACTTAAAATACTTGCTGTACGATATGAAAAACACTTTCACTAAAAGAAGTAGGAAACTAAGGAAACAATTAAAGTAAAAAGAACAACAATAAGGAAAGAAGAACTAACTAGTACAGTTAAGTTTCAGAAGTATGTGAAAGGTAAACGAAGAAACAATGTCTAATCTAAGAGTGGAACAGCTTATTAAAGATGAATTTGGTATCTACTCTGAGAAATCAAGCGGAAGAACCTAATAATAATCGCATAAATGGTATTAAGATTAGACTGAACATGAAAAGTAAATTTTTGAAAAGTGACTCGAGGTAGCATATAACATGTTACACAAACAAAGCCTTAACTAAGTGAAATTAAATTTGGCACGAAACTAGTGCCGTAGCAATAGAGAAAATGATCTAAGGGTGGAAGTGAGAAAAATTCAAACAGTTTGGCATTTCCAGAGTTAAATCTATATACTGCTACTCAAAAAAGATATCAGGCACAGGGCGCAGTGGATTCTAGTATAAAAACATGACTAAAACTAAAAAATTTGTAAAACCTGAAGACGAATGGAAATGCTAACGAGAAAGGTTTAATGAATTATAAATCACCAGAACACAGATTAGGAATTTGAAACTTTTTCATACATGGAAAAGGGAAAGAAATCAAGATGAAACGTGAAAGTAACTAGAAACCCAAAATATTAGAAGTACGTGAGAGGAAGAAAACGGAAGAATGGTACTAATGTTAGATGAAGGATATATAAAAGAGATTTATATAATAGTTCAGAATACTTAATTGATACGGAAACAGATAAAGTGACCTACCATTAAAGACTGGATTATTATAAAGGCAACAAGGAACAAGTGTAGTTTAAAGCGACTATTACTGAAATGAAAAAAAATTAGTAAAGCGTGTTACTCAGAACTTTCCTCGCAAGTAGATGATTTGAAACAAAACATTTTTAAAATGTCAAAGGACATTTTTTGTAAGGTGTTATCATCATTATCATTTTCAGCATTCAAGTATTCCATTTCTGAACAGTCTCCTCTAACGTTTTCCATTCTTCTCTGTCGGTTGCCTTATTAATCCAATGTACTCACGACTGTTTGGATGTCATCCGTCCATCTAGTTTTAGGTCTTCCTTTGTCCCTTTTTTCTGTTCTTGGTCTCTATTCAGTTACTTCTCTGGTTCATCGGTTGTCTTGGGTTCTTGCCATATGTCCCTCCCATTGCCACTTCAGTCTTGTAATTCTCTCCACTATCTCGGTGCATCTTGTTTTATTTTTGATCCAGTTATTGGTTTTTCTATTCAGCATCCACCATGCTCCTTTCCATCTTTCTTTGTGTGATTTGTAATTTTCGGATAATTGTTGTTGTTAGTGTCCAAGTTTCAGATGAGGGGAGTACCCAATGGTTGAACACTCTTGTTTTGAGGCATTTTTGACTTGAATACGTAACGTAGTTTCCTAAAAGCTGACCAACCCGATTGTATTCGTCTCTCAATATCTGCTTGTTGTGTGTCTTTTGTTATCGAAAGCTACTGCCCCAGATACATGTATTCTTCGACGACGTCTCTGTGGTCGCCGTTGTCAAATGATACTGGCATGATGTCTTCCATGTTGGACATGATCTTTGTCTCACGCATGTTCATTTCAAGTCGTGTTTTTTCTGCAGCTTCGTTCAGTTCTATTATCATTTTGCTTAGATCCTGCATATTGTCTGACAAGAGAGCAATATCGTTGGCAAATCTCAAGTTGCTGAAAAGTTCTCCATTTATTTTGATTCCCATACGCTCCCAGTTTAGGTCCTTACGGATGTTTTCCAGGGCATTGGTAAACAATTTGGAAGAGATGGTGTCTCCCTGCCTGATTCCCCGTTGCACTTTTATCGGGTCCGTCTTATCTAATACTTTGACAGTCGTTGTGGCATCCTCGTGTAGAGCTTCGATTAGGGTTATGTATCGGAAGTCAATTCTGCATCCCTTTAAGGCGCCGATCAATGCCCATTTTTCGATGGAATCGAATGCCTTTTCAAAATCAAATATTTGGCGCAAGGTATGTATGTGGTCTACGGTGCTGAATCCCTTCCGAAATCCGGATTGCTTCGGGGGTTGAAATTCGTCCAGTCTTCTGCTAATTCTATTTGTTATTATTTCAGTCAGCAGCTTGTACAAGTGTGACAAGAGGGAAATTGGCCTGTAGGTGTACGTCCTGTATATTTTGGATTCAAAATATACCTATTTTCGTCAAGTGTCAAAGTTAAACTATGTGCAAAACATTATTTTTATTTAACTAATGGTTCTCGAGCTAGAGCAAAAATAAACAACGTTATATTTTTAAGGTGCTACCCTGTATATATGTGACCGGACGTATATTCAGTTTCGTGCCAGGTAGACAGCGAATCCGCGTGCAACATATTGTCTTCACCCAACAAGTAGTTTTTGAGCTATACGGTCAACATACGGACTATAGACAGACAAACAGACAGACAGACGGAATTGAGGAAACACGTTTTTCGTCATTTAGGGACCTCGAGACGTGAAAATCTGAAGAAATCTCGGAAGGTGACTTTTTCACAATTATAATACAAGACGAGGGAAGTAAAACGTTGAATTTTTATGTAAAAAATTAATAACTTGTAACAATCCTGAAATAGCTTTTCTCCATATTCACTTTTACAGTTCATTTATCCATTTTTCACGTCGTGTTGTATATTAGGTTACCTTTATAGCTGTTATCAATTTTTGTATTCGCAATTGTCATTATACTATTTGGCGTATACAACTTTAGAGTACAGCTATTTCTGGTTTCCATTGTTCGAAATGTTTGAGTTTTGACGCTATTCCCATGATGTAAAACTAATTTAAGGCGTGTGTTTTTGTGACGTTTAGTAAAAGGAGCTATCCCACAAAATCGTATGTAATTTAGTTTTCATAGTTTAGTGAATTGCTGCACACGCCTGGTTAGATTAGGATTTTGTGGTACCTGTGGTATGCCGTTCTCTTGGATGTAATTTTAATCGTTAACAAGTCACCCTTATGTTATCCACATTATCTTTGAAGGACTCTTAGTAATTTTCGAATGCTGAAGGAGCTGTACATTGGTGTCCACCGTCTATTGAGGTACACATTGCACCCTAAAAAACCCTGCCACTTTAGTACGGATCTATTTTTGCGGATTTCGTTTTCTACTGTCATTCGACCGGAGGTCAGTTTGTTATGGAGGTTATTTATTGTAGAATTTCATTTTTTTATTTTACTAGTAATCAACCATCAGCTGTGTAACAATTTTATTTGCTTTGTGTATTTTCCAGATTTATGGTATATTTTTTATTTGTTAAGATTAATAGAGAGCCAATTTCGTTGATTTCACGTGCTACCTGGTGGTTGAACTTCATGTATGTTTTCTGAGGATACGATAAATACTACCTGTTTTTGTGATTGGATCTTTTCGGGGTGGCCTGGTCGTGTGGCGAAGTACGCGTACCGTATTAACTAGTTCTTTTTGAGCGAAATCGATTTCTGCATTATTAGTGGAACCAATCTTTTTGTGCTTTTGTGTATAATACCATGTATTTATAGCTTCTGTTATAATACTTTATATAATAGTAATTTCAATTCTGGGTTTACCTTGAACCTAACTGGGTTTTACTTGTGTAGTAGTTATTCGAAGCTAAACAGTTTGTGTAGTTCATTTTTAGTTACTTATAAATATTTAATCGAAATATTTATCACATAAAGCAATTACGATTAAATTTCAATTTAAGCTTTAGTTGACCGATTTGGTATAATGATTGTTGCTTTATTTATTTAACAGTTTATATAAATAAAATACACCTAAAGCAGTTTTGGGTTTAGAACGTAAAATCGAACATTAAATTACCGGCTAAATTATATGAAACCATACATTAACAACTGCAAAAATCTCAGCTGGCGGTGCAATACAAAGAATGGGTGTGTTGTTACCGCTTGTTAGGCTAGTTGCAATTTTAAGATTGAGTGTATTGTAGGCATTCCCAATGGCACAAAAACAATATAGCCGGTGTAAGTGTTGGCCAGTAAACCAATCTCGTGGAAGTAACTTTAGATTCAGTTTCGTATTTTACTTGCATGCTCTAGTAATGAGCGCAAACGTGCATCTTTCGCTGTTACGCGTGAATTCGAGGTAGTAGCTGGCTGTAATTTTTACTCTTTTATCTGTAGTCCATTTGCATTTTATTTCACTTCAGCGTAACTACGGCTGTAACCAATCTCGTCTGATATAAATTAGTTGGTAATTAGAGGCCCGGTATAATATTCTCTCGTACTTACTAATATTTAGTACTTGTCTTAATTTAGTACTTAAAATTAGGAGCATCATTACATTACATCAACTACACGGTTCGTGGAAATGTCAAAATTGAAAGGTTGAGCCCAAATAACAACAAAGCAGAAGTCCTATTACGTTGGCATCTAGAAAATAAATTTAAGTAAACACATTTTCACATATAGGGGTGCAAGAAAGCGGAAAGAAGATGATTTGTTCTGAAAGGTGTGAGAGCTTAATAGCGCTATTACAAAATTCTGTCGAATCAGATTTTCAAAATCAGCCTCATCCTCGTTCGAGCTGATCCCTTCGATACGCAAGGAAACAGACAAGTGGGCAATGCCCTAGTAATAAAACCCAAACACAGATTAAATCGCCCCTAAGCACAAAATGTCGCATTAAATCGTGTCTGTAAAGGTTGGACTGAAAAAACTGAAAGCGTGCAGACACTGCTGTGTACATAGAACCTGACTCCGACTTTAATTAGCGACGATCTCACCGCTTAACGAATTTTTGAATTAAACGCGGTTAAAAATGCACGGGCATGATTAGAATGGCACGATAGCAGCAAAATGCAAAAAATCAACATCAGAGAAGAAGAAAAAGCTGAGTACTTCTAAAGTAAGGAAAACATAGTGGCCGAGGGAAACCTCGTAAGGAACCAGACCAGACAGGAAACAAAAATTTTTTTTATTAGCAGACAGTGTTTTTAAACTATGGTCGCTTTTCGCGAGATTGAGAACAGTGTATGGGTAGACAGATAAAATACTTTTCTACAGTTGTGTATGTTTAACTGTCATTTCGCAACTACAATACCCGTGGTTTAACTGGAAAGTGTTGATACACTATCACTTAATTTAGAAGACACTGCGATTTTTTGGAGCATACCGTTAATGCGGAAAAGCTGGGTTGCTACGACAAACACGGCAAATAAAATGGCTATTGATATACGTTTATAAAAAGCTAATTTCTAGCATAGCCAACGCAATTTAATTAAAATAAACATTGTTAGGATGAAAGAACAAGCAGCATTAAATATAAAATGTGGGTGAAGTGGATGTACTGGTTAAACCCACCTGTCAGCGCAAAGTACACCACTTAGTTGCGTGAAAAAAGTACGTAATGTGCTCAATAGAACTGAGGTGATTCCGTGGGAATCGCGGTACATTTGCAACTCGCATTATTAAGATCTCCCAAATTTGCTCCATGTAAGTAAGATGTTCCATTTAGGATGCTTTTCTAAAATTTTCGTCTTTATGAGAGTCATGCTTAAATGTTGAACCGCCTATAAATTTACATGAGCGAAATTTTTCTGGATTTAAATGGGATGCATGTTATGTGAAAGAAAAATGAAAATGAGTTTTTCAGGAGACTTCGGTTTACTAATGATATAAAGAGAACCATATTAAATGACAGCTGTCTATCACGTTCAAAATACCACAAGTGCAAGATTTTACATTATTTGGGTAAAATGAAAGCAACAAAAGGATGTACCCAATACATATACACCAACCCCTAATTTATGGCCAGCTCCCCGACAGAAGTCGAAGAGAGGCGACGGGGGCAAAATAATTCAATAATTTACTTAAGGTTATAAGTAACAAAAGACCCCAAGTTCTACGATTTACCGTGACACGGATTCGTCGAGATGCAACGTAACATACGTTATAAAGAGATAGTGAACACTCAAGAAAACAACAAACATCTAATGACCAAGATAAATGCTACTGTAATTGAAACAACAGGTCTTGATGTATCTAAATATTTAACAGCTATTATATGACATCAAATAAATAAATAGTATACGTGATTTGTGCACGCACCAAAAGATTTGACTAAATAGAAGCGCTTGGATTCGGATAAAGTTTATAAAACCCTAAATGAAATAAGTCACTTGCTGGCACTCAAAAAAGCCAATCCATGACATGGTTAGTGTATTACATCGCACGACGAGGCCTCTCAGAACGGACGCAAATATAGATATGGTATAGCATAGAAAACAAGTTTTTAGCACAATTGCTGAATAGCGAGCATATACCTAGGGTCCGGCAACGATGCGGGGGTGGAAGATATTTCTAGAACTATGAGAGTTACATAAATATCGCTGATATAAAAGTCATATGTATGAAGGTGGTGCATATTATTAAAATAGTTTTGACTATACAGGCTGCCTCAAAAAAGTGTGGCAAATCAAACTTACTTTTTTTTAATGAAATGCCCTTTATTTAGGTAGCTTGAAATTTTGAAACAATAATCATGTCGATATCATGTTTTATGGGTCTAACATCAACTGTTTTGAAGATATTAACAATTTTATGCAAAAAATGGCCAACTTTAGGCGGCTGCTGTAACAGAAAATTTAGTGAAGGAGAACGGTACCAAAAAAATATCTTTTTCGTGAATTACATTTAGAGTCTAAAAGAGTGAATGTGGATATTAATGCTATACAGGGTGCTTAACATTTGCACATTTAAAAATTTCGGATTTTTTTAAATGGAACACCTTGCATATTTTTATGTTTTTGAAACGCCCTTTTAGTACCACTAAATTCAACTGTTTTTCAGATATGCGTATTTTAGCATAAAAAACAATTCCAACCCTTTAAGATGCTGTATTTCAAGGGATAACAAACAAACGCTGCCAATTTAAACACTTGTAACCCTTTGACTACAATAACGAACTAGGCTTAGATAATAAAAATTCAGCCGCTGCTGAAACTAGAAATAACAAACACTAATAAACGAAAAAGCAGGAGACATTTAAATTTGGAAAACGATTGCATTTAGGGCTAGAAAATGAAATATCAGTAGAAAAATCTCATTAAAAATACAGTGTTATACAGGGTGTTTTATTTAAACAAATCGAAATTATTATATTTGGAAATGATGAGCTCTCTGTATAGATTTAATACCCAAAGAACGGAAGGGAACATATTTGAACATTTAGAGTAATTGCGTATAGGCTTTTAGTGTATTCGCTTTTGTTTTTTGTAATCTGATTTTATTTGATAATGGAATTAATTTATTCCTGAATTTCTCGTTTTGTCATGTGTTTATTATTTCTTTTATTAACAATGACTGGATTTACATTTTCTAAACTTGGTTTTATGTTTTTCTGGAGAGCTCAACTGTTTAAATGATTATTTTAGCGGCGTTTGTTTGTTAGGCTTTGAAATCAACCACCTGCTTTTTATGCTAATATCTTTAAAATAGTTGAATTTAGGGATATGAAGTTACATATCAAACGAAAGGTTATTAAAAGGGCTTTTAAAAAATAATAATATATACAGGATGTTCTATTAAAAAACCTAAAATTATTCATTTGCAAGTGTTGGGAACCCTGTATAGCATTAACACCCACACCCACTATTTTAGACTATAAAGGTAATTCACGAAAAAGATATTTGTTTGGTAACATTTTCCTTCATTTAATTGTTGTCTGCTACTTACAGCAGCCGCCTAAAATTCAGAATTTGTTTGCATAAAATCGTTAATATCTCCAAAACGCTTGACGTTAGAACCATACAATTTGATATCAAAATAATTAGTATTTAAATTTTAAACTTTAATCTACCTAAATACGTATAAAGCATTCCATTAAAAAAAGTAAGTTTGATTTGCCACACTTTTTTGAGACACCCTGTATAATCAAAACTATTTTTGAAATGTGCACCACTTTCGTACCTACAACTTTTATATAAATGATATTTATGTAACCCTTATAGTTTTAGAAATATCTTTTGTCCCCGGATCATTGCCACATTTACAATATGTAAACTCCATGACGAACGTGATTCAACAAACTATGTATTTTCAATGGTAGCGGAAAGCGCACGCTGCTATGGCGGGTGCACAGAAAGTAAGCAGAAAACTGACTTGTACTGCTGCTTACATGCGCTGAAAATATGCAGAAGTCTGTCGGAATAGTCTCGTGGTATCAGAGGTTGGGTGTTTTTGCAGCTCAGAATTTGTAGGCTAACAGAGAGGGAAATCAGTAACAGGCGGCTACTTCAATCAGGCAACTTGTCAAATTTTTCATTACTCGAAAAAGGAAGAAATAAGGAAGGATGCAGAATGACCTGACAATAAATTTACCTAATGTTAAACGTGACGGTAGAGATAACCGTTTCATACTTGACATTTCGGACGGCTAATATAAATTGAAGTTCAAATATTATCTAATCCTGATTTAATCAGACGGGTGCACTAATTTCCCAAACCAATAGAAGCAAATCTGCACCAGATTGTCGACAGTTTATCAGGATAAATCTGCCCACAAAGCGTCAACAAGTGGAGCCACAAAAAATTTCTTCTAGCTCCGGAGGTAAAATTAGAACGCCAAAAGTTTTCAAAAAGGAAATGTTAACTGGAAAGCGTTTTTCAAATTAAAAAATTACCAATAACTATGTAGGGTTCATAACATACATAAGTACCTGCAAAAATTACCGAATATGGTGCAATAACGGACGATAATCGGAAATAACATTCTAGGACTTGAACAAAGAGTATTATTAAGAATATTACTTCTAACAGATTTGAAATTATGTACTTAGAAAAAATTAATTACTCTCTTCCCTATATGTATATTATATAACTATCAACCATTCGCACTTTCATCATACAGCGTCTTGTTCAATAATTTTAATAAAAAATATAGGCGTAACCATTTGTAAAGCCCGTAGATGGAGAACGTTTGTTCAAATTGACTCTAGTAACTCATACTAATATAACTAATTCATTAATTAGATCAAGAAGAAATTCTTCATTAACGAAAAAAAAAATGCTAAACGTGTTTTCTAAGAAAAACTCAGTTTTTAATGGTAGTTACCAAGGGTTATCATGCAATTAGATATTAATTAGCAATCTAATGATATACATAATGCACTACTTTATCTTTGTTTAAAACTGTTTTTTTTAATTAATAAAGTTTTAAAATGTGTTTGGATAATACCTAAGTAAATTTGGCTATACTGTCTTATGTAATTTCAGTCGTAGATTTAGAAAAACAAAAAATATCCACGAAAATATCTTTAAAAAAATCAAGTTATGATATTTTCGATGAAACTGGAAGTCGGTAATTTTGGTTATATCGATGAGTTAATCCGAAATTACGTTTAATATCCTTGTAGCAAGTTTTATCCAAACTCGTTGATAAGTACAGAGGATAGAGACATGGCCCTGTTTTCATTGTCACCCGGTATATAATAGATCCCTTTTTAATTGTTTTCCTAACCCTTGGAGTTTCAGGGAAATATTATACGGAAGTCCGTGATTAATCAAGTTGGTATTAAATTTGGAGGCATGGTCTGTGTATATCCTATTTAATTTTATGTATAGTTAATATATTTGGTAATATAGCGTGAGGTTAACTCCTTACGTCGAAACTTTAAATTTAACTAAGAGGTTGCGTATGCCTAAAAATTTTAATAATTAATTGTCCTGTTTGTCTGATTTACTAGCTCAGTGAACATGAATCAATTAAATTACCCCAGTTTATGCCTATGAAGTGTCAATATCTGCTAAAAGAGGAATCTGGTCTGCGCCTGTAGTGTTGTCGGGCTGAAACTTACTTCACACAATGTACAAGAAACGCCAACTTGTTTACACAAATATATTGAAACACATAAAGAAACATAATGAAAAGTAAACGAAAATATAATTAACCCTTATATCAAACTACGTGCCATATAGCTTGCGCTACTCGCATGCACGCTTAAACACATAAAGCAGCGTAAAACAGAAAGCTGAAATATTGTCTTTTAAATCGCAATCATTAAACAGGGTAGTTCTAAAATAGTTCGGCAGAGATTAGGTTACTCTCATTATAAGAATGAAAAAAGTTCCTATAAACACGTTTCCGAAAACCAACCCCAGAGGAGTTACGGCTCATTTAATTCTTAATATATGAATAGAAAAATGGAAGGCTGTAGAAATAAAGAACTTTATTTTTTAGTTAAAGTAACTGTTGAAAATATCCACCGTTAACTACAAGACATGCTTGCATACGTCTGGCCATTGACTGTCTAACACGTTCGAAGATTTCCGGTGAATCCCTTATAACTTCATAGCGATTGATACTCGGAATTCCTGTACAGTGTACATCATTATCGGCTAATTTAATGTTGTATCAACGGTTCATTTTGATTGTATGATTAACAATACTTAAGTCAGAGTGACATTTCTATATTATAATAGCACTTGGTAACTACGATTAAAAATATAGTTATTTATTTTTAGATATTAAGAATTAAATGACCTGTAATTCCTGACCGGTTCGTTTTCGGACACATGGTTATATGAACTTTTCATTCTTATAATAGTTTAACTTCATCCTTGATTTTGGCTAACTATTTAAGGACTACCCTGTATATGTCTTCAAAAGATCAACAGCAAAATACCTGAAGCTGGTACTTATTTAAGTCCAAGCTTGTTAATATTTGTATGCATTATTCCCGCACCATTCGGTTAGGCACGTGGTCTAACACAGATATCTAGATTATCTCTTTAAACTTAAAACATGTTATCTGGAAGTTGACCCGAAGACTTGCTGTGTGGCGCATTAGTTGGGTCTTGGGTTTCGTCATCTAAACATTGAATGACGTGATGCATGGAAATGAACTATATCCATTGCAGGAAATTCCCGGTGCTGAGAGGCACTTTAATTACTTGGCGTTTGCTAGAACCGCAAAGCTGTTTTAATGCACTTTTAACATGTAGATATCCATTTTACTGTAGTCTTCACGTAGCCTTTATATATTTCTCTCACAATGCACTAGGTCCGTCAGCGTGCGTCCTTAGGCCTGTCACGCAAACAACTAATGCTAAAATTAAAAATGCCTACATGAATTATGTTCCTTTCACAAAAGTATTACTACTGAAACTCTTCCATGCCTTTATAATAAAATTAAATTTACTTCAACCAGCCATTCATTTGATCTTAGAAATAAAAATCGAATTGCTATTCTATTGCACATGTCCCAGTTGTACAAACTATCAATAAGTTATAAGATTGCCAGTTCTCATAACAGTTTACCTAAAAGTGTTAATTAAGTCTTTATCATTATTGAATTTTAAACACCGCCTTTGTGGCTTTTTGATGGGTAGACAACAATGTTATTTTGCTTGAATATTGTTTGCTTTGTTTTTTTTTGCTTCAGCTCTCCACTAAATCAAACCACTGAACTATTGTAGTTGCTTGTTGTATCCTTGGATGTTCTTTTCCTTTTTTCTATCTTTCTTATTTTATTTTCTCCAAATTCTTAATCTATTTTAATTTTTGCATGAGGTAGAACAGATTGCCATTAGTTTAGCATATCTTAACTTCGTCTTGTTAACCTTGTTTCATTATTTACGTCAGCTACTGTGTAATTTATAATGCTTATATTTTTTGGTTGGTTGAGTAAAGGGAATTATTATTATTAAAAATGCTTCAAGTTGAAAATTTCCTCGTCTTGTGAGTAGATTTGGACGTCGTGTTTATCGCTGCACACGCGAAATCAAGCCTTACACAAGAACACTACAAGCCCATTTTAACTGCCTAGTCCTAACTGTCCTAGTTCTAGTTCTATTTAGTTAGGAAAATTTAAATCCAGTTTCTATACATAGGCGTTTTTGTTAGAAAATTCTGAAAAATAGCGCAGTAATGAAAAGCAGTAGATGTAACTTATTGCGATAAAATGCGGATTAATATGCTAATAGTTTCTAATTCCCAATATTATATCATAACAGAATAAATTTCCAATATATGCCTATAGAAGAATGTCGTTATTATAGGTAAACATACATAAAAGTTGTGTATCTTTTGTGTTTTTGTACCAAAATAACAGAAAATGCCTTAGTCGAAATTTTTAAGCGATCAGAGCAAACGTGTTCAAAATAATACAAGTATGTACAGTAAATATCAGCTGATCTTGCAGAAATCAGATAATTAGTGTCTTGAAGATTAGAAATATCCTTCATGGTCGCTTAGTAATTAAATTCTTTTTGTTCGTATCATAACAACGTTAGCTCCATCTTTTCGAATTAAATACTGTTTTTTCGAAACATAGTTATTCGTCATCATTTATTATGCGACTAATAATTTAAAATTTCGATTGCCTAAAAATTGAATGTAGATAACCGCACATTTATCAGCCTGTCTATTCAATTTTTTTAGCCATACCATCATTATAGGAAAAAAGTGTAATGCGCGACTATTATTCAGAAGACATTATGAGTTATGTATTCAGCAAGGGCGCAGAGTATTTGACAAGCTGTTTTTGTCTCCTCATATATCATTATTTCCTCTTGTCCCTTTCGAAGCAGTTTTCCAGCAACTTTTTTTGTCGGTAGATGATACTTTCACATGCACATCATTATGTAAATTTTCCAGTAGGTTAAAGAAAACGTCGATCACCGTTAAACATTTTTGTGTCACTATGTTAACTAATTTGAGTTAATTTTTTTCCGAGGCGGAGGTTACTTACTTAATATAGTTTCATCATGGCAGAGTTACACGGTTTTGCCATGAAGGTTCTAGTTTTTTAAATATCTAATGATTAGATAAATATAGACTGGATTTAAAAATGTTGCTAGTTGCTATGCATACATTTGAATTACACTCTATTTTAGTGTTTAAATTTTGTTCAACGAAATATTTTACTGAAATTTGCACTTGGCTCTGAATATTACCCAAACTTTATAAGACATTTAGCGTTGCGTATTTAATAAATCTTAGATATTAAATTAATTTCATAGGATGATCGTTTCATCTTGCATCCCATTTAAAACCTAATTTTGATAAATTAAATTATTTCGCTCAGTTTAATCAGTTTGGAAGAATTGACAGATATCTGTAAAAAACAGAATTAAAGTTGCACTCTGGAAGCAAAAGCAAGCCATGAATTAAATTTATATCAACCATATTTTTTCATTCCTAAGCTCCTCTACTAATCATCTTAATAGTAACGATGTTAGTCCAGAGGCATTCAGTCAGTTAATTAAAATAACATATAAAGTGCCAAAAATAAAGAAGCGGGACGCTGAAATTTAAAAAAATGGAAGCAAAAAGCTATAATAAAATTGGAAATGTCGTACTGCAAGATGATCAGAAAGTTTGAGAATAGGGAAATGTGTATGTGTAAATGCTAGCTGAATACTGAAGCAGTTTGTAAATAACTCGATCGAGTACAATAAAATTGCTTATTATATGCGACATTGATCTAGAAAGAATATACGTATACGTACTCCTAATTGATGTCACGAACTAAAGTACCAAATAAGCGTATTCATATACTGTAGATATGTCCACTTCTGCCTATGTGTAAACTACAAGTAAACGACATCAATCTAGAATCTATGCTATATAACATAAGTCAAGGTCGCTTCTTAAAACCACAGTCATGTAATATAATAATGCATAAAATTATAAAAAAGCTGAATATGGTATAGCACACAGAGTTACATTTAGAGTGTGGAGGTGGCGTTTAGCCTCCTAGACGGGGAAAGATTCAAACCTTGTGTCCGTTAAGCTAACACTCATAAAAGCATATATATTGAAATGGTTTTAAGCTCACAGTTTGGCTCTGTTTGGAGTGCGAAATATTTAAACAAGTCAATAAAGCACAGAGTTAAGATATTTTGTGTAATTGCAATTTAAACAATAATAAAAGTATTAATTGCATTGGTAATGAGATTAAAAAAGCAGTAATTAGACGGATAAAGGTACGCAGAAGGAAAACATATTTCAGAGGGTGTGAATAAGGTAATATAATCAAAATGATAGGTTTGTGCATTTGTAAAGCCAGACCAAACGAAATTAATTGACACAAAAGGTTTGTTATGTGCATACTAAATGAGCGTAGTTATTCATCAAAGCACAGACCGGTGAAAAGGCAAGCAATCTGAAATGTAGATGAAAGCAATATAAGGATAAAATAGACATTGCAAAGAGCAGTCCAGAAGTAGGCAACGGAAGAGACGAAAAACAAGTGACGTGTAAAAATGGTGAACTCGAATACCAGTTCATTAATAAAAACAAAGTGCAAAAGCAGAGCAGTGAATTTAAAAAATGTATGTCTTAACGAGAAAGAACAATGTTAGCTATAAGCAATAAAGACAATTTTTAGATTTAAGAAAATGTTAATATTAAGAATCATGTAATCAAACTTTACTCCGTTTATGTGTATTTGTTATCAAAATTAATTTCCATTTAACATTAGAAGATCACGGTATCATAGCAACGTGATGCTTTTTTGTTAATAAGAGGAACAATTAAAATTAAATTAATGAAGCTTGGAGCAAAATTTGTGCTCCCTAAAATCTATGTTTAAATAAATAAAAAGTATTTTACCCAAATAAAAAGTTTACCGTTTCATTGTACAAGTATTCAGCCAGCTTTGGGAGTGTTTGTGTAAAGTTCAACGACAAAAAATTTACGTTTTTCTAAATCCGATTCCGAGGGAACAACAGCAGCCGACATTTGGAGTTTCCGAAGATCGATTCCGGCCTATTTAACCAACAGAAGACAGAGATTTGCACTGCAACAGGTCAGCGGGGTCTGAAGGAACATGCTGAGCGAGATTTGCGGCCAAGGAATCTACAGCAGGCGAGTTATCCCAACGGCGTCATCTGCACCTTCGTCGGTCCAAGATCGACAAGAATTTTTTGAGGTAGGATTTATCTGTAATTTGAGTGTCAGAACCTGGGAAAGTTATGTAACTACAAGAATAAACCTTGCTGAAGAGGCCTATCGCATTTCTAAAAGTCCAAATACTCCGCGGTCTTCATAAATTAGATGGCGTCAGTAAATTTTGAGGGTTTTGCAAGAATTCCCAAGCCAAACAGAAAGAAAAGCATTTGGCGTCTATCTACGTCACACCTATAAACAAATTCGTGGCGGTTTGTTGCCAAGCGCGATAATTAAATCAATTTACCCAAAGCTTCCTTGCTTTATTTCACGAGATAGTATTGCAGTTCAATAAAATATAATGACCATCAATTAACCATTTTATTGGAACATTAATTAATACACTTCATTCTTAATTAGCCTAAAAATTACTGACAGGCAAAGGTAGCACAATATAAAATAGCCTGAGAATTGTGCGGTGATTTGCCCTATTTTAACTTAATAAATTTTGTACCGAAATAAAACACAAACAGGCAGTTCATAGTAATGTATATAAACAGCATACGTGCTAATTGCAAACAAAAGCATCATAAATATTGTATCTGCAAGAAAGGATTATGCTCATACATAAATTACATCTTCATTAAACGGGGGGATTAAAGAGTAATGCAGTTTAATGATATCCAAATTCTAAATGTAAGAACGGGTCCACCAGCTAGAAAAGGTAACTTCTGTGGGTGATGATATTGGTTACCCTAATTTAGGGAACAAAGCTTGTGAGGTTGATGGAATGACCTACGGAATTCGGTGGAAAAACTGATCCATTTATCGGGGGTCGAAAAGTTTGACTAAGTGTTCATATTCAGCCCGCATTGAGAAAAAAACAAATTCCGATAAAAGGAATTAAGTCCGATGCGTAATTTTTTCATCTAATTCGATTCTTGGAGTCCGATGATATTTCGAAAGCAACAGCGGACTTCAAGGGTTTAAAACACTGTGAAAATGTGTTATTAATTCGGTGTCAACCAAGATGTCACGATAGCGCATTACGATCCGATAACATGCAAGTCAACATTAGCTAAGAAGCTACATCTGTCTGCTTTGGTTTTACAAACCTCTTCAAAAAGAATTATCCTCTCCCGGGTCAGCAGAAGTAGTAACAAGTATAAAAACGCCCGCTTCACGAACAACTTCTCTGTTTGAGGACCTGTAAAAAACTGAAGATCTGAATTGGTGGCTGCATGGTACGAAAAATAACTATTTCTCCTTCTTGGGGGCGCATATCATGGCGACATTTAAATTTTCAAATTACTGTTACTTCAGGCAGCTTCAGCCCTCTGTCATCATCTTCTTACCGTTTTACATGAGTGCAGTGTATAATTTAATTCTTTAGGGAAGAGCGTTAAAATTGGAAAGATATTTCATCGTTACGTTTATTCCCTTTCGGCTACCAACGATCGCCACTCAACGTTTAGTTTTTAGATTCAAAACGAAACTATTTTTTTATGATTCCCACTTTAATATATTTTTTGTCTTCTGCTTTAGCGTATTTTGTTTCTTAAAGTAACTTTAGTTTTTAATTTCGGCGTTAGAATCGCGCTGAAAGTTTTCCTCTTTCTTTTTAGTTTTCTACATTTTTGCATCGTTTTGAACCACAATAGGTAGTGAGGCCATATACGTAAGTGAAGAAGAGCGAACAGTATATATTACCTTGTGATAAAATTGGGAAAAAATATAGCTTCTTAATTTGATTCTGACCTTTTTATTTGCTAAATTTACCGTTTGTATTTTTGATGGCCATCATTAGATTTGTTTCATTTGCTTGCCTTTTTGTTCTTAAATGTTTAACTGCATAGCACTTATTATTTGTCAAAGAAAAGTACATACAACGTACAAATGAATATAGCCATTTTATAGCTACGAGTATTGCGTAATCTAATAGGGTATAGTTCGTAAAGAATACATTTCCGGACATATGTGTATGGAAACTTCTTTCTTCGTTTCGTACTCATTTCTAAAAAAATCACGGACTTTTATGAACACCCTGTATATTCGATCAATGCTTATTATATGAATAGTGTTGTGCCTGCTTGTTTGCGGCTCCAGGTCTGTCACGTTTTCATTGTCATCGATCGGGCGTAGTTCATTCACGATCAGTACCTTATCATAGTGCCCTTCATAATGCAAAGATAAGCAAACACGTTAGATAGTCTGCCTAGGTGGTCTGAGCAATGGGATTATGTCTGGAAGCGCAGGGTTTTCTCTCAGAATTAATGTAATTCGCATTACTGTTCATTTTACTGTTTCAGTAATATTAGAGACATTGATATATGTTTTATCTCTCGTACATAATTTTGAACACTCTTCAATCATTATTTGATCTAGCAAAAGTTGTTGTGCTTTCGTTTTGAAGACGTTAAAAACGTTCTCTAATGTAACTTTTGGATTTGCAACTTAATGTTAAAAATATAAATGTTATTATTATTAGAATAAGGCATCTATGTGGGCGCATTCACAGAAAAAAATGTACAAGTACAGATTTGGACAGGTCAGATTTTAAAATTGCTCTAGTAATCGCCTGCTATTAAGGTACCTATATTGTTAGTCTATATTTAAAGAAAAATTTTATAATTAGATTAATTTTATCCAAATATTTTGGCTGTCGAGGTACTACGGCCGCCGGTTAAAAGGTCTAGATAGTTCAGTAGTGTTAGCTGGGGTCGGCACGCAGTTGGGTAATCGACAGATGGTGGTAGTTAAATCACAGCCAGCCATGCATCGGAGAGCATGTTAAGCCGTCGGTTTCAATTGTCATTGTGGTGAGAGTTGTTGGGTTATGACAGAGATGACAGCGCAGTCTTAAGATACTGGACGTCCTACCACAAGCCACACGGCATTATAACCATTATTAGTATTATCCAAATATTGCTTTATTAAACACATTTTTACTAAATAAATTGCGCTAACTTAAATAACAAAATACTTCAGAAAATTTTAGGAAAAGTGGTGGGTAAATTATTCTCAAAATTATTATCAAAATTATAATACTTTTATTGGAACAAAGTTATATTTTCCGCTTATTTCCAACGAGTTAAAAATGACTGTAATAAGGTACAGGGAAATCGATCTCATCAAAGCACAGAATTTCCCACTCAGACTAACATACTCCTTACATATTCCTAGCATGTACAGCAAGACTGATGGGGTCCACCTTCGAATGTTAGAGATTTATCTGACGCAACATGTCTGGCGAAGAGCGTGGGTTAAAAAACCCGAAACGCTTTATCAAAATTTCCTTGGCGACATGACGAATTTTTGTCTAAACTGTCCTCGTTCTCGTACTTTCAATCAAAGTCCGTAGCTGGGGCGCTGAAAATGCGATTGATAGGCCACTATTCGGTTTTTAAGTTTTGGTCTACGCAATTAATGTGTATACGTGCGAAGAATGCAGAATCGCAAACCCAGAATTGAGGCGATTCTCCTTGCATTCGTAATATCAGGCGGTATGCCTGATGTTTCTGGCCATTTTTCACTAGAGATGTCAAGTCTCGGTATCTGGAGATAAAGGAGATACAGCTGTTAATGTAAAAGATATTGCCCAAAAACAAGAATACAAACGACTGCGTATCATGAAAAATTGCATTTTATACAACAATGGGGTGTTCTTTAGTAACATGCTTGTTGATCCACTTATTTTTGTATGCTATGGCGTATTGTATTACTGATAATATCAGAACATATACATATGTACATTCAGAATCCAAACTTACATTACACATGAAAACTAAGTAAATGTAAACTGGTTTGGCGTTGAATATTATTTTTATTTATTTACTTATTTATTTGGTAATAATATTTCAATAACATAAGTAATACGGTAGATCTTAATAATATTAAATACATACGATAGGTAGGTTCTGTAAGATATGCTTAATTATACAGGTCAAGAAAAACACGTATTACTTCACGAACCAATATATTAAACTCTTTATAAATTTGTTTTGATCGTCACCTTCACATCATGAACATATGCGACTGGATCACTACATCACCCCCCCCCCCCCAAACAGAGAAAATGATCGAGATAGGCTTAACTCTGTATGAATGTAGCAGGATTATATTTAGCGACAAAATCTGGATTTTTCAACCATCCTTAAAAAATAATAACAGTAAACGATAATAGTAACAATAAAAAAGGTAACAATAGATAATAAATAACACAACAGTACACATACACTGCCACTGGTTACATGAGTCTGGGTCATTGATAGAGCGTCAGAAAAAACGGCAAGCGTATGCATAGAAAAGCAAAAAAAAAATAAGCAACAAACAAATAAACACATGGCAGAGTGGATGCTTTGTTGATCTAAAAAGTAGGCGGAATTATCAGAATAAAACTGACTGCCCCGGCAATGTCTTCCAGTGACATGTGCCCTCCGACAAGCGACCGATGTTTATGATTGAGGTTGCATGTGTGCAGGTTGTATCATAGTAATCGATTAAGGCGTGCCTGGGGACGATACGACATCGAGCACGAGTGGCTGCTGCATGTACTGACCAGAGTAGATCATGGGTGTACGTGGGTTGCGAACGCCACTGTGGATGTGCAAGGGTCAATAAGTGACCGAGCATAGGGGTTTGCTGCTCGTACCGGACTAGCGTAGGTCGTGGAGGCATGTGAGCAGCAAGAGCAGATTGCGGTTGCAACTGCGAAAGTGGCCGATAGACGAAAGTTGCGTCAGAACGAGACGGCAGTGCATAATTGCACGGGAACGTAGGTGGCTGACATGCAGATGCACAAGATACCCGCCAGAACAAGACGGCTATATCCGAAAATGTGAAGTACATGCAGGTGCATTTAAATTGTAACAAAACAAAATAAATTTACCAGAAGAAGGCTACGTATATTTACATGTGAATGTGGTTTGCATGCAGGTGCAATATATGATGCACCAAAGATAGATGGCGATGGATGTATTGTAATGGTCTTATGCCTGAGGCTCTACTCTGCTTGCAGTACAGTTTAGAAAACAAGTCAATAAGCACAGAGTTGGGATGTTTTATGTAGCTGAAATACTAAGCTTAAATTTCATTCAGTAAATGCATGGAAAAGAGATGCCAGTATGTAGCAAAGTATTGCGTTTTGGGGTGTTGCACGCGCATGTCCAGCTCTACCGTGTAGTACCTACCTTGCTAGAATTTTGGGGAATTTGGTGGTGCTCGAGTTGCGCTGGCTGGCAGGTCAGTGTGTTAGCTTACCAATTAATTATCTACCGCTTCCTAGTAATTCTAGTGCCGCAAAAGGCTTTTTGCGTATTAATACCTGCTGTAGGTGAGTGTTTGTTCGATTATTTTGTGCATCGCTTTAATAACTGTCTTTGTAGATTATTTTGGGGAAGCTTACGCTTGGCTCGGCGTATATTACACTTGTGAAATAAATTATTTACATAACTACCAGCCTCTCATTAAATTCCTAATCTGTTGAAACGACCCACTGTTACAAGTATTAGTAAATGAATTGAGTAAAGGACGCAAAGGGCAAAGCTTGTTTTTCACAGGGTTGAACTCAAATTAATTAAATATTAAGTTTGGGCAGAATGAATAGCCAAACCAAAAGAAATGAATAATCACAAAGAGGTTTGCTATGTGCAGGTCAATGAAGCGTAGATTTCAATATAGCTAAGTAGGTCAAGTTGTGAACAATCTAAAAAGGTATAAGAAGCCAGAAAAGTAATAATGCTGCAACGAGCAATTAAGAAGGCAGGCATAAAGACAGAGAATAGCAATTGTGAGAAGCAGACAAGACATGATAAAGCAAGGGAAAAGCAAACAGTAGGACAGGAAAAAAAACGAGTGAAAAGCAGACAGATGGATATCGAAAGCATTTATGAAGGAAGTGAACTCTTTAAAAGGATCAGTGCAATTATGCGAGTGAATAGAGCCAAGCAAATAATAAAACGTGTTTTGGCGCAAAGAGACATTTTAACAATTACAAATGTGGACAATATTTTAGATATAAGAAATTTTTAAATTCAATAGTTTGTAAGTAAATTTATTTCAAAATGTAATTGATTTGAACTTGGCTAATTTCCGTTTGTATAGTATTAGATTAGCATTTGTTTATACCGGACTTCAGGAGATAACAATTGAATAAATTATAATATTGACATGTAGATTTGTGCTCCATATTTAATTGGAGTGTTTACATAATAACTAATCATTTTTATCTACAAGAATTATATCATTGTGTTAAGGAAGTGGTCTAGTTCATATGTGAATTTTTGTGGCGATTTCCGCAGCAATAAATAATTTTACTAAGAGCATCTCCGAGGAAACGCTCGCCACCCACATCAAGATTACGAAGAAGGATTCCCGCCGAAAAGAGGGTCCAGAGCCAGGGTATTCTACTGCGACGCATGAGGCAGGAGGGCAGGACACCGACCAGCAGCACAGACACCGGGGGAAACCGTTCCAGACGAAGATACGAGCTGGGGCCCCCTTTCCGAAAATTGGAGCGAACACGAAATCTTAAGGTACTGTCTAACCCTAAAAATATTAGCGTGAGCATCCAGAAATTTGTGTGCGTGCGAGAACAAACCGTACTGAACAAGATTCAAGCATCTTCAAGCCTCCCGCGAAAGTGCTTTTCAAAAATTATTAACCAGAGTCCAGTTATGAGGTTAGGTGGAGATTAAAAAATTGCAGAAATTCAATCGGCGTCCCTTCTGACGTTATAAGACAAATTAATTCCTGAAACAAATGAGAATAATAACCGCCAAAGCACTAAGATTTAAATAAATACCTCTTCGAATGTTCAAAAATTTTATTTTTAAAGTCAACAACGCTTGCAGCACAACACGAACCATTTTTGTAATTTTGACAGCATACATTTGTGGCTGCGTATTTGGAACTAATTCGGGTCGCCAGTGGCGCACCAATTTAGGTAAAAATTTACGAATTATTAGGAATTCACCCCTTTGAATAGAGTTGATAGTCTACCGAGCTAGCGTTACAATAATAAATTGCAGATAAATAAAATACGAAAAAGGACATAATACTATTTATTTGGGTCAAGTAAAATAAAAAATACAAAACAATCTTATTTTACCCAGTCCAAGTCTTGAAATTATAATTGCTAAAAACACATATCATAAGTGGTGATATCAAAGCATAGCAGTATTTGGACTACATGCAAGAGAAAAAAAATGTTGGGATGCAGAAATGTTTGTAGGAGGTTTACATTTAATAGGTCTAGATTGTAAAATTGTAAAATTAAGATAAATCACAACAGTCATCTGATATTTACATTGAAAAGGAAAGACTACAACTTATATACAAGTTATATACAATAAAGGGTTTGCTTTTCTTATTGAAACGTAACATATTAGTAATGTTTTCTATGTAATTTCGTAGTAAGTTATAGTATTTGGCTAAGTAACTTATACATTTCAAATTAATTGTTTGTCTACTGTGGGGAATGCTTAAGTTTTTATTATTGCGTGTTTGGAAATTATGATCTATCGGTATTTTAAACATATCATGTGTGCATACAGGCAACTTATGTTACATATTTCCGCATCGTACAGTTGCTTGGTGTGGTATACTGTGTCTCGTTTGTACATTACTTTCAGTATGTAATTTTGTATAGCACATAGTGGCTGCAGACTACTTCTGTATGCTCCCCTCCCAAACTATCAAACCGTATCGTAATAAAGATTCAACTAATGATTTATACTTATACTTAATTTCTTAACTTCGTACTTACAAACTTCCTCATAATATAAAATTTATGAATGATTTAAATTCTATATTATTTGTCTAAAAATAAAATTTGTACGCAATCGTGTTAAGTATGCCAGTAAGGACCTAGTCAGATATTCCTTCCACCTGAAATAAATAAAAGCTTCCTAATTAATTATAAAGAATAAGGTACAATAACGAACACGGAACTCCTAATGTTGCTTTGTTGAATGGCAAAGGAATACAAATTTAAAATCTATACGCGAATGTAAATATTCATAACGAGCTGTTTATTGTATCTGGGAGTATTAGAATATTAGCGAAAACGGCTTGTATTTAAAAAGATGGGACTTGCTTTGAAGTACCAGAAATATGTTTGTTTCCAAAGACGAGGAATTTCTTTAAATATAGTATTTATATACAAATTTAGTCATGTTCAACAGCTCGCAGCCGTTTTTGAAGTTCCTCGTTACTTGTTAAGGGCAGGTGACCTATTAAGGTGTCTGCTTGTTAATTGAATTAATAATTCTTTTTGTAAAAGGGTGCGTTTTCTACACGGAAAGCTCATGATTCATTTAGCCACCTTTTACTAGCAGGAGTTTTAGTGGATTTTTTTAAATTTATCATATGCGCCCAATTTTTAATGTGAACCGATATTTAATCTTGTGGAAAGTATTATTGTTGCTGCAAATAATATAAATTGGAAAGATAGTGTAGAAGTTTACGGAAGGGTTATCTGACGAGGAAGTCTTGCAGGGTTAATTCCGCAGGTGGCTCTGGACCTAATCCGAGTAAGCCCTGATTCGAAAATTAAAAAGGATACTATTGCAGTTTGGATGTACATCTTAACATCATTGATAAATAGTTTAAATGGCAAACAGAACTATTTTAGAAAATAATTTTTTAAAAGTGTTGGCATATTTTACAAATGAACCAATATTTTACCGATTAAGAAAAGATCAGAAGTATACCGACTGAATGTAAATATTGCCCTTGCTTTTCTATGATTCTCATATAATATAAAAGTAATTTTAAAGTCCCCTTCATCAGTTGAATTAAATGTAATTACGTTGGTACACTTGTATTGGTGTATCAAAACCAGGAATACAGGTACCGGCAACGATGTGGGGTGGAAAATATTTCTAAAACTATGAGATTTGCATAAATATTGCGTATATAAAAGTTGTAGGTAGTTTCCATTATACACGGTGGCTCAAAAAAGTGTGGCGAATCAAATTTTTTTTAAATAGAATATCCTGCATTTGAGTCACATAAAAGTTTTACATTGAAATACTCTTGTTGAGATATTAACGATTTTATGCAATAACATGTTGAACTTCAGGCGGCCGTTGTAAGTAACAGAAAACAACCGAATGAAGGAAAACGCTACAAAAAAATCTGTAAAAGGCTTTACCCAGAACTTCCCTCGTCGACATTGTACACTAAATAATTTTAAAAATCAAATTAAGTTAGAAGTAAAAATATCTTCACGTTTCTAAGAAATTAAATAGATTTTCAAATAAAAAAAAAACGTTGCCGGTGGTCGAATTCTAACGGCAGACGGACCGTGAATGCAGCCCCAATGTTTTGTGCGATATGGTAAGGGACTGGGCGATTTCTACTTGGGCCGCGGAGCACTGACCTTTCGATTTCTTGGTCGCAGCTATATTTAGTAACGCGCTAATTTAAGCTTCCTTTTTGTATCGTAAAACTTTTATTCTGTATCTATTGGCTCCCATTTTTGGTAAGAATAAAGCCAAAGCAAAAAAAAAATTAAGTTGCTCACCCATTATATATATATATATAATGTGTATGCAAAATATCATCTTCCTCCGACCAATAGTTTTTGAGTTATACCGCCAACCGACAGACAGACAGACAAACAGACAGATTGACAGACAGACAGACAGACAGACGGACAGACCGACAGACAGACAGACAGACAGACAAACAGACAGGCGGAATTGAGAAAACCTGTTTTCGTCATCTAGGGACCATGAAACGTGAAGATCTGAAGAAATCTCAGAAGGTGATTTTTTCGTGGTTACAATACTTCCTTTGTCTTTCAGATGAGGAAAGTAAAAATCATGTTTTTCGTGAACTACCTTTGGACTGTAAAACGGTGGGTCTGGATATTAACGCTATACAGGGTAGGTACTTAACATTTGCAGCTTTAATCATTTTGATTTCTTCAAATAGAACACCCTATATATTTTCGTATTCATGAAAAGCCCTTTTAATGAGCTTTCTTTTGTTGTCGTACTTCATACCTGTAAATCCAACTGTTTTTGAGATATGCGTGTTTGAATATACAAAACAATGTAAGCCCCTGAAGATGCTTTATTTCAAGGTATAACAAACAGACGCAGTCAAAATAATGGTTTAAATACTTGAGCTCTTCAAGCAAAAGATAAAAACAAGTTTAGAAAACAAAAATCCAGCCACTGCGCAAAACTAGAAATAATAAATACGGAAAAACGAAAAAAGCAGGAGAAAATTAAATCTGAAAGGCGATTGAATTTAGGGATAGGAAATAAAATTTGAGAAGAAAACTCATTGAAAGTACCCTTCAAAGAAACAGAGATATTCAGGGTGATATATTTAAAAAAACTCGAAATAATTATATTTGCAGATATGAGTTCTCTGAATAGCTTTATTACTCAGAGCAGGGAAAGAGAACTATTTGAACGTTTAACGTAATTACGTATACGTTATTGGTGAATTGACTTTGGTTTTCTTTTATCTGATTTTATTTGACCTTGGAATTAATTTATTCCTGCATTTATCGTTTTTTCGTGTTTATTATTTTTTGTGTCAACACTGACTAGATTTATATTTTCTAAACACAGTTTTGTGTTTTTATTTTTGGAGAGTTCAAGCGTTTAAATTATTATTTTAACGGCGTTTGTTTGTTATCACATGAAATAAAGCATCTTGACGGATTCAAATTATTTTTGATGTTCAAATACGAATATCTCAAAAACAGTTGAATTTATAAGTATAAGGTAACATATCAAAAGAAATCTCATTAAAAGAGCTTTTTAAAAATACAAAAATATACAGGGTGTTCCATTTGGACAAACAAAATTATTAAATTTCCAAATGTTGAACACCCTGTATAGCATTAATACGCAGATCCACCATTTTCCACTAGCGGTAGTTCACGAAAAACATAATTTTTTGGTAGCGTTTTCCTTCATTCTGTTGATTGTAATCACGAAAAAATCACCTTCGGAGATTTCTTCAGATCTTCACGTTTCAAGGTCCCTAGATGTTGAAAAAGAGGTTTTCTCAATTCCGTCTGTCTGTCGGTCTGTCTGTCTGTCTGTCTGCCTGTTGGTTATTACTCAAAAAATATTTGTTGTAGGAAGATGATATACCTGGAATGAAACCGGTACAATTTCATACAAATATGTACAGGGTGTTACGATTTGCGTTCTTTAATGAAATGAACTATGTAGGAATATACTGTACTTTAGTTAGCTGTAAGCCATCTGTATAATATTTTAAGGTAAAATTCGTAGGAAAAATGTCATATATCTAAATTACAACAAGCGGATGTTTAGAAACGTGCCTTTCGTTTGTGAAGCTGGAGATATTCCAATCTCACGAATAGATTAGAGTAAGTTTATGCAGGGTTTACTTCATAAACCGAAATATTGAGTGATGTATATGACCGGTACGTTTTTAGAAGAAGCAACGGTTGCAACTCGATCATAAAAATTATTTGCAGCTGGGACCAAATGCTTTTAGTAGAATTGTAATCCTTTATAGCGGTAATTTACGAAGGGTTCGAGCAGGCCACATTTCACCGTGGGAAAGCCTCAAACTTATAAAATTCATAGAACTATTATGAACTGTCACGTCCGTATGTACGTGCCAAAAGTTCAAAATTTAGACCAGCTCTGATAGGTTATTGGGAACTTTGTAAACGCCCACCGAGCTTTCTTGGTCAGAATGGACTTAGAATTAAGTTAGTTAATAAGAAGATGTAAATACGTAAAGTTAAGAAACAACGCTATTAAACTTAAGTGTTCTGTAAACGGCAGAAAAATAAATGCAAGTGTTTGTACTTAAGTGTTCTTATTAATCTCGCAACAGTAGCTTTGGTCTTCGTGTCCGAGTGTGTTTTAACTAAAAGGATTGCCAGTCACCCCGACTTTAGGCGTCTCGCAATAAGGGTGTTTCTTTTTCATTCAACTTGGTAATATTGGGTGATCCAACAGTTAGCGTGGATATTGATTGTCGTTATCTGACATATATCGCAATGGCCATGAAAACATTTGTTGACACAAGTCAGTTATAAACTTTGGCAATTGCAACAATAGAGAGTACCTACCAAAAGTGGGAGCGAATAGATACAGAATAATTTTTTTACAATACAAAAACGAGGCACCAATTATCGCGTTACTAATTATAGCTGCGAGGCAGAAATTGGAGAGTCCGGTCCTCCGTGGCGCAGGTAGAAATTGTCGAGTCAATTACGATATCGCACTAAACGTTGGGGCTGCACACGCGGTCCGCCTGCCGTTCGAATTCGACCACCGGTAACGTCTTTTTTTACTTGAAAATGTATTTAATTTATTAGCAACGTGAAGATATTTTTACTCCTAACTTAATTTGATTTTTAAAATTATTTAGTGTCACAATGTCGACGAGGGATAGTTCTGGGTAAAGCCTTTCACAGATGTTTTTGTGTTACTTACAGAGGCCGGCTGAAGTTCGGAATTTTTTAGCATAAATCGTTAATATCTCAAAAAAGTTTATGTTAGCCCCATACAACTTGATATCAAAACTATTAGTATTTAAATGTAAATCTTTTAAGCTCCCCAAATATAAAGCATTCCATTAAAAAACAGTAAGTTTGATTCGTCCCACTTTTTTGAGACGCCCGCATATTATCAGAATTATCTTAGTAATGTGTATCACCTACAGGTAGGTATATCAGCAATATTTATTTAACTGTCATAGCTTTAGATATATTTCCATCTTAGCGTCGTTGACGGACCCTGCATATACATCGAGTTGCCGGATGTTAAATTATGTTTATAGCCACAGCAAACTACCAAAAATGTGTGTGATCACTCGATGGGTATATGTGCAGGTGGCTTACTGATAATCTGGTTTCCTGATTTCCAAAATCCAAACTATTTGATCTCACAATCTTCATCTCCTAGTCCTCAAGCCCCCATTGCTTCCTGGACGTCAGTTCTCGAGCTCCTTGATGTTCTTCCTCTTTCTTTTTTTTTCAGACTTTTACATTCGTTTTTGCCACCTTGCATCATCCATCAGTTAAAAGTAGCCATACGTTAGTAGTCGTTTCCTTTCGATGACATTATGATATCCTCAACTATCAACCTTTGTTTATTTCTTTATTTAGCATATGATTAAATTTGGGGACCCTAGAACTTTGGCACCAGAAACCCATTTCAAGCGTGCCAAGCGTTCTCTAGTTCTTTTATTAATTTCCTACATTTTCGGATCACAATTTGCAATGGTCTCCGTCACTGCCTGATGGATTAGGTTTTTGTTGCTCTTGTAATATTGTTGTTTCAACGGTTTGAGCCTGTATGTTTGATGGCTGTTTTACCTTACCCTATTTTATTGTTTCTGTTTGAATTGTTTGAGAATGTAACACTCAATAAATTTGTGATAGTCCTTTATGTTATCGGTATTCATGGGAAGATCGTTTCCTTCTTCTCTATCTACTAGATTGTCCGTTATATATAAACTAATGGTCCACATACCATATTCCTGTCGTACTTTTCGAAACATGAAAATACATCGGCTTCATTACTTGCGACTAGTACTTGCTCATCTACTTGGTGAGAAGGCCAGGAAAGATCAGGTGCACAGTTCTTCTACACGTCATACGTTTTTCTAAAAGCGGTTTAACTGCATATATTGTTAACGCAAGGTTTTCCAGCTTTAAAGCCACCTTGCTCTTTGGAGTCCTCCATTTTTTATTATTGTCTTTAGAACCTCGGCCAACTGAACTAATAACCAATTCCTTCTGCTACCTTTTTTTGTATTGTACTGATAAACGCGATAAACTCCTATGGATATTCCTATATCTTAGTTTTCCAACACCTGTTTCCTAATATGCTTGCTATAGTGTACAAAGCTGATCTTAGTTATTCGTATATATTAGGTAAGAGCGCTATTATGTTAATAATGTTTCTTCTTATTATATTGTATTAGCTGTTACCCGCGACTTCGTTCGCGCGAGGTTCGTTATTTGTGTATTAAATAATGTCATCCCATCCCATTCCATCCCTTTCTCCGTCCCCGTCACCGTACTGTCCCATCCCTTCCCGTCCCGTCCCATCCCCTCTCTTTCCATCCCTTCCCTTCCCTTCCCTTTCCGTCTCGTCCCTTCCCGTCCCGGCCCGCAAGGGTTTGGGCTGGGCGTTGATGAGTGAGTGAGTGAGTCAGAACTTTCAGTTTTATATATTATTGAATATAAAGAAAAGTCGTGACCCTCTCAACGCCCAGCCCAAACCCTTGGACCTAGAAAGCTGAAATTTTCCACAAAGGTTTACGTTATGATGTATACAAGTAAGAAGGATGGATATTCAACTTTAAAGGGGTAAAATGGGGTTCAAATTTTGTATGAAAAAATAATATTAAATAGACATTTGGACTTGAAACTTCGTAGGAATACTCCTAAAAACAAATAAGCAAATACGTAAATAAGTCTAAAAATCGATATGGGTGTCGTTATTGAGGATTTTTGGGACGTTGATTGCGAAAATGGCATTTATTTTTAAGCCCAAGGGCAGAACAACGTTTGCTAGTTATATATAAAAGCCAGTGATTCTGCTTGAGTGCTTCAGTCAGGATTTGCTTAGGTCATGATCTTCCTTTCGTCTCTCCCGCCACTGTAAGCGATAAGTATGTGTGTTATGTAACGTTTCAGGGCGAGTGGATTCCTTTTGGGAATTAATGTAATTAATACTGTTAAGTGTTTCGTTTCGTTTCAGTCTTATTACAAACATTGAGGTGCACTCCTACATAATTATAAACACTTCGTCCCCGATCGAACTTGTTTCCTTCAGCGCCATCTAATGTCAATGGTCTTAATTTTGTGTTGCATGGATACAAAATCCTTTACATTCATAAGATGCTTTGGCAGTTTAGAAGGACTACTCATTTTAATACAGGGACTAATCCAAATAATCAATAAAGACTGACCAAAGAATTTGTCTAGGATGGGTGGTGCAGAGTGGAGGCTAGGAATCCGAAAAGTAGGAGAACCATTCAACCTAGAAGAAAAACTTGAAGTGGTCGAAGAAGTAAGGCTGAAGGCACTAGAAGAAGCCAAACTACGTTCATCGCATGACCTTTAATACTCCTATATTCTATAGTACCTGTTCCAGCATTCTTATGCTGCCTTTACTCCAGGTACGGATAATGAAAAATATCTTTTTTTTTTAATTGGTGGTTATTAACAGTGCTACAGTCGCGTTTAAGAGTGCTCCATATTTACTCTCCGTAAGTTATCAATACTATCTTGACTGCTTATATGGCAGTGAACCAAGTCATCTATTCGTCTCTTAGTTTAATTGCTAATCCACCTGCATTTATTCGTCTCCTTCACGACATAGATAATTAACATAAGATGTTCTAACCCATTTTAATACGAGCAAAGCCAGCAGACAATAATTTGAAACTATGCAACTAGTAAAACTATTCTATAGGTTTTCATACTACTACTTAATGAAAAAATATGTAAAGGCGTTTACGTGAAACTCCCCTGGCGCGAATTTGATCAATTTGCAAATAAAAAAATGTAGACCCCTGGGATTCGAACTTCGCGCTCTGAGGCGAATATTTCGAGCCAGTGTATTGTCCGCTGCTAGAATAACTGAGCCACGGTCGAGTTCGAGTTGGACGATTTTCTGCTGCGTTATAAAGCACGATACTATTCTGACCCATTTGTCATGTTAGTTCTCATTTTCGCCAATGATAAAACTTTAGCTATGTGCAAATTATTACTTTTATCTATTTCGCAGGTAAAGTAAAAAATAAACAACATTTTAGTTTTTAAGGTGCTCACCCTTTATATATTTCTCCAAAACTTTCTCGATTTCATGCTAGGTAGACATATAATATGCATGCAAAATATCGTCGTCGTCCAACAAATAGTTTTTGAGTTATACCGCCAATAGGTAGACAGACAGACATACTGATGGAATTGAAAAACCTGGTTTTTGTCATCTAGAGACCTTGAAACGTGAAGATCTGAAGAAATCTCGAAAAGTGATTTTTGCGTGGTTACAATACTTCCGTCCTCTTTTAGACGAGGGAAGTAAAAACTGTACAAACTGTACACAAACGAATATAGCACACTAATTAATATCCAAGCTAGGTAAATCAAATTCTAAAATATTTCAGGTAAGGTATTGGGATATGGTTTATCATATTGTTTCAGCCATTTGTTTGGGGAAACGTTTACTCGCATGATTCGGATAACATAGATAGGACTTCATCTTTTAGGTGGCAATAGACGTGAACGTCCAAGAAGTGGATACTTCTCATTCCATACTAACCAGTTTTGTCACTAATATATGCGTCCGACTAGGATACTGAAGTACATACATGCGTCTCTGCTGCACACAAACTCGCCCTTCTAGCTTAAACGCATTTCACATGCCTCTCTATGGTAGGCAAACTGTACCTAATCTACGTTTATAGTTGTGATTGGTCATAAATATATTACGTGTTTGTGCTATTATCACATTTAGCTCCTTGGTAACTCTTTGATAGAATAGCAGTTCCAATTAAAATTCTTCAAAATTGTGGAATTAAATTGTATTTATAGAGGCTTTCGAAACACAAAAAATGCATTAGGAAAGTCTGGCAGTATAGCACGTCCGAGCTGTTTTTGTTTATTCTGAAATTAATCTCTCAATGTAGATGACTGTATATTTATGGGTTTTCATATTTTTGACGTTCTGCAGGGATATCATCCTGGAAACCTCGTTATATTTATCAGTTTTATTGATGAGCTGCCTCGTATATTAAGTCCGCTTGTCTGATGACGTGTCTATAATAATAGGCGCTGAAACACATGAAATATTGGCTTAGCTATCAAATTAAATAATAAATCAGGCTTCAAGGTTTGCCTTAAAGTAGCACAACAGTCTTGGTATGCGCCCGTTGCAAAAACGGCCTCTTACGACCAACGTTATGAGCAAGCGTTTCATATTGTTAAGCATAACCGTGGAAATATATACGGTAAGACACGCTCTTGTCCTCGCAATGTAGCACAAATTGTGTTCTTATTAGTACTTTATTTTATAAAAACTAAAAGTTGTGGAATAAAACGTATCGTATCTATAATTTTAGTCTGTATGTAATAAGTGCAGTGTTTAGTGTATAATTTATTCCACGAGGACATAAACTTCACTCCATCATCGCGTTATTATTTTCATTAAGCGTACTATCATACTACCTGCTACCTGCATACCAATTACATTTAGATGATTGGATGCATTTCTGCATTCCGGTGTCTTCGGTAAACGAGCTTACTGGCAGGCGTATATGATCCTAATAATATGGCATTAATTATTCCCCAAGTGCTCATCGATGTTCAGATGATGGTGCGAGCCTCTCCAGCTATTTGCTTAATATTGACGGGCGTTACAGCGCAAATGGCAGTGCAGTTTGGAATGAATATCTAGTTGGAGGAGATGGATGTTTCGCTGGAGTGCATGACAGCAAATTGCGACCACATGATTTGTTTACGAAACCCGAATTATTCTGTACAAATTGCAATTTTGCAATAAAAACTCACGATTGGACTGAAAAATAAACGATGTTCTGCCGTTTTGAACAAACTGTTTGTATTATTTTTCGATTAGTTTGATGTTTACAAAAACGTAGTGTATGTAGTGGCTGACACATACATTTTTTGCTAGGCGTATTCTATTTAAAGATTAATTTAAATTTGTCTATAGAAGTATGTGCAATTACTTAAAATGAATTTTATATCAAAGATATGTTTCTCGGTGGTTGTCTCTTTTCCTCCTCCTTATCTAGTTCATGAAGTAACAGTCTGCTCTATTGGTGTTTTTATTGTTTTGCAATTATTGCTATAGAAAAACGACCTACCATATTAGTTCTAATTGTTAGAGGCAGTATGTCTCTGGGAATCAAAACGTATATTGCTTTTTCTCCTCCCTCATTACGTCGAGTTTTTAAAGCACAATTCAGTATATAACTGGTCATTTTACTTAAAAGAGGGCACGAAGCCCTATGGAAATTATGAGGAATCAATGGAGATTTTCCATTTCTCTGTCTTGAACTGCTTGGATGGTGTAGTGCAATCCTGTATGTAGAACATGTGAAGCCCAATCAGTTTAATCAAACTTTTTAGACAATCATCAATTTTTCGATCGAGCCAGTTCTTTTGAAGATATGTTGGAGATATTGAAGGTAGAAGCAAATGTTTATACCGGGTGACAATGAGAGTAGGGCCATGCTTATATATTCTTTATTTATGAATCGATTTGGATAAAATTTTATACGAAGATACTAGAAATCATTTCTGATTGGCCGACAGATATAGTCAAAATGGCTGACTTCCGGTTTTACCGGAAATAATACCAACTTTGATTTTTAAATAAAACACCCTATATATTTTATGTTTTTCTGAATCTATGAGTCAAACTACATATAATAGTCTTGCCAAATTTCAATATTTTTAAACACAAAAATTATTTTTTTAATTTTTATTTTTTATCATAGGAGGCCTTGACTTGGAAAAATTTATTCTAATTGACTCTAGCAACTCTTAATAATAGCTATTTTATTAATAAGGTCAATAACAAACCTTTAATAAAAGAATATAATTTGCTCGTTTTTTAAGAAAAAGTCACTTTTATTAAATGACACCTACTAAGAGCCATCTTGCCATTAGATAGAAAATGTAATTAACAATCTAACGATATGCATCACGCACTACTTGATCTTTATCTGAAACTGACAATTAATTAAATAATTATTTTTTAAAATCTATTTAAAAAACCATTTTAGTGTCACTTCCGGTGAAAGCGGAAGTGACACTAACTTTGGGTTTTTAAATAGATCATTCTATATGTTTTATGTTTTTCGGAATCTACAACTCAAATAACATACAACAGTGTTGCCAAATTTGCGTAGGTATTATTAGTTATTACATAAAAATATTTAAAAAACTAATTAATTAATTTTCAGTGTCAGATAAAGATAAAGTAGTGCATGATGCATATCGTTAGATTGATAATTACATTTTATATATAATGGCAAGATGGCCCTTAGTAGGTGCTTTTTAAAAAACGTGACTTTTTCTTAAAAAACGAGTTTGGCAAATTATATTTTTTTATTAAAGGTTTGTTATTGACCTTATTGATAGAATAGCTATTATTAAAAGTTGCTAGAGTCAATTAGAATAGATTTTTCCAAGTCAAGGCCTTCTATAGTAAAACATAAAAATTGAAAAAATTATTTTATTATTTAAAAACATTGAAATTTGGAAAGACTATTATATGTAATTTGACTCGTAGATTCAGAAAAACATAAAATATACAGGGTGTTCTATTTAAAAAATCAAAGTTAGTATCATCCGGTAAAACCGAAAGTTAGCCATTTTGACTATATCTATCGACCAATCAGAAATTATGTCTAGTATCTTGGTATAAAATTTTATCCAAATCGATTCATAAATAAAGAAGATATAAGCATGGCCCTAGTCTCATTGTCACCCGGTATATCCTTAGTAATGGGGTATTTATGTTGAATTCTTGTAATATGGATAAACTTTTTCACATTTCCGAGGCTTTGATGTCGAATCTATCTGCATTTTTTACTGTACATATTTGTGACACGTATGGAGAATTTGGGTGTTTGTGCAAACCTAATTTTTGTGCCTTTGCTTTTCCAAACTTTGATGAGTTTAGTGGTTGCCGATCCTTCATTCTTTTTCTTCTTTCGTCTTTATTTAGGCGTTATGCCTGTTACATCTTTATCTCCTATGCCTCTTTTTCGTTTTTGTTGAGCTTGTGACTCCATTTCTTTCGCGGCCTTCCTGTAACTCTCTTTACTAAGGGGGACCCGTGCTACTCTAATTATCCTGTTTTCGTTCATCCGATTGATATGCTCATTCCATTCGTGTTTAGTACTTCGTTAATATTCGTTAATATTTTCTATTGTGCATGATCTTCTTATAAATATCTTCGCCTCTTTCACTATTTTTCCAGCGATTTTGCGCAGCACTTTCACATCGCATGTTTGTAATAGTCTCTTGATTTGTAATGAGTCTCGGCGAGTTTTTGCGGTGTATGCCAGCATTGGTCTTATTACATAATACTTATACATTCTTGATTTGCCTTCAATTTCTCCATATGGCGTCGTTTAAGCATGCTAATATTTTATTTGTCTCAATTCTGCTTGAACATCACCATATCCGGAGAGTATTTAAACATTTCTTCTTGTATAATTTTTTCATCAACAATTATTTTGCATCTTTAATGTTTTAGATGTTGTCATACATATTAAACGATTTAGCTGTGCAGTTAAATAGGTGGAACAGTCTTTCAAGATCGTCGTCATTTTCTGTCACTAATACTGCATTGTCGTCATAGCCGATCCCTCGATGCAGCGTCGGACTGGCAAAATTTGGCCTACCGGGCAAAGGACGCATGTGGCCTCCACATGTAAAAATGAGAGAAGGGGGGGGGGCACCGCCTGTTGGCTAAAGGGGTTCCGGGGGGGGGGGGGGGGGGGGGGGACAAAGCCCTACAGCAAGCGATTTTTTTTATTGTAGGGAGCTCGAATACCCAAAACGCACCCCTTTCACAGTAATGGCACAGTACAGTAGTAATGGCAGGTGAAAGTACAACCAAATCAATAACTACGATAAAGAAAACGGTGGGGGAATGTAAATAGTAATTTACGTTACAAGACCGGAATGTAGTGTTTTGCAGGTCGAGCCCTGGAAGCTTGGGGAGACCTGCAAAACACTTTCTGGTCGTGTATCGTACAATATCTTTTTACGACATCCGAGTCCATACTTTTAAACTTGCGAATTCGCTTTCGCAAACTAAAAAAAAATATGACTTTAGTATCTATTATTTGACTTATCCAAATAATAACACACACTTGATTCCATAGTAACAAAGGCATCAGGGACCGGTAATAGTATATTACAGCCCGAGATGGGAAGTGTTTCATTACTGTCGAGAGATTAGTTAGCTGATTGAGACGTGAAGCATCGAAATCAGCTATTATCTCGAGACTAAGGAAACTTCCTGTCGAGGTTTGTATACTATTTTATTCGCAACCACTTTATTCTAAACAATAATTGGAAAAATTATTATATTATGATACGGCAGGTTGTGACGCGCATGAATGGATCAACGAGATTCCCAGTGTCCCTACCTACTCAGCGGTTAAGCTTTTACCGGTCCCTGATGCCCGTTTTCCGATCTTGACCGGCAAAACGTTACTTTCTGACAGAAAAATTCTTCAGAAACCGCATATTTTTCGGTCGGTCGTAAAAAAATTTATTCTAATAATTTAAAAATTTAAACATGAAACAAGGTAAAAAAAAAATTAAATAGGTAGGAGGTAGGTAATTATTCTATTCTTATAAACTTTGAAATTCAAACAAATAACGAAAAAATATTCTTTATCTATTATGATTTATAAACTTTGAGTTTGGAACAATTATAACGAAAAAATATAGATAATTATGATCACAAGGTTTGACCTTATTGAAACTTTTACACTCTATTCCATTATAATAATTTTACTTAACAATATGAATCACATCAATAATTTTGATTTTAAAGAGACATCATGATTTCGTCGAAATTCAAGCTTTGGAGTAAATCACACTTCACATTCAAAATTAGAAAACATTCTAACCTTTCTTGCACTTTAGAAAATACACGTTCACAAGCTACTTGGGTGCATGATAATGTCAGTAAGTATTTGTAGGCTAGTAAAAATTGCTATACAGTGTGGACATAAAGTAACGGATAAGTTCATTAACTTTGTTAATATTAATTTTTATGAAAAAATCTTGAAGGGGTATGGCGATTTTAATTATAGGACATAAACTACAACCACCTTAATGTTGCTACGTCATTTGTTTTAAATTTATGACGTCATCGACTTTTTTAAGGACAACGTGTATTTTTTATTATTGATTTTGGTAGTACTTTTTATATTGTTTTCAATGATATAAAATTTTCAATATGTAAAATTATCTTAAAATTTAAATATTAAAAACCAATGAAATGAGCAAACTAAATCTAGTTACCTACGTTTGACAGAAAGTCATTGACGACACATTCGTTTTTATTGAAATTTAAAAAAGCAATTGAAAAATACAATAATAAATAATAAAAAATTAAATTCTCTGTGTCTCGCTTAATTGTACCATTTTTATTAATAAAATAGTTACTAAAGGCAAATTCTAATTTAGAAAATGCAAAGGACACTTATTTTGTTATGACATTTACCAATTGTTCAATTCTGACATGTAACTAATATTTTTTTGTTTTATCCACCGGTAACTAGATTTATTTTGCTCATTTTATTGGTTTTTAATATTTAATATTTAAGACCATTTTTTTCGATTTTTTTCAAATGGAACATATTGAAAATGTTATATCATTGAAAACAACATAAAAAGTACTACCGAAATCAATAATATAAAATATAGGTTATTAAATAAAAAAGTCGATGGCGTCATATCATGAAAAACAAATTACATAAGAAACTGAAAATATTCCCTATGGTCAAAATCGCTACACCACCTCGAGATTTTTTCATAAAAATGAACATCAACGAAGTTAATGAATTTATCCGTTACTATATTTCCACACTGTATGTAATGACGTGCAAATTATATTGGTGTAAAAAATTTAAAGCAACAATTCATACAACCCGCACAAGCACCCTTTGTGATTTTCGTTGTCATCACTAATAGTGTCGAGATCAGGGGTCGTGATTGGAGCAGTCACAGTCACCATAGGCTCGACATTTTGGCCTCCAAACTGGCTTGGCCTACCGGGCATTTGCCCGGTTGCCCGGTGGGGAAAAGTTACTGTCTGCTTTGACCTCGCCAGCGTTTAAGCATAGCTCATATTCTTCACTTACAGGGTTTTCCGATTGCTCTTCACCATGTATCAATTGTATTTCACTATATTCTAAATCAATTATCAATTTCACTTCTTTGTAAACAGTTACCCAGGTAAGACTCCACGGTATGTAATGGAGGCAATGTTCAGGGCTGATCGTCTCGGAGGCTCTGTGAACAGACTCATACAACTGATCTTTATTTTTGGGTTGTGACCTCCTAATATAATTCTTCTTCTGACTGAATAGCACCTCTATAGGATTTAAAAATGAACTGTAAGGGGAAAGAAATACGACATGGTGACCATGAATTTCAATGCGATTTAATACCTCAGCACTTCTATGGAAAGGCACATTATCCATCACAAAAAAGCTCTTTCGATACTATCATTACTTAGATGATCAATGAAAGTTACCAGATATTCCGAAAAGTGATTTGCATTATATGGTGGACCTTGTATTTGAAATAATTTATATTCATTGCTGCTACAATAGAATAATTCCGACCTCTTATCTGAGCTTACCATAAATAAGTTGGTGTATTTCTAACGGATCTACCAGAAGATACTTTTGAGTAGACTCCAAATTCATCCATAAAACATATTTTTTCTCTATCGTGCATCATCATATTATACTGTATAGCATACTCACAGCGATTTTGTATCATATCTGAAGTATTGTTTCTTTCTGGTACGTAAGTTATTCGTTTCCTGGAGTAATGAAACTGCTTCAGTGCCCGGTTAACTGTCGAAATCGAGACTTGCAAACCTGGCCAGTGGCCATTTAGTTAAACATGTTTGTCTTACGGCTCGAAGTGTTAATGTGCAATCTTGATCGATTCAATTGCAAATACATTCCTTTTGAGCAGTCGTTAATATTTGCCTTCGATGACCGGCTGATAGTTTATTTATCTGCCCACTTTGTAAATGTTTTGCGTAAATTTTCTCACTGTGTTCTGTTTGACGTTAAACTGTCTTCTCATATCACCAGAAGACAGTTCGCGATTCATTGAATTAATAATTAACCCACGCACCTCATTGCTTATCTTGCTGTTTTACCATCTTGCACGTTCCATGTTTGACAGATGTTGAAGGGAAACTCGATTGACACAAATGGAAATTATTTTGATACAAAGGGAACTTCATTCACAAAAGGTGAAAGACATTTGACAAACGTGAATCTCATTCGATAAGTAGGGAAACACAATTGGTAAATGGTGAACTGCAATTGGAAAACCGTATCTTGGTCAGTCTTCTCAAGATGTAGTCCATTTGTTGGGGACTTATAGTAATGATTAGCGTATCGTCGGCGTCGGTAAATCTTAAACTGTCGAACTTTATCCGCATTCGGAGATACCACTATTTCATCCATCACTCTCCTCCTTCTGCAGCCACTGTGTTCGAAAATCTAGGACATTACGCATCCCTATCTGACTCCTGGTCAGTACAGAGTTTTGCTGAGCATATTTTCCTTATTTCCGCTCTTGCAGTGTTGCCTTCTTACAAAGATTGATCAGGCGTTCCCATTTCCTTTAGTGTCTTATTACAGTAGATTCCACTTTACTTTGTCGAACGCCTTACAATAATTCACAAGGCATAGATAAACAGAGACATTAAATTCTCTAAATTTCTCAATTAGTTCTTGGATATTTAAGATCTGATTTCGGGTTTCCTTTCCAGGAACAAAGCCCGCTCTCGGCCATTAAGAATGCTTTTAGTCTTTCATGTATGATTCTAACCATAATTTTACTTGTGTGCGACATTAATAATAGTGTTATTTTTAAACAATAGATCAAATTAGTTTGTACATAATGCCTATGCTGATGTCTTCATCTTACATGGTTCGTGTATGAGATTTGAACTCGCTAGAGAGGTATCGAGCCTTATCAAGGAGTTCTCATGGCTCATTGCGGTTGGCATGTTGTTTCAGTTATATATAGATATTCTTTATGTCTTTCCAATCCTGTTGAATCTCTTTATCGAATTGTTGAAGTTATATTAATTGACCTTTTGATTTGTGGTATTGTGTTCTTCGATGGTACTAAGGGCGCTGTCGGCTCTCCCATGCATTTTCTTCGTTTTTTTAGTGGTTCAGAATTTTTGTATGCATTTTATTGTCCAGGATTTGACATGTTTCCATGTTTGATTTACGTTGCCTGCCATGTTCATCAGTTTGTTCTCATTTAGTGTGTAGTGTACCAAGGTAACTGGCTTAAAAACTCCTGTCGTGTAAGGGATGGTTATAAATCTACTCAAACTTGACAATAAGTGCAATTCTAAATCATTGTTATTTGATTTTTGTAGATAAGCTTTCCCAGTAAAATATAAATTAGAGTTTACGTAAGTGATGCCTCACCTTGTATAAAACTGCATTGGTAATTATTCTTTTGTTAAAAATTCCTGCCAGTATTCGTGAATAATTTTCGGAAAAGATAAAAGAGCTATATTAATTTTATTACAATCTAAGAAAATCCTTTTTCTAAATTTAGGTTCTAGATTTAAAATGTCTAAATCTTTAGTTTTTATTGTGGAAGCTGAATCAATAGTTTACATGTAACATAATAGTTCTAACCAGTTTTTTGACATTTTTGGTACTCAAAATGTTTAATTTTCAACAATTTTCTTTAATCTTTAGTTATATTTACTAGTTATTATTGAAGAGCCTTTATTGACTATTTTAAAATATTAAAAAAAATAATAATCCGACCCTGCTCACGTGCTACATTCTTTTTAACATATTTCAGTTATAAATAAGCCCAAGAATTGTTCAACATTACAACTACAACTGCCGAAAACGGGCGTTATGTGCATAAGACTGATAACCAACATTAGAAAACAAAGAGCATAAGTATAATGTGTAACATCTTTTAGGCGTCTCTGACAAATTACATAAACGCCTTCTTGGAGAAGTTGTAGATCGTTGGTGACACGCAGAAAAGTAATAATCACCACTGGTTTAGGCCTTTCGGGTTTTTAGAAGTGGAAGGAGATTGTAGCAACTACGGCGTGATTGTGGGAATGAAAAAGTCGACATATCATTTCTGGATGACGTGCTTTTAGATGACACGTTATCTTTAATGTAGAGTGCGTAATAAACTTAACTTTCAAAATTTTATGAATTACGTTTTAGCTCGTGAAATGGTATCATGATGACTGATTGCACCTAAATTAGCGTTTACCGCGATGGGTTTTTTAAGATATAATAAACGGCTGATGAAGTAAAAGGTACGTCATTTTCGCTGCATGTTTCATTTGAAGAAATTCAAGGCTGGAATACAAATTTTTTTATTGAATACGAAACGACTTATGGATAACCTGTTCATCTTTAATAGCCTTCTCTTATCGGGTAGGATATCTTATCTATCCTCTATTTCACTTATTGTTTTTAAATTAATAAAGAACGTTATGCATATTTTTCAAAATAATGAATGATGATAAAACGAATATCGTTTTTGTGCATCTTTGGTTCAAATATGTTAACTGCTTGGAATAACTACTCTTTCTTTTAAAATCACTTGCAACCAATGAAGTCCAGATGGATATGATACTAAAATACTCGATGCAGCTGCCACTGTCTTGCCAGGTGCTAAAACTGAGTTCTGGGAAGTACCAATGGCTTGACCCACAATAGTGTTGTGATGCAAAAGAACATGATTCTTAATTATCGGTTTTGTGTTAAAACAAGATTATGAGAATGGTGATACCAAACGTGAGATTATCAAGTAGTTAATTCTGGAGCCCAATTTGAATTGGGCTTAAAAGAGATTCGGGCTTATGTTGTTTCTTTGGATATTTTATTACTCGAAAAAAGTATAAAAATACAAATACACAGAGCATTTCGGGTAGAAATATATTACCATCATAAAAGTAATCTGTTCTATTAGTTATCACAATCTTGGTCTTGTTATTGGATCGCCGCAGCCGCCTGATTACTTATGGATATGGTAGGGTTATTTTTGAAGCAAAATACTCATCGGCTACTCACAATTTGAAGTAAGACCCGTTCATAACTATATAAACGTGGGCTATGCTAATCCTTAGCATGATTGCTGCTCTTTTGCTTTTATTGTATTCGTCGTCCAGAGCTTATCATTCTTTTTTGTTGTGTAAGCCTTCAATTGAGTATTACATGATTTATTACAACCGGAATAGTAAACTGGTCAACTTGGTTATATACATTAAAATGCGTTATTCGGTTATTAAAGTAATGAAGGCGTGTTGGAAACCTATAATATTATCAATTCTTTACACGAAAGCGTTGAGTTCGAGAAGGTCGTATCGATAACCATATTCGAGAGTTAAGAAAAGCTAGATATTACGTTCTTTTATCGGGATAATTCTCTTGTTCACAAGAACGTTATATGCACAGGTATTTACGAAGAACCCTTAGTAGTATTAAAGCAACCGCTATAATCTTCCAGTGATTGTTACTTTTCCGCCAAAATTAAAGAGCATCTGGAAGATGCTGACTTTTTGGATGACACATCTGCACAATTGATTTGTTTTCAAATGTATTAAGCGACTTGCTCATATATAATTTTAGATAATTAGCTAGAAAAATAAAACCGTTTCCTTCTACCACGTCTTTTGATGCCGTTTTTATCGAAATATTAGTGTAGAAAATATTTTTAGTAAAGCAAATAAAAGCAAAGTTGTGACAAAGAGATTAATATTACTAACAATTTCTGCATGTGTGGATCAAATATAAAGCTGTTTAAAGGTAGGAAATCGGCCATAAATGGATTCGACGCTTTCTTTTTCCACTCGAATACACATCTTCAAAACGGTATTTCAGATCGTTTCAGGTTCTTTCAGTAATTCAGTAGGTAATAAGGGCAGTTAGAAAATAGGTAACAACCCAATTTCCATGTGCTTTATATCACAAAAGAAATTCCAATCCCGCAAATCCGCCTCAGTTTAAATGGTCCGTTTGATTTCAAAGTTTTTAATTTTATTCAATGATGTTTTGTTCACATTTGGTTTTGCCAAAGCGTAGTTTCGGTCGCAGAGTTGCCCACAAACATAGTAACAGTTTGCAGCCCGTCGTTCTCTTATTCCTAATCATCGTCATCGGCCCTTGAGTTACTGCAAACCAAAGGACCTATGCAAATTGTATTCTCTCTGGTGGTTAAATTATAGTGCACCGGTCAACGTCTATGACTGTATTCAAATTCGAGTGTGGCACTACGAGAATGGTAAGTGGCGCAAACCACACAATCAGAATGTAATGCCGTCAACCTGAATGTGCACTTCCACCACATGCAGAAGTAATAGCTTGTGTTAGTTCAACATTTGCATATTTCTATTCACAAAACTGGAATGCAGGGCAAAAAATGCGAATTTAAAGTGGAAGTAGTCGGCCTGTAACACAAATCCGGAAGCATTTAATCAATGTCAGGCTTGCAGTTGACCTCCAGGCAAATTCAGGCTGCTTGGTAATTTGCTTTCTTTGCTGTAAAAACATTCAATTTCGAAAGCACTCGCTCACACAAATCTTCCGGAATTCCGGAGAGCATAAAGGTCAAAGGTTTTACGGTTTCGCCGATAATCATTGTTTTTCTGTGTAAACGTACGTACGAATTGTCGAAAACAAGAAAAAAGCTTTTTGTATAAGTGCAGTGTTCTCGTACCCATATTTGCTATCCTATCGATTGTTGGGATTTAAATAAAATTGAATACCCACTCGTCCTCTATCGCAGTAATTAGTAAAACGCAAAACGATATTTCTTCCCCAAGAAGATTTGCGTTGAGTGGAACTTTGCATTTTTATGTTGACCACTTTGTATTTACTATCGCTTGGAATTCCACATTTAAATATTTGAGGTTTCGCTTTAAACTTTTTGGGAGAGCGAGTCCTATAAGTAGTTAAGTTCTCAGTCTGCCAAACTTCGTAACGAGTAGGATGCTGACTTCTAAAAATGTCAGAACGTTAAATTTGTCTTACAAAGACTTGCAGATAATAAGGTTTTCTAAAAGTTTTCCATGCTTCTCGTCGGAAAAAGATTAAACGGGCTTTAAGTCAAATTTTAGGATTTTAGTTCACATTCTAATAGCTGGTGTAGAAATGGCAGCTTTCAAATATTCAAAAAATTATAGGTAAGATACTGGCTTTAATTAACTCAATTAAAAAAACCGCAGTAAAAATAAAATGTAATACAAATAAGTCTGTTAGTCATAATAATCTAGAACTTGTTGGGGGGGGGGGGGGGGTTGTGAAATGGTCTTTAAAATACATATAAATCACAGGGGACAGAGAATGTTTCGAATGTATTGCAATATGTGGAATGACACATTTTAAAATTGAATTATTCGTATACGAATGCTTTCTCATGATTTGAATATCAGTATTTCAAAAGAACATAAGAAACTTTGCACTCGCCTGAAATCGGCTGAAATGTTTTTTCCCGCCTGCATTACTTATCGAAATTATTCGAGAACCGCATGCGAAATCTCAGCGTTGTTCAGCTCACGTCATGCCATCACCCAAAACAATTTAAACTGAGCGAATAAATAATTCATAGGCAATAATCGATACTACACATATTTATTTGTTGATTTGTGAAACGTGTACAGTATCACGTTTGTGGATTCATGAAAAATAGCTCGGCTGAGTTCATTCTTTTATTTGAAGCAGACATAAATAAGCTTTAATAATAAACACACATTGGTAACTCTGAGACTAGAGGTCCACCAGCAGTTAAGCATATAAACCCCCTCCCGGACAGCAACGCCAATTATGCCACCCGATCGGAACGTCACAGAGTACAATGCACCCGGCTTGCGCTGTACCCTTTGAAACCGGATATAGTTCGAAAGCCTATCCACCCCTCTTGTGACTGCCCGCATCACCCACCGGAATTCTGTCAATGCGGGTGCAATCGCCGAAGCCGAGACCGCTGACCAGCATATGGCCCAAACACTGCCACTACGAATCCGTCTTCATCTCTTAGGCACCAGACACCGAGGTGCCAGGTACCCGTGGTTTGTACTAACTATCAGTAGCACTGGTGTAAACGTCGGGAGGGAACTTTCTACCGCACATTTCTGCTGCAACTGACCATTTCTACCATACTGCAGCACTTCTACCCGCTTGCATCCGTAGTCCACGATGTGCATCATCCTAGGAAGGGGTAGCTCCCAGGCAGTTTTCAGGTGCTGTCTACGATAGCTTGTCTCGGAGAACTAGTCATAGGAAGTCTGTCCGACAGCTTAAAAGACGGCCTACGCGTCTCGGATACAACACCTCTATCGACTACCAGAACTCGTCTCGGATTACTGTACTAGGTCAACCGGTCAGACACCTTTAACAACAACTCGAGCAACTCCCTTGCTTCAAATACTAGGTAGTATTGTTACTATAGGCCAACACCTCAACCGGCGGCCCCCCGTTTACCAAGTCGGTTTGCTTGTTTTTGTTCTACAATCTGAAACAGATCCGCCTCCGGAAGAAAAGAGTACGGTCTACAAAGCATGGGCTGTGTAGAAATCATGCAAGTCATGCGCTCCTTTCTGCTATCCTGGGTCGCCCCAGTGCCGCCTGCAAACGCGGCTTTCTTTAGGGTGGGAAGCGAGGCACACACCATGGAATCTCTCAATAAGAAACAGCATTAATGAAGGTTATTACGATATAAGAATGTCTCTAAGAATATTTTAAAAAGATTGCATTAAAAATTGTTTGTGTTCTTATCGCGAAGTAACGGCTTTAACCGATTTTACATTTGATAAGGAAACATGGGTCTAGGCATTACCCGGAGTCACCACAGGGAAGCCTTGTTGTTTCGAAGGTAATAGTCTAGGACGTTATATCGAACATAAAATTTTCGACTATGTATATCCGGAGAGAGATCTTAGAGCCGTAGAAGCGATGTAGGTAAACAAAAAAAAAATTGTGAACGGACCGTCAATAAAAATGTAAACAATCCCAGGTGGCTGGGGCTACAGTACCCAATGTAAGACGTGTTCACCGATGATCGCCCGAGCACACAATTGAATATGCAGCTGAAACAAGAGTAGGGTAGACATAATCGGTTTGATTAGAAACAGTTACACCGCGTAATATGTTTTCATGTTATTAAGAATTTTTACAAGACAAATAATTTAAAAACAAACGTAACAAGTAATAATATTGCACTACCTCTTTGAATTGCACCGCCAACTGCGATTTATAAACTTTTTATTTATCAACCGTTCGTAAATTCTTTTTCACTACAGCGTTTCTACGGCTCTAACGCCTCAACTTTGTGTCAGAGTTACTTCGGCAATATTTTTTGTTATAAATACAGCTAGCAATGTTCACGGAACCCACACAACAAAACAGTAGGATACTAAATTACTAACCAATGTATGCCATCAGCAAACGACATCCGTAATGGCCAACTATCTAACAATGGCAACTTGGAACTCTAACAGCGTAAGTAACCATGAAAACCATCTAGTGACATTACTATAACTCGAGAAAATAGATATAGGACTTATTCCTGGGATCCAATTTACGGATAAAATTGAGATCAGTTTTCCATACTGCACTGTCTATAGCACAACTCATCTCGATAGGACTGCCCATGGCAGAACAGTGATTATTATCCGAAACAATATTTCTCACTTCCAGTTACCTAAATACCAAACAGAGTACATACAGGCTACAAATATCAAAGCAAATGCCAATTACTGTATCAGACACTATTTATAGTTCACCGCGCCATAATATCTCAGCAGATCAATATATACTTTAGACCAAATTTACAAGTGGGAAGGACTGAGATTCAGAACATATTCACTGATGATCCTGCTTAGTCGCCACTGAAGGCAGGACTGCGGAGTGCGGACTGCGGGTTAAGACTGATAACAATGTTTCACATCTATCAACAGAAAAATCTACTTATTGACCCACTGACCAACGGAAGATCCCTGACTTGTTACATTTTTTCAAAACTGCTGGCAGCTCTACAAATATTTTCTGGTCGAAGCTAATCATGTCTTACATGTTATCAGACCATTCACTGTTTATTATTACTTTGAACACCAACATAATCAAAAGGCCACTAAATCCAACACTTACAACCAAAGCAACAGATTGGGCGATGGCCCAAGATAATACATAAGAAAACATCGATCTTAACATGCGACCTCAGGATTTGGATAAAGAAGAACAGAACATACTTCACCAAACTATTCCAAGAAGAATCGTAGAAAATGCACTCCAAGAAAAAGTATGGAACACGAAAATATCAATATATTACTAAAAAACAGTCAGGATAGAAGAACATGGAATCCATCGCCACTCGCGATGCTAAGTGAATATACGTGGAACAGATTATATAGGACACATTTTCTTGATGCCCCATGATAGACGACACTACTGAAAATCCCTATAGCCATAGCGAACTCAAAGCATACATAAATACCCTAAACCAACAGAAAGCCCAGTTGTACGGCTTAATTGCAGCAAAAGTATTAAAGAACCGTAAAAAGAGGTAGGCTCAGTTCTGACTGGACCAACAGTTTGAAGCAGGTCGAAGAGTTGAAATGAGGCAGTTGAATTTGCTTTCAAAGATTTTGTTTAATTTGTCATAATTAGCCAATACACGTCTATGATATGAAGAGTAGATTACATAATTTTTACAAATGACACACGAAAATAATTTTGAAAAATTGTAGTTGAAACCATTGCGGTATGCTGTTTATATATTTGAATAGATCTCGCCAAGAGCTTTAAAACGATACCACGTACAATCACTTGCACTCACGGTTGTTCAGATAAACCGCGATATTGTCAAAAGTGTTCACTAGTTCCACGAAAACAATATTTAAAATGTTCAGTTAAAACCACTGGAAAATGTGCTTCATATAGTTGAATATATCTCGCCGAGAGCAACAATACTACGAACAGTCATGTTGCTCTCATGGTTGCCAAGGTAGACTGAGTCAAACGCTCGTCATACCCACCGGGGAAATACACGAATTGTACACCATGCTGTTTACGAATATGCTAAAATGATTACTGCACGTATTTTTGACGACATAACAATTTCAATTAGGACTTATTTTTGTCACAGGCGGACACTTGTTCTACTTACAACTATATTTATCGGTAGGCTAAGCGTATGCTGTTTCTCTTTCCAGTAATATATACAAATAGCTATGATCCTCTAAGCCTAGGAAACCGTCAAACCTACCAGCAACGACTTACTAGTAGCTTGCTGCCACTTCTGGGTAAAACTTACTTTTTATTTTGATATCTCATCTCATGAGCCGATACTACAAAGTTAAATACAACAATTAGCTCTCAACCTACTACCCAATCCAAGCTGGTGTGTCACAAGGAAGTGTCCTCGGATCATTGCTGCATTCATTATTTACCGCTGACATAACTACCAGAAGCCATCAATACTGCAATAGCGACATTTCCAGACAACCTAGCGATACTCTCTATTCATGAAGATCCAGTTGTAGCATACGAGAATCTTCAACACCTCGGTACAAGAAATTAACAAATTACCTTTAAATGTCATGGAAAGGTAACTGTATATAGCAACCCACAAAAGGACTTGGACGACGATGGTCAGTCGAGTTAATTTGGGAACACACACCATACCACTTCGTTGTGAATATATGTGTGTCATATATGGAGGACTTCTCCTTCATTCCGTTACAATACTATCACATTTTCTGAATAGTCTGTAATTGAAGTAGATGTCAATGAATGTCAATGAAAAATACAGGCACTAGATGACTTGGTGGTATCAGATACAAGATTGAACTTTTGTCTTGCCTTAAATATATAGCCAATATACATACTAAACCCTCCCCTACATACTTTTCCTTTTAGAATTATCGTTCAACATTTTACAATGGTTAGCTTAACAATATGTAGTATAGCTACTTATTCGAAGAACTAATTTCTTCTCAATGAAATCTGTTGTTCTTGGTTAATAGTGAAACTTGATCGGGATGGAATATTATAAACTCTCGAACTAATGAAAACACAGAGTATGTGGCGTATCTATAGGGAAAGGTCCTCCGAAGCAATCTCTTTCGACTTCCAGGTCCCGTTGACATATTCCACGTCGTCAAAGTGCATTTTATTTAATGCCAATGAGAGCTGAGGAAACAGTATGAATTCCTTTGGAGGCAGATTCGGCGAATAGAGGAGATGTTCCAAGACTGTGACAATTTATTTTGCCAAAAGAATACTTGACAAATAAAACAGAATGCACAGGGGCATTATCGTGTAAAAAATGAAACTTGCTGGAGACTGCCAAATACCGCCGCACACACGAATGCGCTTCAGTAAACGCTTTAGAACATCCAGACACCCGTTGGAAAAAATTCCTTGTGAATCATGAACGAAATTTCTTTGGTCTGGGAGACGTCTACGATCACTATTCCATTTCGCTTGATTTCGTACTGAAAGCTCCACAACTCGTAACAACTGAATCAAGAAAATTTGAGTCACTGTGCTCCGTTGTAATAAAGTCGCGATAGGTGCCCACTTGATGCGCTCTTTGCTCATGGGTGAAGATCGCGAAACAAATTTGACACACTCCTTCGTTTTCTTAAATTTTTCTCTAAAATGGTACTAATGCTTTCTCGCCTGAATCCCTGTTCCTGATCCACCATTTTCAATGTCAATTGCCGGTCAGCAACCACAAGTTGTCGGACTCTCTCGATCGTTTAAGGGTTTCTGTCTGTGATCTAATGATCAAGCATGGGATCATCGGAAAAGTCTCTCCGACTTCCACGGAACCAAACACACCATTTCAAAACACAAGTACGGAACAAGGCTTCATCGCCGTACATAGTATTTAGCATTTTGAATGTGTCCGTGACCGTTTTCCCCAGTTTGAAGCAAGTTCGCTCTCTGCTCCATGTCTGCTTTGTGTCACACGTGACATCTACATTAGTTCATTTACTCGCATACATAGCCTACCAGACACGCTCTGGCCGGATGCCGGTTTAACTATGCCCAAACTAGAGGTTCAGCTACAATTTGGTAAAAAAAGGTTCAGGGTCATTTCAATTCCCCCATCTGGAGGCGGACTGCTATACAGACCTTGCGTCTATCTTCAGCCAATAAGGCAATTTCGTGAGAATGGAAGAGAGGTCAGGAAAGGTGGAGAAGTACTGACGTGGCATTCACCTCAGAGAAGGTACTCTGTTGGCTCAGGAAAACCACCTAAAAACCTGAAGCAGAGCAGACGGTCACAGGAATCGAACCCACGACCTCCCGAATGCTAAACAGACGTAGTAACCACTAGTCCACAGAGCTTGGTTTATAATTTGCATATCATTCGGGGATATGTAGGGTAGTTTCTTATAGCCTTCGCAGTGGTATCAGTCCTGTTTACGATACCTTTTGAAATTATTAATCGTCTGAGCCTCGCATATTTGTTATTCAGCACTATTTTATTAGATGTACACAATATGTATTTCAAAGAACAAATAAAAATGTCTTAAGTGATATAAATTGATATCGGTTGATTACCCATCTGAATGTCGACCGATGCTAATTATCTAGACAGTCCTAATAGACGATCAAATCGTACAGATTTAGTATCTAACAATATCAATTAAACACATTATAAAGCATTCTTTTTTCCCAAAAGGCAGCGTCTACTACATGTAGGTTGTATCGTTACGTTGTTACGATATTTTTGGAGCGTCCCCCGTAGTATTGAACTTTTGGCTAGCTGAATTCTGAACTTGAATATTTATGGTTGGCTCTTGTCAATTTTTGCATGCTCTAAACTAGGTATAATTAGCTGTATCTTATTTTTAATTATTTGCCTATAATTATCAAGCAGTTTGGTAAGCAACTCCTCGAATAATTACCCATATTTTACTAATTAAATTTATTTTGGTCGTATTCCTACAGATATTTGTATATGGCGCTTAGGCAACCCCTGTTACAAATTCTTCTACACTATTCTATTTGTTGCTAGATAAAGGATATCACTTGTTGCAGTCACAATTTTTCAGGCTGTTTTTTTCGCATCTTCTGGCCCAAAAATTTTGGAAAGTTTTGATAACTGGTAGCTGGTGGATTTTTGAGGTCTTTCCCATTTTAAACTTGGTGCAGGCTGCTGGTGCCTCGGCCGTGTGCTTGAATTTTTGAGCTAATTAGTATAGCTCAGCTCCGTTTTGATTTCTCGGAGGATCTGAAAAAGCACATGTGCCCTTAAAACGTTCGTATTTGATTTGGTTATACGTACGTCCTTCGCAACTGCGGATTCGTCTGAGGCCAGCATTGCTTCTGCCCTTTCTTCTGGCTCAATTCCGGCGTGAGGTAAGATAAGGCCAGTTTCTTCTTATTTGGGACTTATTTGGGGCATTGTGCGTTATAGCCATTTACTGCCGGATGCCATTCATTTACTGTGGGACTCCATTCCCTGTGGGATTCGATTTGCTGTGGATTTCGATTTACTGTGGACTTGGATTTATTGTGGGATGCCATTTCCTGTCGGCAACGACCTTGGGAGAGTTCGGACGCTTCCTGCGAGAGGTTGAACTCCCCCCTGAAGAGGCTTAGCACTCCTTGTTCAGCTGCACTCTGCGGGCATCCATACCGTGGATTTGGGCCCCTGTAACCATCGAATTGTCAAGGAGCTTCACAAATTCCCTGGTAGCTACGCTGGAGGGGTAGCACTGCACTCACCTGTGATACAATCGCCGCCTCCTAGGTCCGCTGGGCCTCTCGCTGTGTCTGCCGAAACCTCCATCGCTTCTGTCGTCCCCGGCCTTCCGCACGCCACAGGTTAGAAACCGACATGTTTTTACTACAGGCAAGAAACTGATATAGCTATTTGCGCCTGGTGTATTTTATAGATAGTTATTGGAATCTCGTCTCATTAATAGTTAGGACATGTGCGATAATTTTTGGCATAGCAACGCTTCGTCTAGTTAAGTTATTAGTGCATGCTTTTGTATAGATCTGATGCGTTATTATAATAGGGCTTTTGCAAATTTCGAGCATCCATTTTGTGCATTTGAGTGAGCTTTATCGAACCTTTAATCGGGCTTACCTGTCTTTGTGAAGGCAGCTCTGCGGTTTGTTTAACATACAGATATTTATATCTACTTTCGCCGGCCGCCGCGCCCCATCGAGCTCCCCTGCAAATCGTATGTTAGATCTTTCGTTTAATTACTTCAGATTTAGGGTTGTACTTACGGCTCGTTGTCTGCGGTTTGTTTAGTATACAGCTAATTATATTTATTTTCGTCGCCATTTGCTGTCAGCCGTCTGAAGTTTGCCGCGTCGTTTCGATGTTGATAGTGGCTAGAGTAGCGACGTCGGTAGCCGATTGCCTTACTTAGGAGTCGCGTGAGCCCGTTAATTATTTTGTCGGAACTCTGTTTGCGGCGTTCGCGATCTTTCCGCGTTATTGTCCTTTATTCGCGAGTTTACGTAGGTACAAGTTTGCCGAAGGTTTATTCAAGCGATTGCTTTAGCGTTCATTTATGCACCAGATGTATTTCCATTAAGAAAACTGCTCTGTGAACTATATGGCCATATACCCTCGTAGTTTTGACATTAGAAATTTTGGAGTAATTACTTTAGGATCTTACTGAGCTGATATTCGGGGTTTCACATCAGCTGAGCGCTTGCATAACCTGGCCCTGTTATTTCCTGCCTCACAGGGATTATTTAATTTATTTTTATTTTAATTCAATACTCGCTACGCTCCGTTTTAACCGCGCAATGTTTTAATGTGTTAGCCCATTCTCAGGTCATAGTCATTGCTGCTCGTGGGCTACTATTTGCTTGATATTTATATTTATATCTGTTTTTTTTATATTTATTATTACGTAGCCTTGCACTATAGTACGCACCAATATATTTAAAATAAAGCTGTGATCTATTCATTGGTTGTTGGTTTGTTTATTTTTGACTTGCTGGTTTTTATCCTCGACCTTGTGTAAGGTCCGGCACAAGGAATTGGATCTGAGTCTAGGACCTGGCGCCCACTCCGTTTTTTTTGTATTCTCTTTCAGCATAGCTGGAACCCTGCGACCCTCGCGGCGAGCTAGCCCAATTAGGCCGATAGTTACCAGCCGGCAAAATAACTAGTATAACTTTCGCCAAAAGGTAAGCCCGACCGTCTATCTTCCCTGACAACGTTACTTATGGTTACACGAAGTATTAGTACAGACTTGACAGTAACTTAATACTGTCACTGTAATGCTACTAGTAATTTGTTCACATAGCAGTATATACAAGTGACGTTCTATTGCAGTGAAAAATATTGTTTGCCTTGGTCTGATTCTTCAAACATCTACCTTGGCTTAAATAAAGAAATATAATTTCAGTTAAATTTATCATTGTGGTGCTGGAGTTAAATATTTACACAATATTCTTTTATGAGGCGTTTGCCATAACAGGGCTACGCTTCCATTTAGCGTGTTTTTCACATTTTTATTAGGGCCTCTGGAGTGGTATAGTAATAACTTAAAACCTACATGAGCGCAACTCATAAGACAATTAACAAAATTACTGTGTCTCCGCTCAATGCATCGCACGTGGCAGGCTTGTATGTTAGTTCTAGCATTGGACAGTAACCACATTTTACGCAGCAAATTCTACTTTAAAAACCATAACCTAAAATGACATTATTAAAAAAATGGTGCACTAATACGAACATCTCCATAAAAATGGATAATCTGTAATAATCAAATTAAAAATAGGAAATTATTTTAATGGTATTTATAATAATTATACTTAATTTACGACAAAGAGAAATGCTTATTTTCTTTATATTGGATAAACATTGGGTGAATTGTGCCACGTCTCAAGCCGTTTTTATATATTTAAATTATTGTGCCGCCTAAAAGAATAAAGACGTTGGTTACAGGTTATTCTAAACGTGTAAGTCAATTGTAAAGTGTTACATTCAAAGGAGCGGTTTATACAATAAAGAAGATAAAAGGCAGCCCCGGAGCTCTACACATTAAAGTGAAATTGCCGCTACTTTTATGAAACGAAAACGTCCATTTTGCTCTGGTAGTAAGAACTTGATTATTTAACAAATAAATTTTACGTGGAAAGTAGGAACCACAACATTCAATTCTGTTAACAGACAGAGACATTTGCCTGTAGCTTCTTTGAAACGAAATTGTTTTCTTTGTACAGTTCGTAGCTTTGTAAGATTTGAGAGATGCTAAATGCAATAATGCATTGAAGTTTTTTTATTACTTCTATAAAGGCATATTACAGGCTATTGTTAGAAGATGTAAATAGAAACTCCTATTAAGAACGGACGAAAATAATTCGCTCTTTCTATTATGTTTCTATTTATTTATGGGGATTACTAGTATAAGTTTGTAGCAGTGCAAGATTATTGCCATAAAAATAGATCCTTTAGAAAATATTGAAAGCAAAACAAATAGAAAAGATATCAAATTTACTACCTGGAGACTAACGACGGCTTCAAACTGCTATAACGTAAAGTGCTCTAGCGACATCTGTGTTGAAGCACCGATACTGTAAAACTCGTTTTTATTGTTCCCTAGATCCATCTTCACTTGGCTAGCAGATAGTTTCGAAGAAAACAGTAGTATTTCAAATACTAAGAGAAAGAATGATCTAGAACTTCTAGAGCTTATTATATACTACTCTTATTATTTGTTAAAGAATTTTATACTCTATGCTAGTCAGTTCATTTTATTACTTTCCTTGTCTAAAAGACGAAGGAAATATTCTAATCACGCAAAAATCACTTTTGGAGATTTATTCAGATCTTGACATTTCAGGGTCCCTAGATGAGGAAAAACAAAACTCAATTCCGTCTGTCTGTCTGTCCGTTGGTGGTATACCTCAAAAACTATTTGTTGGAGGAAGACGATATTTTGCATGCACATCATATGTCTACCTGGCAATGAAACCGAGAAAATGTCGAACAAATATACAGTGACCGCCAAAAAGTCGACGTAATATGTTTTTTTATTTTTCAAAAAACTTTTTACGTCAATAATTTGTGCTTTTGTAAAAACCTATTTAGCCCCTATCATATGGCCAGTGATTTTTACTTATTTAGAAAATGGAGTTTTTGTAATTGACAAAATCCAAAACCTGCTATTTTTCGGAAATTAAGTAAGATTTCAATGAAACTTTTTGAGAGTGTGTTAGTTTTAGCTAACTGAACAATCTCAAGGCCAGACACCTAATTTGTTTTAACTTTAGTTAAATATTAATTTTTTAATTTGCTAAATATTTTTCAAAATTGCAAATACCAAGACTTAATATTAAAATAATTTTTTTTTATGTGAAGAATTTAAAGATTTATAATTGGAAAGATAATATAAAATGTTAGATTTTTTATTATTTACCGAAAAGTAGTATGTTTGCATAATTTTTACGTTTTGCATGCAAGGCGCTTTTTAAGAGAAATATTTTTTAATTGTAGTTAATATCTATTTAAGTGGCTTCTAGAAAATATGAATGTCAACTTAACCTGCAATATCTAATACAGTGTAACTGCCGATTTCAAAAAATAGTAGTTTGTATACAAAACCACTGACGCTTAGCTTTTTATCACGAATGTGAATTTAGTTGTCGAGGCCCTTAGGGCCAAGGCAAATAAACCACATGAGGGATAAAAACGAACGTCAGTGCCGAGGAGTACATTATGTTTTATTTGAAATCGAGAAATCGTGAAATTACAGCGTTTTAACCAACATTTCTCGGTTATGTTAACGTTGGGTTACGTTTATCTGTCACCTTGCTACCTAAAAAAAAGTCGTAAAACAGTGGATTACTTTACTGCCGATTTCTCGTATTTTAATGCCGATTTAAAATAAAAAAACATTTTTGAATATGAATAAACGTCGATTTTCATTTTGGCTAGATTTTGTAATGGTATTAGAAAAGATAGCACGCTGAATATGTTATAAAAGTGATTTTTTCATTTTCGTGTAAAGTTAATCCACTCGCTTTGCATCGTTCTCTTGTAAATTAAATGTTGAAAAACTCTCACTTTTCTGAAGTAGAACAATCTACTATTAAATACGCCTAATATGAGGCTGAATGACGAAAATATGTAACTTACTTAAGTATACAGGGTGCAACATTGGATTTCTTAATTGTTTGATAGTAAAATTCTATTTAGATTTTGTAAAGAACACTGCATGGTGATCCAATTGGCGCAACTTGACCATATTTTGCTGGCTCGGTTCGAAAATACTTTTTTTCGCCTCGCTCTATAGAAAATGATCTTTTTCTCCCTAATTTGAGGGTGCAAAGGATGCCTTTACCTCACACGGGAGGTAAAGTAAACTAAAATTCCCACGGGAGGTAAAGTAATTTCCATGGAAACATATACTTACATAGAACTCTATCTGTAATGATTAAATCACGGCCTGCTGAATTGTGTGACAAACGTCATAGTGACGTTTGTCACACAATTCAGCAGGCCGTGGATTAAATTTAATAAATTAAAATTGACAGTTGATTTCAAAAATGTCAAATGGCATTTGAAAAAACTTGATTTCACAGTGTTCTAAGAAAAATTATTTATTTAAAGTAATATTAAAGGTACAATTGGTCGCCGAGTGGATTGTCACACCCGCACAAGCTAACGAATTTGATGTACTACCGGGTGACTATAAATGATTGAGATTTTTTTTCTTAGGTTGGCACTGTTTATGTTGGTGGTACTGTAAGTCTATGTCAAATTCAATGTTTGCAGGTTAGGTTTTGAGTCATTCTGTGTCAAAACTGACGCAAAAACCTAACCTGCTAACCTCGAATTTGACATAGACTCTCAGTATCACCAACATAAACAGTGCTAACCTAAGAAAAAAAATCTCAATCATTTATAGTCACCCGGTATAAGGTAACTCATTATTTAAGGACTTTTCAGAACTTGGCAAGTTTTCTAGGTTTTTAGGAGCCGGTGAGGGTACTCGTATTTCTTGAGAAACAAATGTTTCTCCTTCTATAATTCGATTCGAGGCTTGCACTTTACTTGCAATTGACTCAGCCACATAACTTTCCGCGACAGAAGTGGACCTCCACCCCCCGTGACGTTTGAGGCTTAAAATGTTTGCTCCAGCATCCACTAAAAGTGTAGCTGAAGTCCTCCTTAGACAATGACCAGTAAAGGCGCTTGCATTTGGTTTTTCCAAGAATTTCGCAACATTGTAAGGAATTTTTGCCAATGCATTTTTCCCAATAACTTGCACTGTACATTTTCGCCCCCTGTAAGTAATAAAAAAACGTTGATGCGGAGTTTGAGGAGGCCTGAGGGCAACGTATTTTCGGTACATTTCCAGTATGTTAAATCTAGTAGATATTTCGCCATTAACGACGAACGTGCGTTGAATTCTTGTTTTCGAATCTGGGATTTTTTAATAATTAAAATGCCGTCTTTTGCTTCAATATCGCTGATATTCATTTTAGCGAGTTCGTCACACCGACAGGCACCTGAGATACCTATGATCAGGACAAGCTGTAATAGATAAAAATTATTTTAAAACGGGGCACTCTTGTTTATAAAAAATTTGTATTTAATACCTTCATTAGTAGATACTCATCATCTGGAGCTTCTAATAAAAATTTGTTGAGATCTCCTCGCGTGAAAATTTCAGATTTCTTTGGCCTGTAACCTGCAGCCTGACGCTTCAGAAACGCAATCAATTTTGGGTTTTTGATGTCAATATTTTCCTGCGCGGCTAAGGTGATTTTCAACATCGAATATTTAGACCAAAGCGATGATGATTTAAGAACCTTCGACAGTTCGTAAAAATATGCGAGCACTGCAGTTTCATTGATCTTTTTCACTTTTTTCAAATTGCACCATTGCTTGAAGGCCGAATAAACTTTTAAGTACTTTTCCTTTGACTTTTCCGGCAACAGGTCCAATGTTGCAGCACTGGCCTCTTCTGCAATATCAGGGGGAGTATTTTGCAAATCTGAATCGTCGTCACCGCTGCTACACATTTTTATAACAGTTTGACAGCTACTGCAAAATATGTTTCGTCGGTTTGTTTGTTTTCACTAGCACTCTATTTTCACTGACCACAAATCGTTGTTTGTTGATCGCATCACATAGACGACCTGATTAGCAATATACCCAAAATGTCACACGTATTTTGATAGTCTTTAATTAAAAAAACAGCGAGTCGAATTCTTTAGCGAGGCGAAAAAATCATATATATATCATGGGAGCAAAGTGAATTTCCTCCCTCGTGCAATTACGGCCCTCCGCTTTGCGTCGGGCCGCAAACTTTGCCCGCGGGAGGAAATTATACACTTTGCTCCCTTGATATATAAATAGCTATTTTACCCTTTTAAACGAAAGTGACATTTTCTGTGGCCTGTTAGGGGTTTCCCGAAAATATACGTTTGGTTCCCTGTTCGGTTTCCAATGGCAGTGGGAGAGAATATAATACATTTACTACCATTGCTATTAGAGACCGAGGCAATGTGATTAATAATAAATCAAGTTGCCTGTTGATTTTCATATTTAATTATTTTTGAATACAGCTGAATGCAAGAGATAGTCTCATCATAAAATGAAAAAGTGTCATATGTATAACTCTGGACTAAAATGCCATTTCCTCCCTTGCATGATTACAATTGATTAGATACTCTTCTCGCTAACGCTGGAGAATAAAACTACATGCGCGAGAGGGAATGATACATTTTACTCCCTAGTAATACAAATAGCTATAAAAAATGTGTTATTTAACTTTTGAAATTTTAAAACAAAATATCAAATTGGTGGTGATCATTGACTGTTGATAGTTGACAGGTGACTGATAAACCTAGTTGAAAACGGCTGATTAAAATAAGAATTCGTACATCAGATACAAGAATAAAAGATATTTGCTCAAGCACGTAACAACGAAGTCATTTTTACATTTAGACCATGTGTTCCAAAAGAAATTACATAAGGGGGATAGCCAGCTTTCGAGAGAGCAATCTTTAGAATTTTCAATCACGGTATAATATAAACTTACAATAACAACAACAGTGATAGCAGTTAATGAATTCTATAGAACTTCCTGTTGACATTACTTTTATATTCCATGGTAAACCCTTATGTAATTTCTTTTTGAACACACCGTATAAGACACGGCGAAAAATAAGTAATTCATAAAATTACTGTCAACGCTCGACAAATAAATTGCTCAGGTTGATTTCATATTTTTACTTCAAATTTCAAAATCTTATCAACATCTTTGATAATACCTATTAATTTTATCAAAATATTTAATAATACCTATTGATTTTAAGTTTACGGCAATAAAATATATGAAATTACATAAATTGGGTCACCATGCACTGTTCCTCTAAAAAAATTAATGGATTTGTGTAAAATCGTTAAGGAGCCAATATTTGAATGCCTCGTAATCAGTATGAGGGTTTTGTATGTTTTGTCCGTCAACTCAACACCCTGTATACGCTAAATCAGCATATGAGCAATACAAGGCAAGAAAGCGACAAAGAATGGATTTACACGGTTTAGTTGAATTCCTTACTAAAAAAACGCAATTTTCTGGACTTAGCGTCTGTTACACTTGCACGGCAGTAAATCCGTATGCTAGTACATCGAATAAAACATGCAAATTGAAATGAATAAATAATTATTATAACCAATATCGTCTAATAAAGTTATTTTAAATTAAACATTTTACCGTACGTAATGTACGTAAATATAGTTTTAGCGTCTTACACTATATTAGCTTTACTATTACAACCTACATATCACATCTACATACACGCACCAATGCGAATGCTCTCTTTGCTCGTGCACGCGTCGTACAAAATGCGAATGTTGTACAAAAGTTGCTGTTATTCGGCTCGCCAGAGAAAATCATAAATTAGGCTTATATTGGTCCGGGAACATCCTCTTTCGGTTTGCTTAATATGTAACTTAATAAGACCTTATCGTATATTTTGCGTTTTGGAGATTTAGAACCCAATCGAGGTCAGTAATTGAGTAATTCAATTACCATAGAGTAATTCAAATACCGCGAGTAATTTCAATTGCCACAGGTAATTCAAATACTTGTAACGTAATTTAAATACTTTAGAGTAATTTCATTACACAAAAGTAATTGAGTAAGTGAATATAGTAATTAATTACCTTGAAAAAGTAATTGCCAAGTACTTTTTAACAAAAATGGCAATTCCCAATTACAATTACAGCATTTTGAAAAGTAATTCGATTCCAAGGCAAATAAACAAAAAGGAATTTAATTAGTAATTTAATTACAAAGTAACTAATTACTGCCCAGTTCTGGTTGTGAATAAAAGAATCTGTCATAAATCACTTACCCGAAGTTATGATTGTTGAATTGCTTTTACTATTATGCCACGTGAGGACGTGGAGGCTTTATTTGTTGGCTTACTGAATCTATGAGTTTCCAAACTACAGTGTCGGCAGAACGTCGGTACTACCTTGTTCTAGGAGTTTCGTAGCACCTGTGCTTACGAGTGTTCAAAGCACTTCTACTCTTTTCGGATCTCCTTACGTTTCCTCCACGCATTACTCGGTATGCGCAAACACATCGACGCGTACTTAATCTACCAGTGGCGTCCGTGTTACCTTTACGTACTTTATTAAATTAGTTATTTACACCTACTAACAAACAAAGGACATACCTATACAAATCGGCTGTATATTAATGTTTTACTGCAAACAAACTCAGGCGAGGAAGGTCAAGTTAACGTTAGACAATACCTTTCTAGATCGATACGCGTTGCGATACCCAACTTTTACTATTCCAGTTGGAACCATATTGCATTTTCATGTTGTTGAATAGTTTTTTTCTAAAATCTTTAATACTAGTCGTACATTAAATATGCAAGTGTATTCTAATTTAATCGACTTCGTATCTTCTAAGATCCGCATGTTTGAGAGCGAAAAACGGACACCCTGTATTTTTTTGTATTTCCTAATAATATTACTGAGCTATAAGTAATTGTACAGAGCAAACCAAAATTGCTTAATTGTTGGAAGATTTATAGCTGGTCCAACATACCTTGATGAATATCTTGCGTGAACTGGTAAAGGGGATCCAATTTGGTCTGCGGTTTGCTTTGAACGATGGCATCGAGCAAAAAGATTAGAACTATAATCAACTTAGTATTTTTACTGATATTTGGAAAGGCATAATATCAACCAGGTCGGCATACGTTCAAAAGCATTTGTAATAAAGCAGTAATGGATGTTGATATGCAATTTCTAATATTGTGATTAATTGCCATGTTGATTCAGACAGTTATATTCAGCACTAGTTATCAGTGAAATTGCTAGTCAATCATTATTTTTTGATATTACAAATACCTGTATTAGGTTTTATTAGTATTTCTTGATGATAATTTATAAATCAAGATGGGGAAATTTCGATTAATTACAGATCTCAATCAACTTGTAAGTCTGGAATGGCGTGTACAATGGTTTTTGTGGTTGATTATATTCTTCTAAAGACTAGGTTAGTACCGATACGTCTAATTGTAATGCCGCGGTGACACTTCTGTTTTGTGTCATTAATAGCTTATTAAGACGGTATAACGTGCACATTGTTTGTTGCAGCTAGAAACACAGAGTAGCAAACAGGCAATTCCAAAAATGCATTTCACGGTTTCAGCACGCACCATTAATTGCTAGTTTAGGCTTCGTGAATCGCATGCGTACGGTGCTTGATTCGGGGTGACCTTAATTACAACCAGGGATCGTAAGGATACGCTTAATGAACCATACACTTGGTTTACAGAAGTGAAAATGACTGGTGCTAGTTTATAATCTGTTAATTTGCGCTTTTCGTAAACAAGGGATTTACTCAAATTAAGCGCTGGATTTGGTAAAAAAATATATGACTTTTACAGTCAGCTGTTATAAACAGCGAAAGGGAGGATTCGTGCTAGAATTTATGAATTGCATCAATTCGAAGCTACAGCTGTAATTCGAATTTAAAGTAGTTTATCGGATTTACGACATTTAAGCATCTCAACTTTGAACTACTGTTTGAAATTAACATTTATTTCCTCGTGACAGTAAAATGAGCTGCAAATACTGGGGAAAAACATATGCTAATGGTTCAAGATAATTAAGCAGCGTTAAACTTCAGTACATACCAAATACTAACTTACGTAATGTGGTAAAACAATTTGGTTGTCAGTTTTATTTTTGAATTTTTTTAACTTTGTTTTTACAATCTGCTCTGTTGAGCAATAAGTAAATCTGTTGGTTATAATGAAGAGATTCCTTATAGAAATACTTAGTGTATAAGTATAATGTGTAAAACTAATCTACTAGTGATCCGTTTTACCGGACTGTTCACTGTCTCGGGTGTTTATCACACGACGTTTCTACTAGTTATATAATATCAATGGTTATAGCTAAAACCGGCATTTTTGGCCAATAGGTTGTGTTGCCTGCTCACAAGCATAATCGCAAGGGAGATATCCTCCATCATCCTAAGCAACGAAAGACAACAGGGCTTTAGAAAAAATCAATCCACCATAAACCCTATATTTATCATTCGACAAATAGCAGAAAAAGCCCTGGAATATAACACACCTGCTTACATGTGCTCATGGCCTCACAAAAGCATTCGACCGTATACAACTCAGAGACGTCATGACAATACTCGAAGAAAAAGAAGTACCCAAGCAATACATTCGTATAATTAAAGACGCAAATACTAACAACACCACTAGGGTAAGAGCGAACAATAAATTAACAAAAGAGGTTACAACTAACACAGGAATTCGACAAGGCGATAGTCTAAGCCCCCTACTGTTTAACGTCATAATGGACAAAATTGCGGACTTCGTCAAATCAAGTGATCCCGGATACAGACTCGGCAACAACAAGGTTAACATCATCTGCTATGCTGACGATGCAACACTAATAGCCGAAACAGAAAACGGCCTACAACGGCTGCTGTACAAATTCAAAATCATCCCCGACAAATATACTATGACTATCTCAACATCAAAGACAAAAGCAATGGTCATATCGAAAGAACCGGTAAGGTGCAAACTAACAATTGACATCTTAAACAAACAATCTGGAAAAACACCTAACGATTGACTGTAAATCCAGAATTTACAAAACATGGGTAAGGCCAGTCTTGACCTACGGGGCCGAAATCAGATCCGTGTCGGGACTAATAAGGACAACCGAAATGAAAGCACTAAGGACAATGGATGGATACACGATGTGGGACAGACAGCGGAATACACAGGGCAGAAGACCACCGGGAAGACCTCCAAAGAGATGGCGGGACAGTTGGCAGTCAACAGCCCAATAACAACCACAACAACCAGCATAATGTTTCCAGAATGTAAACAGTCGCTATCTCCTTTGTTACGGTATTAAAACAACTTTACGACACCCACCCAAGGTGAGCATCGCACCACGGAATCAGTCCTGGAAAACTAGCACACTTGCCCTGAGATTCGCTAGAAACAGGCTAAAGGCCACGGCTGGAACGCTCAGGGAGTCGGGCGTGAGTCACACGATACGTTCTGGGCAAGCGTGTTGAGGCATATATATAGGGTACGTCAAAATTATGAGGGCGCCACCAAGCCTGTCTTAACTCGAATAACCGGGCCTGGGCGGTTAAACGGGAGCCAAGTATTCAAGATACTCCGTCGATAAGAATTCTCATGAGCTGCAAGTTCAAATAACAATTTCGTGATCGCAAATACTGGAATGGTAATATTGGGACTCTTTGGGCCGAGACTGCGCAAACACTGGACCTACCTGCACGCTCTGATCTCTCACGTCTCGCCGTACACCAATCTTTACACTGTAAAAGGCGCTATTTGAAACAAAGCATGCACAGGTCGAATAGGAATAATACGTCCCTTAATTAAATATGCGTCTATTGGTCGCTAACTACATCTGGGCAGCAAATCGTGCCGTCGAGCTTATGTTACTGCTTACGTTAGGCACCAGCTGATGGACGCGCTATGCTAATAAACAACACACTATGGGTGGCCGGCCGCAGTGGGCTCGACACTTTACATATTAGAGTACAGTTTAGAAATACGCACTCCGGAAAAGGGCGCGTTAGTGCGCGATAACAGACGCCGACCTGCAAAGGCAGCGGGGCAGCGTGACTGCAATATTTGACCAGGAAGAGGGGCTAACATAGCCTCACTAAAGCATGCGAATTTGGAATAGTTGCCAGCCCCTGCTACGTCGCCCACGCAGTCGTTGGCTGCGGTTAACACCTGGGAAGCGAAGCACAAAGCCCTCGCAAACATAAACAAAAAGCTCGAACAGATTAGGGCGCGCCAGGCTCAGCACGGCGAGGCGTTGATTCTATTTAGGTATTAATCGGTACAATATAGCGAAGCTCGCGCACCCAACGTTACTGAATTAAAAGCTAGCACAAACGTAACACCAAGACATAGGCGCAGAGTTCTTTAGCTATTTAGGCGATGAGACGCGAAACTCGCGCACATGAACTTACTAGTAGGCTACCAAAGTAGCGTCTCGAAGCATGGTGGCCTCAAACCGGCATTAAAAGCCGCGACAAGCAAGCAAGGGGCATGCATCCGCCCACACAAAGTTGTGCGCAAAAGCACCAACGCTCGCACAAGTGACAGTTACTATGTTTAAATGGTTGCAATTACAAATACCTTAGTCCGCAGACGGTCCATGAGAGTGGCGTGCAGTCAGTTGGTAGAAGGCGGCAGTCTGTGGCAGCTCAATCGCCAAAACACGGCATTAGGGGTAAACGGGCTGGAATCCGCCAAGATGGCGGCGTTAGGACGCTCTCCTGAGAGCACACTTACGGCGGCAAAGGGGCCTACTTCGTCCTGCCTAGAAAGATCCTCGAAAACAGCGAGTTGCAAAGGGAAAGCCCCCTTTCTCACAAACGCAGAACTGGCCCCAAGAAGCCCTTCACACACCTACGCCTTGGCGTAAAGACGTGCCACTCGCACAATCACACGCCACCTCTTAAAGGATGGCATATTCGACAACATTCGCTGAAACAGCACGAGACGGGAAAAACAGGCTGGCGTCCCCGCAAATAGCGGGAACGCCGCGAAACGGCACACTCTGCGACTTCTTCGATCAACGGCCTGACTTGAACTCCTCAAGCAAGCCGTGTTATGGCCCCTGCAGTGGCGTGAGCCAAACGGTATTGCCACGTGACTCTCGGCAGCCAATGGCGATGCGCTCCATAAAACAAATTAATTCCGGTAACAAAGACAGCCAATGGCGAGGCGCCTCAACGGCGTGATTTCTAGAAGGTTCGGAATTCTTGCGAGCGATAAAACCCGGCTGCCAAAGTAACAGCAAAGGGGTGCTCCAACTGACGAGAAATACTGCGTTTGGGGCCAAATATGTGCAAAATCATTATTATGGAATTAGGCGATGGAGCCAAATAAGTAACTAAAAGGGTTTAGCATACGGGCACGCTGCCCTAAAGCCTAGGTGGCTAATTAAAATACCAAAATGACCTGACACCTTCTTAAAGCTGAAGAAGAAGGTTGTGTTGCTATTGTCCATTTGTTGTGGGCTTCTAGTCAAGTTAGATACCTTGTACCCGCCAAGTTACTTCATCTTTATCAGCTTTCATTTAAAGATGATGGGAGCACCTCGTTTGGTACATACCATGGATCGTCCGCGATTGTTCGTAGTGTTTTCGATTGGTATCTTTGAAGGATCTTCAAATCAGAATTGCTTGTGGTACCCCATTGTTGCAACCCGTATGTCGAAAGAGGGACAAAAACTAAACTTATGATGGTTGAATACCTTGGCATACATTGCCGTTTTGGCTGATCTATAGTTGGTGGATGATTTTCGTATCTAGGATTTCACTTAAGCAACGCTGGAAGCTGCGAAATAGAGGCTAATGGACGGACAGATAGGCTAACTAGAATATGGAAAAACCGTTTTATATCCAATACAACCACACAGTCACTTGTAAGAACATATTCCTGTACGGCACGATATATGGTCACGTCGGTCAACAGAAAGAAAGATAATTGACGATTTCCAAATGTAGATCTGGTGATGGATATGCTGAACATTATGTGGACGGAACACAGAATGAATGGGTCAATTTTGAGAGGGATGAAAATTCGTATTAAGGTTTCTACCATCTACTTGCAACCTATTGTACAGCTTTCAATATATTGCGCGCCATGAAGAAACAAATCAGGAAAGAAATGGACGGACCAAGTGCAGAAGGGGGTAGAGTCTAAGAACAGCTGAAGATAGAGATACACATAGGGGTTCCGTCAGATAAGTTCTTGAAAACTATGCTATTCAGCTAAGATTATTTATAAGACAAAGGCATCTGATATAAGGGATTTTCACAGTTGTAGCATTGTTTTAGAATTTTTAATTGATGTAGAATAATTACCCGCCACAGTTGAATTAACTTGAAGTAGTATATTCCCAGAAACGTAGGGTTTCAGTAATTGTTATATCCTAGTCGGCTAGACGTAAGCAGATAGTACGAATGAGGATTGAAGAGGGTGAGCATAATTATTGATGCCTGGAAAATTATGCTCAAGACCAATTCAAGAGGGGCCAAACTCAACCTGGTAAGTCATAGTACCATTTAAGAAAGGTGAAGCTCGAAGAAGTCTTGATTAGTGCTATGCTGTTTGCTTTTCTTGGTTTCCAGTGTTCTCAAGTCAAATATGGAAGCCAAAGTTTAGCAAATGCCCTTGCTGAAAGGAATAATTGTAGGCACAAGCTTAGTTTCTTATTTTTGAGTTAGTTGTTTTGAGTAGTTTTAATAAGCGTGGAGTTTCTCAATTTTAATTCACTCCAGACTAAGAGTATACAATTTGTATGTGCAATTACGCTTATTTATGTAAATAAGCAGAAGCACTTTGCAGTAAATATTGCATCTGAAATTTCCTAGAATATGCAATTGAGTAATTGTACACGAATGCGAATGGCGTGCATTTAATTTGATTAATATTTGGTGAGAAACATATGTTCTTGTTTTAACCTAGACGATAATAAATGTCAACATTCACATGCTAAAATTTACTTAGTCACTAACAAAAACATAAATTAGGATCGTCTTTTAGTGTATGATGTCTAATAACCACGAACAAACGAAGTCTTTTTCTAAATTGTAGCATGTTCGTATAATGGAAAAGGACTCATACCTTGTCTAAGCATTCTAATTTATTAATTGGAAATGATGAAAATTTGTAATATGTACAATCTATGGTCTTCATTAATGCTTTGATGGCGATTGACGAAAATAGAATCAATTCGTTAATCTGTAGAGAAAATGTTTATATGGAAAAACTTCCAGTTGCTGATCTTTCTTCCTTGAGTTCGGGGTAGCGACAGGAATAAGGTAGATAAACGTGAACGGAAGTATGTTATTTACAGATGGATTTGTAGCGTATTGTAAAATCACGGCCTTTTATTGCCTGCTGATACTACTGACAAATTGGCAATCGAGTAGGATGTAACGATAGGTGGAAACTCGATAGTAACATTTGAGTGTTGCGCCCCACAGTTCCCAGATATTTATACTGCAGCCGCCATGCGTGTAATTTCCCTTATATTTGCATAATTGTATTGATGAGATCGAGCATGCGACATAATTGCTTATTAACTGTAAACGACGCCCCTTTCTCACCATCAAGAGGGCAGCACCGAGTGGAAGGCTCTTGTTTCTGGTTTTCTGAGAGAACGCTGCTGAGCTGTTGATGCGGGAGCAAATAGTAATTTGTAGTAATTGCTGTGTGAATAAATAGAGACAGCGTTGAGGTTATAGGACGGCTTCATGGGGGAATAATTTATGTTCATGTCTGCTCCACGAACTGGAGCAAAACTGCAGACCCTTTAAAAGTAAGGGGCGTCGCTAAGATAGCGAGCGTGCAATAGTTGATAATGGATTGATGGGTCCTGAATCCAGTTTTAGTGGTCATTCCCACATTTTTGGGATAAAAGTGTAGCTGTTTTTCTCAATCATGGATAATGCAACAGATGTCGAATATATCTTTATTAGTCAGAAATAAAAACTCTGAATAGATGAAGTTGCACTGACAAGTGAGCGTTGTTGGAAGGTGATAGCAGCCATAAGGTTATAAAACTAGAAGCAATTTTTTGTTCTATATGTAAAATGCTAAATTACTGGCACATAATTAAAGCCATTACACCTAAAGGTAGCATTCAGGGTAGGAGAAAATGTTTGGTGATATATAACTAAATAAATAAATTAATTACTAAAAATAAAAGAATTCTAATTAACTCACCAAATAGACCACCCATTGCGGTTTGATGTACGAAAAACAAGTTCTGCGGACATATTATTTTAAAGAACAATTTTACAAATTTTACTTCTGGCAAGCAAATAGTCCTCAATTTTTCTCAAGCTCTGTGTTGGAAGTTTAATTTAAATTGAGTTACTTATCAAACGAAAGTTATTTTTAAAGACGGAGACTTACATCATCGAATCTCTAATGGTTTCGATTACTTAATTGACAAAATATCTGAAGTGACCGAACCTTTCTAGCCGTAGGCTAACTCACTATTTAATAGAGCTGAAAAACAACCGATGGCACGATCCAGGTGTATGTTTTCGAGACAAATTTCGCGAAGGAAACAAAACTTCGCGACCCTCGTTTACTTCCATTAAATAAATACAAATCGAGTTACCAAGCTGTGACCCGGATTTTGTTTATCTTATATAACAGATAAACACTGCACACCAATTCTACGAGCACAGCCTTTAAATAAAACCCGGTGGGGTAGCGCATTTTTCATTTTTCTTGGTCAATTATTTCATTCGACAATATTTTATATAGAAATGATAACACCACCACACAGTTGTGTTGTAATTGACAATATTGACAGTGCCACGGTGAATTCTATGTATGCTTTTGATATAAAGCATGTGAATATGAACGAACGATTTCGGTATCACACAAGTTTTTGGGATAATAATAATAATAAGTTTATTAACTGTAAAAAATACGAAATAAACTGTTAATACCCTACAAAAACAAACCTTGAGTATGAGGATATTGGCCAATATTCGAGAAAAAATTTGAGTGGTAAACATATTTTTTAGTTAAGGTAAGAAGTGACCTTAGCGAAGCTGCCGATCTATGCTGATCTATGGTGATATATAGACCCTTACAAAGTGTTGAAAGAAATGATATTGATGTAGTAATTTTTAGTTTAGACTAGCTCAAATGTGATATCAAAGAGGGACTATGACGTGCAAAATGCGTAATAGATTCACTTATTAGTAATGGAGAAGAGTGACATAATAAACAATGGTGCCAGTTTAAGTAACTTAGTATTTCATACTTTTCCGAACACGCCGAGTAGCTGAGCTCCAACGTAAAACAGGCTAAAAGGAGATAACAAGTACCCACAATGTCAAATAACAACTACTGCCAAACGTAAATTATGTATTTGTCCATTATAAATATCTCGAAAGGGCTCTTTAAGAGGGTGCAGATTAACACTAAGTCAAAAAGTACGTAAACTGATAAGTTAAAAAGTAAATTTCGGACACAACATTCTATGTAAGAATTAGACCTGAAACCGAATTGATAGTACTGCCTAAATAAAGCGATAATAAGACTAAAGTAAACTCACGTTAGCTAGGACATATTTAACATCATAAAAAATTGAAGGTTTCGGCATAGGATCCAAAATAAGTAAGATTCGAACAAAGACGAATACGCCGGATCTATAAATGAGACCAGAAACGTAAATTGCTGAGATATCAATTAATACAATAGATTCTTTATACGAATAGAACACGGACTCATGTAAGCAAAAAGACATGACTGAATGAGAACGTACGGTATTGATCAAGCGAAGTAATAAGAGCTATGAATAAAAAACATCTCTTAGTACTCGAACAAAAACTGTTGCTTAAGTTGACTCATGGATACGGTCGTCGAAAAGGCCTCTTCAAACGCAACGCTTTGATCACCAAATAACGCATATGATAGTGTATAATCAGGTTAACCCATTTGCTGTCCTTGATATTGAATCTCCACAATACGACCAAACCCAGGCCTGTGACCACGGTTTTCTAGAGAAAACCCCTCACATAAAACGTCACTCAAAGAAAACTTTGTCCAAACACATCGTTCAGCTTCAGGGGTAACTGATTCAGATCAGTAAAAGACAAAATTTTAAATTTAAAAACCGCTGGTATTTATCGCATTCCTTGTTCTTGCGGCTCGAGTTACATTGGACAGACTGGTCGTTCCTTTAATCTAAGACTTCAAGAACATAAAGGCGATTGCAAACACAAACGCATCTCAAAATCAGCCGTAGCTGAGCATACATTTACAAATGGGCACACTTTTAGAATTTGAGCACTCCAGAGTACTGGCCAGAATACCTCACTAATACCCGTGAGTAATACGTGAAGCCATTGAAATAGAAAAACATCCAAATAATATAAACAGGGAAGATGGTTTTAAGCTTAGTAAAACTTGGACTCCTGAGGTACACGATCTAAAGCATTACAACCACTGGGCATCATACGGCACGACCCACGGATTACGTTGCACTTGAACGAAAGATCAGCGTCACGTCATTCCGCGCGCCTGGCATAGAGGACTGCAAACCGACCTTCAGTTCTCCGACCGAGTGTATTAGTGGTTAACACGTGTGCGTAGCATTTGGGAGGTCGTGAGTTCGATTCCCGTGGCCGTGTGCTCTGAGTCAGGATTTTACGAGTAGTTGGTCAACAGAGCTACTATCTCTGAGGCAAATGCCGGTGCAGTACTTGTCCACCTTTCCTGACCTCTCTTCCATTCTCCACCCCTCCTTTATCTCGACCATCCTGAAATTCTTTGAATCTTTATCTTTTTACCTTCAGTTCTTAGTGCGGTTTTCACTCTGATGATGCAAGCTGCAAGGTCTCGGGAAACGTTAGTGAATATGGGTGCATAAACAGCAAATCTGCCTAGTTATCCTCGTCCTCAAGGTACTCAAACAACACGAGCGTGGATTCTTGCTCGAGTTTAGAAAGTGCAAGGCACGTTAAGCCAGAGAATGCTGGGTGTTGATCCACAAATACTACTAGGTCTAAGCCGAAATTCTATGTTAGCAAGAATACGTGGGGAATGCTGATCAAACTGCTAGGGTGCATGATAGAAATGCTATGGGAAAACAAATATATAGTAAGTGAAACTAGAGGTAAAAATTATAAAATGTGTGCAGACGAGTATCATCGAAACGAGAATTGATATAAGAAAGAGAAAGAAAGAAAATGAAAATAGTAACATAGAGAATATCTAGGCTGCACCCGAAATGAGAAATGGGACTCTAGCTTTCCTAATAAGGGATTTTTCGAAATTCTACCCCTAAAGGGATAAAAAGGAATCAAATTTATTTTCACGAATTCCTCAATGTCTCTTAGGTCCGATGAGATATCGACTTAGTTGTTGCTTACAAATGTTATCAATACAAATGCATATAAAGATAATTCAGGATTTTGGCCCAATCAACCCCTAGAGGTCCAAGACTCCTTAAAATCTTTACGGGGGAAGAAGGGGGTTAAGTGAAGACAGGCAAGAGGTTAAAATTATCGATACTTTTCGTCATTTCATTTTTCATTTCATGAAATTCGGTCCATAAAAATGAGGTAACTACGAAAAATTTTAGTTTTGAATGGAGCAAATTTCCTCTCGATCGAGGTGGTCTGGTGAGGTCTGATTCTAGCGCAAGCCAGCGTTTACCGTTATTATTTCAGCTCCTTCAGTCTTTAGGGCTTACCACTTTGACTTGGATTTTCGATTTTAGGTACTTTCTTTGATTTGCATTTGAATTTTGACTACTTATCTACTTTTATTCGAATTGTAATACGACACTTTACTTGATTTTCGATATAGATTTTTAATTTTTTAGTACATGGCTACTGATTTTTTTTTAAATTGCTGAGGAAATGGTTCCTCACATCACTTTCTGCATCACAGGTGATGAGTGATTCAGAAGGGAGACTGGGTCAGGACCCGAAAAATAGGTGCAGCACTCAGCCTTGGAAAACTGTTACTTAGTATTTAATTAAAACTCTCGCATCAATATTCACAGTTGTCTGTAGGATCTTTTGGTGTGTCTTTTTGCAGAATTATAATAGCTATTTGACTAGTGGGGAACATTTTGAATGTTTTGCTATTTATTTTGTACCGTAAACATTGATTAGGAATTGCATTTGATTACGTTTAATGCATTCTATTTATAAATTTGAATCTACACAACGTCATGGAACCTGGAAACATTAGGTTTATAATACAAATCGGGTTCGACGAGGTTACAACGCTGCCATTAGGTAATATGGTAAACTTAAATGATCTTGAAAAGTGTTCAATTAAACAGCTATAGAGTGTGCAGGTAAGACCTAAAACACTGTATTTCACTGGCAGCACTTAAATATGAGCCTATTTAGATTAGTAGCCTGAAGTATGATAATACAATTGTTCTGCATATAAAATTAAATTAGAAACGTCTGGTTGCACGGGTTAAAAATCCTGTCGCTGAAAAACCTAATAACCGTTTTTCTCATTTCAAACAAATTTAGTCAGACTCCGCTGAATGGGCAGTTTCTTGACTATAAAGAAACACCAAGAGTAACTCGTTTAAACAATACACGAAACAACATATTTTGTAACAATGGCTACACCCCAAGCAAATTTCTGGCATTCATGTGGATCTAAATGGCGATACTAAGAAATTTCCCCTGAGATTGAAGTGTTCATCTTGCGGTGGAAAGCAGAAAATTTAAAAACATAAAAGATTTATTGGTCGTCCAAAAAAGGAAATAATCGTAATAACAATAATAATAACAACAACAAAAATAACAACGTCAACTTTTACGAGATTTATAGTTCTCATCTGTCCGTAGGAATCAGATTGTTCTTTCTCGTGCCATTTCCGCGCTATTACAGGCGTTTAGTTTCATAAATTGGAATGTTGCCAATCTGCAGGTATTCATTTGATTAAGCGATCGGCGATAGTTTGAACCGCAGTTTGGTACAGACATCCTCCCTTCAACACATTTACTTCCAGTCATCTCTAAGGTACTATTAAGAAAGGCCATTTACTTTGGAGTATTTGCATGATCATGTTGTTGGGTGTTTCAAATTGCGTGCCGAGAAGCATAGACTGCTTAACGATGCTCGTAACAACTTATGAGCTCTCGAAGAAAGGGGAATTTTTATTTCAAGCAGCTTGAAAAATCACGGAGATATTCGGAATTCGATCTTATCCTAATCGAGCTCTCGCAGACATCCCTTCTCATTTAGGAAACCGTATCACAGCCAACTCGACGAATAATGCTGCCGAACAAAGTCGGCTTAGGGAGAGACAAACGAAGAACCCAGTTTCTTGCAGCACAGCCGACGAATCAAGTTTAGTTTGTTCATCTACTGATTTGTCACTTTGGCGACCCTAAAATTTATATTTGGATTCCCTTTCTATGTACATGTAAAGTACTTAAAGAAATTGGCATTTTTGTGTTTTAGGCGTTATTACTAGGGGAGGGGTTTCTATTTACTAATTAGGAAAATATGTATAATGGTAAAACTAAAGTATAGGTGGTTTTAATAATTTAGTAATATTTTACAATATTTGCGTTTTAAAAATCATATGATCTCCACTGAAGTGAAGACAGTTGCGAGATCACCAATGACCAGTGGTATAGCATTTTATTTCTGTAACTACAACTAACCGTTTGTACATTAATTAGTTTAGTAACTCCATGATGACAGCAGTTAATATATTTTGTTAAAAACATTTATTTATTATCTTCCTTTAAAACATTCCAAAATCATTATTGAACTTCCATCACTTTGTATCGTTAACACTAGACAGACACCTAGCATAGCCTCATCAGATTTTGTTTCTAAAAAGAAAATTGCTTCTCCAGTTGAAGATCAAGAGAGCAAGAAATAATGAAAACCAAAGCAATCATTAAGAATTGTTCCTACTCGTGACGTCACATTGCACGATAAGAAACCCATGCAGGTGTACAATTCCACAGGGAAAATAAATATTGGTAACCTGTTCGCCTGATGCTTACTGCGCTCGTAACTCAAGACTTAGGTCCCCCTAAAGCGGTCAATTATTAAATATTCCACAACATGCATAGCTTACTAATAAAACATATTTGGCTTAGCTCGGAATGCAGTAGTTTAACTGGCTGCGAAGAACGCAAAACGTAGCTGGTCCCAGCGGCTTGAATTATACGGAATTACAAGCGACGTAACGGGAGGTTTTTGCAGAGCTGCATCTGGCCAGAGCGTCACTCAACAGGCTAGAGATGGCGTGACGACAGAAGTACTTAAAATATCTGAACAGGGGTGGAAATAAAATTCTACTGCACACCAACGATGCGGAAAACAGAATTTGAGACTGGCACGCTGTGGCTTGGGTTAAATCCGAGAATTTAAAAAAATTCCACAATATGGCCTATGATGTTTTCGATATGGCGGCTACATTACGTGGAACTGCAACTTCACATCACTCCCCGACGGACAACGACATTGTCCCAACTCTCTATGCGGACTAACTCAGTGCCACTAACTTGTGTCCGCATGATCACGTTCAGCCGTTTCTTTCAGCACCTTTGCGTGTATAAAAAAGCAACGGCAGAATCAATTTTTAAATTAATTTAACACAATGTTTTGCACATGCATTTTAAAAATTTCAGCTGTCGAAATACTTCGTTTAAAACAAGATGCGGTAGATGACTTAAAAGTTGTAAACAAACCGCTATATATATATAATCTGTAAAGGGCTTTTCTCAGGACTTGCCTCGCAAGTGGAAGTTGTGACAGTAAATATTTTGAAAAATTAAAGGCAGCTAGAGGTAAAAATATCTAAATCTTTCTAATACTACTGACACAATAAAAAAAACACTTGGTAATGCAAATTATATCAATTTGCAAATGAAAAAGTATTGCGCGGTTTCAGCGCCTACGAAACGCATTTAAACGGAAATGAAGCAGGCAGCGGGCCGCGCACCTGTCCATCGCATCCTGCCACAAAGCTGTGTTTGATATCGTCGCTCAGCAACTACATTAAACTCAACGGCTTATTCTTGCCCATGTTTGTTTTTTTACAACAATTACTCTGTATCTGTTGGGTCTTAGTTTAATCAAGTGTGAATCCTGACCTATGTGCAAATTACTACGTTTATCTATTTTTCAGTTAACGCAAAAATAAACTAAATTTGGTTTTTTAAGGTACTCTCCCCTTATATATTTATCCGAAATTTTCTCGGTTTCATGCCAGGTAGACATATAATCTGCTTGCAGAATATCGTCTTCCTCCAACAAATACTTTTTTGAGTTATACCGCTAACAGATAGACAGAGAGACAGACGGAATTGAGCAAACCTCTTTTTCGCCATCTAAAGATCCTGAAACGTGAAGATCTGAAGACATCTCGGAAGGTCATTTTTTCCCGATTACAATACTTCTTTCGTTTTTTAGACGAGGGAAGTAAAAATCCGGCGGTAATCATAAACCTCTATTAAATATGCTTTTCCAAATACATGTAAGTGGATATGACACAAGTAGGAAATAGGTTTGCATTATCACATCAAGTGGTTGAAAATTGGTAAAAAAAATGAAAATCTTCAAAGACGCTAAACGGAGCGGTTCTTCTTCAGATCAGCTTTGCGTTTAATTGTTGATGCCTCAAGCAAATATTAAATGTTTTAACAGTGATCCTAATATTTTGTTATCGGAAAAGTCATTGTAATGTAATTCAGTCGATGTAATAGCACCAATTTGGGGATTTTCTGCAGGCAGTGTAGAAAAAATTGGATGTTTGTGGTTGGGATGGATTATGAAAATATTGACGTAGAATGAAAAGTTTATCTGGGATTTGCTTTGTCAAGCTATTTTTAATTTGTTTTCGTACTGAGCGGAATATGTTTAAGGCGATATTTCTAACTATAGCGAATGATGAAATAAATTTCAGATCGAGTTGGCTGATGTTACATTACGTTTATAAGGAACCACAGTAAACTAGAGCTGATATTTATTTGATTACTCGATATATGAAACATATGTTGATTATGTAGGTCTGGAGTCTAAATAATAACGTATGCAATGGAGCTAACGGTTCATTAGCGATTGTCAAATTTCGAGTAAGAGAATAAATAAAATAGTTTAGGATGATTATATTTTTTGTGGTATTCTTCCATGGATGACTTTACATGCGTATAACCGCCAAAGACATCCATCCTACCACAGTAATTTCTCAATTCTAGAACAATTTTAAGAAGAAAACTCGAAAAGGGGTGTAGCGTTTGATAGGGGTACTGTACTAGCTACAATATTCGTCAAACTTGATCCAAAGTGAGCATCACATTTTTTCTCCATTTCTTCTTTAACTTAGCTGCCTTATCCCGTTACGGAGTCGGCTGAAGCGGAGATTCCACCCATTTCCTCACTCCTTATTTTTTGTCATTTGTTTAGTTCGCTGACTGTTGTTCCCTTTTCTGTGCCAGTTCTTCCATTATTTGGTCCATGTTCTTTCTTGGTCTTCCTACTCTTTTGTTCCCATATCTTTTTGTTTCGGCTACCCTTCTTGTTAGTGCTTCTGGGCTCATCTAAGAACGTGACCGTACCACTTCAGTTGCTTTTCTTCTATTTCTGACTGATTGGCTTTTGGTTATGCTTTCCCTTATTCTTCGTTTTTATATTCGTCCCTTGTTTGATTTTAATGTTATTTTTCTTCAGTACTTCATTCTGCTGCCGGTTAATCTGCTTTCATGTCTTTTTACTAGTGGGCAGGTTTCACAGGTTTCAAGAAGAAAGTTCGAAAAGGGGTGTAACGTTTGATAGGGTACTCTAGTTACCACAATTATCTCCAAACTTGATCCAAAGTGATTATCATTTACCTAAAAGTCAAATAAATATTTGTAAAGCATACATTTTTGGGATGAAGATACCATAATTGGGTAGTTGGATGCTGAACGGAAAGACTCTTGCCGTAGCGTTGAGAAATATGGTGAACGAAGTATAAAAGCTATAGGTGAGTGTGAACGTTTTAAAATAAAAAGCTCTATTTCACCAAATAATGTTCTTCTATGTTAAGGGCAATAATTAAATCGCCAAGTCCTGGATTATAATGTAGCTACGACTAAGTATCCTTAATTTTTTTTATTACCGGTTATTTAATCATTCAATACCAAATTTACTAAAAATATAAAAGTTGTAGCTAACATGATTTGATCGACTTATTTATTTTTTCCTGAAAAAGCCCACACAAGTGCCCATAACCCTAAAAAAGAAGTATTAAATATAAGTTGTGCTTTAAATTCGAGCACTTTGTACGCTATCAAAGTCAATTCCTAAATTTTAAGGCAAAGTTGTAATTTTTGTCTTATTGCCTGCGATCATAAGGGAAAGGCAATCAATAGTAACGCGGCAAACTTAATGAAATTACCTGCGGTTTTATAGTCGGACGAACAGCGCCGCGGTCAATGTGTAGGTGTTCAATACGTTTAAACTCAATTACCACGTATTAATTAGCACTAAAATTCCATTAAAGACGTCAACTGGTAGAAAAACTACTCAGAACATATCGTACTTGCTGCGCCAACTTTGTAGTTCACCTTTTAAATAATCGCAACTTACACGAGGTAGGTAATATAAAAGCAAAATTTCTGATATACAAGGGCTTAGGATTCACATGCAAGGAATGACGTTCCTGATCACTTAATTGGAAAAGCTGTACATAGTCACTTTCAATACGACTCCAATATGGTAAAACAAGTAAGATGATAGCCGGAAACAAAAACTCTGAAAGGAACAGTCATTACCATATTCCTATTAGAGCTCGACTGCACATTTAATTCATTTAATCAATCGCTGCAGGGTACATTCTGAACTTAATTAACTTTAACGTGAAGTATAGTTCACTTTGCTAAATCAGTCGTAACCTACTAAGTTTAGGTCTTACGAAGTCGGTTATTACATTATCTACCACTAAGAACTAATAATCGTACGTAAACCGTATTGTGATTGTAATTGTCTAAGTTGTTGTGTGTAGGATTTCATGTCCTAGATAATCTAATTATCCTTGGCGAGTCGAATGTCGCTTGCATAAACCCTTCGACGTTTCCACATTTACAGTTCGTGTAAGTGTAGTGTATTTATATAACGTTTTTTCTTTGAACTTTTAACGAAAACGCGTTTCTTCGATTTATAAAAATACTAATTCGGTCGATTTAATTATTAGTGGGTTCTATTAGGGGGGGGGGGGGGGCATGTTAATGTAACATATAGTTTTCTAAATTACAATTCTTTCCACGTTATTTTCCTTTAATATTAACAGATCATTTTCACTATGATAGTACCTATTTCTTGATAGCGAACATTTTTAAGCCTGTATGAAGCAAATATTGATGACTGATATTAAAGCAACGCGACGAAATGATATTGGACACTGTCGTTATTAGTATGATAAAATACATCTTTAGTTATAATCAGCTGTGGAGAGGTATTGTCGCAATAATTGTGTCTTAAGAAAATTGCTTTATTTTAAAACTCCACGATCAGTCGGTTATTAGATATCGCGTCTTTTGCGAAAGAAATCAGACAAAAGGAAGTGGATTGCCCTTCCATCAAAATTGGGCTTTTAGGGTATTTCCGGTTTAGTATTACGTTCCGCCTTTATTTCTGTCTTTAATCCTGTAGATACACACAGTATTGCTAACCTTTGGTAATTCAGAGTTCAGGTAGTTGGCTAGCTTGTCCGATCCGAAACGATCAGTGTGTTTTTAGGACTCCCCCAGCCTATAAATTTGGGTATATGCAAATGTACTTACTAACTTCCTCTAAGCCTCGCTACCTATTCCACAATCCAAAACTGGTACGTAAATGACTGGAGCGAAGCTAAGCAGTATTTTCACAGCAATTGGGATTTTAAACTGATCAGTTAGCTGGGGGATTATATGTAAAAAATTTGTAGAGAAATGAATCCTTTAGGTAAATTTTATAAAACAATTTCAGTGTACAAAATTGAGGTAGATCATAGACATTACACAGTCATTCAATAAGAGCAGACAATATGAATTCTGAATCAGACGAATTTGCATTTTGACAGAGTAACTTAGAAAATATAAGGCATTGATTAATGATAATTCCTGTAGAGTATAAATGAAGCTAGATTTAGAATGGATTCAGAAAGGGCGCAGCATTAAGTTTTACAAAATATTTTACTGGTGTAGAGCTTCGAATGGGTTATTTAAGGATAGAAGTATAAGTAACGTGCTTTAAAAAAAAGTTATCGAGGGGGGTTTAGAACTAGATTTTGTCTTACGACTGCATGTCGGTGATTATTATATCGCTCTACCCAGAATTCAACGCGCTCGTCACTTGAGTTCTCAGTTGTCAAAGTGAGGTTGTGTGCATACGCAATTCATAAAATAAGTTACATGACTTTTAAAAATTACTGTTTCAGACAAGGCCACTTGATAACGGTTCTTTAACGCACTTTACAAGATTTCTAACTTCTTCCAACACACAGCTTTTAACGATGTCTATATGTTTATATGAAAAGGTACCTAAATAACAATACGTCAAGTTCAGAAATTCACATTAAATATGTGCCTATGAAAGTTAAACAAGTCGAAATCCTAGAGTAACAGAATTTAAAATTGGCCTTTGTTTTTGATTAGGAGAAAGGAATGAAAGAGGAGAAGGGACTAATACATTTCCTACACGAACATAGCATCTATGCCATGCATACCTACTTTTAAAAAATGTAGCAACATCAGTATTGGTTACCTATTGCATAAAACAGAAAAATATGGAAATAAATTGGGAAGATTTACTTCCAACGCTAGATTAATTTCGTCTAATGATGATTCACTTATTGCCAAAACTGTGGTTACTTTCCAAAATCTTCGTTGTAGCATTTTAGTTAAAATTAGAAAACAAACAAGATCTTTCTTGAGTGCTTGATGATTATGTTTGGTTTTGATCTTCAATACTAAAGCAAATGCCATTTTGTTAAGGACAATCACATAGTCCAAAAATATAGGCGTATTCTGGTCAACGATGGTTTTCAAAATATTCAATATGTTGTCGAGATGCTATCTGTACGGTTTTCAGATTCAGCCTCTACAGGACTTTCTTGCTTTCCTCCTTTTATATAGCACTTTTTCCTAAGTGCCCATACCACATTAACTGTTTTTGATCTATTGCATTTCATTCCTAATTTCGTTATTTCCTATTCTCTCTGTTTTGCTGACATTATAGCTCATCCTCCAGAATTCAATTTCGGGGCTCCAGTTTCTTGTATTAACAACCGTGTTTTAGAATAGCAGATGACACTCAAGATCGTTTTGTATATGGTTTTCTTTGTCTTTTGTGATACTGATTTATTTCATAGTACGATATCCGTGCCTTAGTTCTCGTCCTTTCTGTCAGCTGCTATCGTAAAATTCAAGAATGACGCTCATATACATATACACATACCAGACCCCTAAAAGTAATGGTACGAGTATTGAATTCTAGGGGAAAGTCGGTAAAAATAGTCTTCGAACTTCAAAACAGACAAAATTATACATGCAGTAAACATATTACAAGAAAAGAAGCAATTTTCCTTCCCTTGCTAATGCAGTATTATACATTGTAAAAGATGGCAACGATTTGGACATACACAGAGATATTGTATTAAAATACGTAGATGCGTAAAATTCACAGATAAACATGGGATGGTACAGTGTCAAAGAAATACAAATACAACTTATGGACTAACCAAATGTATTAAAGTTGAGGGAATCATCTTGCAACCTGTAAATTGGCTAGCAAGATGCGGAAAATAAAAAACGGCCTAAAAACGAAAAGAGGGAGGTGAAACTTATGCGAAAGCTGCTGCGAAGGAAGAACCACTACCACAGCTTAGCAGTAACATGCTAGCGAAATTAATGGCCACATATGACAAGCATCAGAAGTTAATAAACAACCGTGCAAATAGAATAACAAAACTAAATTTCAGTAGCAACAGAGCTACAAACTGGCAAATATTAGTAGAAACCATATAAGAACAGCAACATAGAATGCTGTTGGACTAGCTACTCCCACGAGTTAGAAGCAACCAAACATACAAAAAATGTAATCTATGGGAAACATTACAATCATATAGAAATCTCAGGGTTATCTACATATCCCTCTGTCCATCCCCATACCCAACACGTAGAGGAAGTGCACTCTTAATTAAAGAAAATATTAGGAGAAAGACAAATATGAAACTAAATGTATTGAATCAACTACAATGGTTGTTACAACTGAAAGACACAACTTTTCTCTCTCAGCAGTTTATTTACCAATACGATATAGGATCTATACAGACGACTACCGAAACTTCTTACAGATTTTTGAAGGACGCTACACTACAAGTGGCGATTATAACGCCAAAAATGCAATTTGGAGCTCTAGGATGACCATAACTAAAAACAAGATATCTGCATGAAAGAGTTTCTGAACTTGGATGCGAATACTATTCCGCTGAAAGACCTTCATACTGGCCAACCGATCGTTACAAATTCCACGTTTAGTGGACTTATTTATTACTTACTAAGAATATAGCAGCAGATGCAAATAGAAGCAGCATTTGATATACCACCTGATTATTCCCAATAATAGTGGCATCTACCAAAAGAGTGCACGAACTGGGAGCACTTTCAAAATGAACCAAGGGATAGAATAAAATTTATGTTTCGCTACAAACAATACAACAACTAGAGCATGACACAAAAATTAGTAGTGTATATGAAGGGGCCATCTACATTCCTCGCCGATATTGTTTGTTTTAGCAGTTAAAATCTAAGCAATTTTTTTATATGTACTTTCTTATATGTTACATCTAAGCAATCTATTGTAGAATTATATATGTTTGCAAAGCCGGACCTGTGGGGGAAGTGTATTGTAATTTGAATGCATGTGTGTGTTGCGACAAATGTCCACGACTGCCACGGTACGAAGGGAGATCTTAACTTCAAACATTTTTCGTTGGCGTTTTCAATTGCAGCTTTAGTCGAACGCAGCTTTACCGGGCAGCGCCCGTTCTGCGACTCCAGAAGTACATTGTGCGAATTTCCGCAAAAAGACCTGCAGTCAATCGTTTGCTGCACTCAAAACTAAACTGTTGAAAACAACGTGTACGGGAAGTACACAATTTTGTGCCATATTTTGAGGGTACATTTAAAACTTCTATTTGGAACCGCTGGGTTACGCTGCACCTGAAGGTGCATTTGCCACAAAGTCGTGACGTCAGATGATCGCGAATCAACATTTAGCAGTGCTGGAATTCTTCGAGTTGCAGTTTGTGTCGTAATATTTTTGACCTGACTTCTATAGTTGGATGATGCAATTTAGTACAACTTCGAGGATTGAGGCTAATTCCATATATGAAAGTGTAGGAGTTATGCGATAAAGTAAGCGTCCAGATGCGTGAAAATCGCGGTTAAGGCACGTATTTACGTAAGCGAATTATGTCAATTTGATTAGATGTAAGCGCGACCAGGGTCGGCTTAAGCTATGGCCGTATTAAAGACATATTGATATTTGCGTTCTTTTAAAGATAATTGTTTGAGTGTACTTGTGAGTAGATACAGCTATCTCGCACGTAGATGACTTGATAATTTAAACATGTTTACTTTTATTTAATGTGTGTTTGTACGTGTTTCCTTTGGTTTTTTCTCTTATATTTGTGTTCTCCCCCTACATGGGAGCCAGATTTTTGTTTTGGCAGATGTTTATCTTTCATAATCTACTAACTGAGGTATTAAGAGGTTTATGTTCACTGAGCTAACTAAGGCAAGATTAATTCAAATATTCAGGCATACGAAACTGCTTGATCAAATTTAAAGTAAACGTTTGAGGCCTAAACCCAGTATAACGTTACCATATCCAATAGTCAGCTTGGTATCACAAGATAAAAATTTAAAGAACTGTTGGCAATAATTATCGAGGAGAGAATTTTTGCATTAATGACAGAAGATATGAATTTTTAGAAAAAAATTACAACAGTCTAGAAATCCTAAAATATATTCAACTAGTTTTCTCAAGAACTAGAAAGAGAAATACGAGAATTGAAAAATAAGACCGTGCACGTTGGCACAAAACAAAGAAGACAGAAGCGATACAAACATAGTTAGGGCCTGAGAAACATAAACGGGTGATAACAGTGTCAAGAATTATTGATGTTTTAGGTAAGGCAAAATTGCTGGTTGATCAGATGTACTACGACTTGAAACAAGGTCTATTCCTTTCTAACCTACAATTTCGTATGTATTACTTGAAAAAAATATCAGAAATTTACACATAAGCCAAACATCGTTACATTAAGCGTCTAACAAAAAACGAAATAATAATTTGTAGCAAAGTATGCAGATTCAGTACTCTAGTTTTAAACCTGATTCTTTTCAAAAGAATATTAGCTTCACTTCATGCAAAAACAAATAGAACTAGTATGAATAATGATAATTCAAATACTTTGTTTAGCTATTTTTGCTACTCAGATAAACTGAAGTATAACGCGAATGGTTTTTAATTAAACCAAAAATATAAATTTAAATTTTATAAAAACCTTAGTTGTCTTTTGGGATTACGTTGTGCTGGATGGGCAAGCATTTTTTAAACAACCACGTTATACGTTTCTATCGTTTTGAGTGATGAATTCCCAGATACAGAACTTTTACTTTGAGAATTATTTATTTACGTGGTAATTGTTTATCAACATTATTTGCTTGCATAGTGGATTAGAAACGACATGCAATTGATAGTTTGCCAAATTTTCTGCAGAGGCAACTCTTAAAGGATCTTACTTAACATATTGAGTAAACATGAAGTATTTAATTAAAGTTAATCAACAGTTCTACAAGAACCCTTTATAAACCTTTATAAAGTCACCTTTATCTAATGCGATGTTATTTTTCAATTGTATAGGTGAAACTTGTGTTTGATGACACTATCGCACTTTATTTCAATTGCGCATCTTCAAAATTAATTGAGGTGTGGCGACACGTCTGGCAATAGAAGTTCAACTACGGTAGAAATGTGTAGTGTTAGAACAAATTAGAACGCATTTAAAGTGTTTTAGTAGCTACAGTCAAAGTCGAACAGAACTTTGTATAACAAGATTTGTTAATTTTAAGTTGGGGGTAATTAGTGCCAAACTTAGCGAGCATAATCTCAACTACCAATTAAAAATAAACTAATTTGGTTTACCGGCAATATACCTTTGCACAGCTCTGATACCAGTTAAAATTGGGTTTGCAAAGGATAGAAACGCGACATCAATCTCACTACCTTACAAGGTAAGCGATTTGTGGAACTATAGGAGTAAAATGTGTAAAAAATCGTGGGAGTGCTTCATACTGCTTTCAAAAGCCCAAACGGGTCTCTCTGTTCAGAAAACGTGTCGTGTGTGGAAATGAAAAATTATGGGTACTTTGGCGAGATACAGGATGCCGTAACTCGAAAATTCGATTAGTCCTATAGCAACCGCCGCCGATCGCACTCTCAACTGTACGCATGCGGAAAAATGTACAGAAGTTTTTAATTGCATGAAAGTGCTTGCCATGAAATGCA
>OW679202.1:46309048-46334519 GCA_940337035.1 Agriotes lineatus | reverse complement strand
AAAATATGCCTACTTTCGTCAAGGATAAAAACTTGGGCTATGTGCAAAATATTACTTTTATTTAACTAATAGGTCTTGAGTTAAAGCAAAAATAGACAAAATTTAATTTTTTATGTGCTTAATCTTTTCGCGATCAGGGTCCCTGAAACATGAAGATCTGGAGAAATATTGGAAGGTAATTTTTTCACAAATACAATGCAAAGAATGCAATCGAGGAATTGGTTTCTTATTCACAGACTGTATAACAACTCCCCTGTAGTTAAAATTTAAAAAATGACTGTGTTGTAAGAACTGGTATTCGTCAGGGTTGTGTGTTATCGCCTGTGATGCTCATCATGTTCAGCGAATATATAATTTGATGTGTTTTGAAAAAATAGCATGTCGCTGTTACCCTAGGTGGGAAGAAAAAGTTCTCACCGAGGACACCGCAACGATAATCTCCAATTGAATAGAGTTACTACAACTTCTGAAAAGATCATAGAAGATCCATTTTATAAAAGTGTTATGGAAATGAGTGCAAATATTTTAACCCGTAATAGAAGTCGCCAAACTGAACAACTTCTCCATATATCATCTTTTCGAAATCGCCCTCAAAACTGAGTTAAAATTCAAAACAATTTTACTCTAAAAATGCATACCCGCCTATGGAATAATATTTTAATTTAATGGCACAAAACACAAAAAACATTTCTTTGATATGCAAACCAACAAAAACTGAATAGTTACTGATAAAACCTTTAGTTCACATCTGGTCACCAACATACTTTATCAATTGAGGTAGGTAAGTTATTAACCGCATGTTTTTTGTGTAAGCACTTTGCAGTTTTAATATACTTGTGTCGTTCGCCTTTAACTTAGATTTGCTTACCAAGCGCCTCGTCAAATTTAGGGGAGATAAATGATTTACCACAAAACTAAAATAATGATTGGAGCTCTTGAAACCATATTAGCATTTGTAGTGTAGGTAGTTAGCTGAATATGATGCTTTGGTGCACTGATTGACAACTCGGATAGTCGCATCATGGAAATCCATCATCCTATATAATTGGCAAGATCTGCAACAGTTCAGTTGGCTAAAATATGACATGATAAAGATGTATTTATATGGATGAAGATGATGCTGATAAACGCTTTCATCTCTCTACATATTTATGTGCTTGTGAAGCATGGACTGTGAAAGAAACGGACAAAAGAGCATCAATGCTTTTTAGCTCTGGATGCAGAGACGTGTTCAGAGGTACGTGTTTTTACTGAACGTCCTGTTTGACCAATATTCGCAACATTGCAAGAAGACAGGACTTTGTAAAGACTTGTTGATGGCATGTTGTTCGGTTTATCCTTGGGTCAAGAGAGAATCTGTAAAATCCTGCTCGAAGACTTGACACTGTTTTGAAGTTATGTTTTCTAATACACTTTCCTAGACAATCAGTGTCTTGGTACAGATAGGAAAGAATGACTATTGCTGCGGGAAGGTCGGTTTTCGATAGTTTGGCTAGTTTTCTATAAAGGTGGCAAGTGATGGCGGACTATATACGATAGCCGTTGTGTCTAAAATCTTTCCGAAAATAACTCAACTCAGCGTGGACGTTATCGGGCTAAGATATGGTACACAGGTGAATTGATAACGGATAGCTTCAGTATTGGGTGATAGCGATTAGTATAATTGGGTTTGCGATATACAGAATGTGGAAGTTTGTTATTGAGTTTGGAAAAAGCATGCACATCCAAGAAAGGAAGGACAGCAGTTGCTGTCTTTCTCCATGGTAAAATTGATGTGTGCATGTTGACTATTGAGATCGTTTAAGACTACCCGTCATGTGGCCACATAATAAAGTTGGCGTAAATGTGTAACAACCAGACTTTGAGCTTGAATTTTTAATATTCCAGAGTAACGATTAAAAAGCCTTCCATGAATATATGGGCGACGACACATGAAATAGGCGAACCCACTATCGCATCAGATATTTGTTTAAAAACTGCCATTAAAATAGAAAAGAGTAATATAAATAACTTAAAAACAAGGCAGCTAAAATCATAATCCTGGGAAATTTTCAAGAAGAATATGGAGTACCATCTGATGGGTGCACAGGAAATAGCATGAAAGGCAGTAAAAAGTAAAAAGACAAAATGTAACGGAATTATTTCGTTAAAGAAATTTCATACGAAGAATGGGGACAGTATTTCAGAGAACTATACAGCTCAACGCCGCCACCAATTAACAAAACCCTTCCAGAACAAGAAGAAAAAGAAGTAACAGAAGCAAAAATAGCAACTTCATTAAACATAGAAAATCACCAATAATAGACAATCATACAAATTAATAACTAAAATATAGCGATGAAAATTGACGAAAGGCTAAAAACTATTTTTCAGGTAACGTTACTGAACTCCGTACTTCAAGTTATGTCAAAAATACTTCTACAGATACTTAGTACATACATCACAATCAAATATGAACAGTTTGGATTGAGGATCAACATATCTACAACGCATTGAGAAAATAATCCACAAAATACGACAAACCAGCGCATCTTTGTTCCGTGGATGTACCAAAAACGTTTGACCAAATACAATTGCATCACGCATTAAACGTACTAGAAACAAGGGATGTACCAGTAACCTAAAAACTTCTTTTCCAGGCAACACCCAAGATTGAGGTACAACAGAAACTCACATAAGACATATAAATAATGAGACGAGTAAGGCAGGAAGACTACCTCAATTCATTACTCTTCAACGTGGTAATCTATAAAATAATAGACTCAATCAAACGGAGTCCGGTTACAAAATGGAGTAAAATGATATAAACATAATCCGTTCCGCTGACGATGGCATTTTAATCGGATACACTTGCAGATAACTTGGACCACCTATTACATCAATTCGTAACTTCTTAAAGGGTGGAAAGAGTGGAACATGCAGGTATCTAAAGAAAAACAAAGCACACGACCATAGCAGGAGATCTGGTGAGATGCAACTTCGAGAATGAAGGCACCGTGAGAACAATTCATGACATCCACATATCTGTGCGTAGAAATAAACAGCAATCGTATTCTCGTTAAAGAAGCTTAAAAACGACTATTCAAAATAACTGAATATCTGGATAAGAAAAAATAAATACATTAGCGCAGAAACTAAAGAAAAATATAGAAAACTGCTGTTCGATCCCCGATTTCACAGGCGGACGAAACCAGAACGGACGCTAATGAAACAAGACAACTGCTTGCAACTACTGAAATGACCATAATTAGATCAATAGCCGAACACATACTGCGTGGTAGGGTATCTAACGACGAGATAATAAGAGAATGTAATCTGCAAGACATCCCCATATTTATCAAGAACATCTGAAAGGAGTAGAGTGCACACGTCAATAAAATGCTACAAAAAACTACCTAAAATAGCAAAACCCCAATTTCCATCTGGAAAGAGGCAACCAGGCAGACCACCTAAACTCTGGGCTCAGAATTGTGTTTCATTTTTATCGAGACTCCCTCTAGAAGCAAAACAATTCCTGTAATAGATGAAGCAAGTCTAAAGACAGTGGATGAACAAGAAATAGGAAATATATAAGTAGAAAAAAGGCATTTTTCTCTAATAGCAGGTAGATTTTAAGACATCCCACCATGTTTGGATTATAATTGTAGAATCGGGAGTGACGATTTTAGTAAAGAGGGAAGTAATATCAAAGCTTATAAGCAACTTCAAATTCAACACCTACAGTGGATATCTAAGTGCGACGATATGTAATGAACCGCGAAGGTACATTGGGGATCTATTAGAGAACTTCTTGAGGATATTGGTTAGGTTAGGTTCTGTTTCTTTCTTGGATGTACATGTTTCTCGCCAACCCAATAGCAAACTTGGACTTTCTGTATATCCTGAACCCAATTATATTAACCTAATGCGAATTTCCATCATCACCCAACACAAAAACATTTCGTCATCTATTCGCTTGCACCCTGAATTGAATCATATTTGAAAATCTCGTAGAAGCAACGATTATTATCGTGTCAATCACCATCTACATCCACAGCCACCCAAATCTTCCCACGTTAATAGTCTTTCTTTTCTATATCCACACCAAGTCATGGTTCATTGATCACGTATTGCATAAGAAAGTTTCTTAGAAAACAAAACATTAAAACAGTATTCCAACCTACGAGCATAATCTCACAGATTCAACCTTCACCCGAGGATAAATTGAACACCATGTTATCAAAAGGTGTTTACAGAATTCCTGGCGCCCGTAATGCTTTGTACATTGGTGAAACAGGACACCCATCCCGAAGGTCTCCCGTTTACAATGATATTTTATAATTGGATTTCTGTAAAAAAGCATGAATATCTCACTTAAGTCGGTGATATTGTTATTGTATTCCTAAAATGTAAAACTAAATCGTTAAATTCTTCGAATGTGTCATCTAAGTGAATCAAGTTCGATCAAAATAGATGTTCCTGGTCCATATTTTGTAGCATTCGTCACATCCATTAGGATTCACAGTAAAAACCGGTAAAAACTAACAAAACATTTTTCACTCCTATAGTTTTAAATGAAAGAAAAGTATTCTTTCCCTTAATGGTCTCTGCTCTATAGACTTAACTGTATTAATAGGTATTAACAGAATGTTATTTAGCCTGGAAACTACTTACAGGGATTTGTTCGTCGCAAGTGCCTATGAATTGGTGTATCTTCCGGAAATGGCTAGAGCAATCAACATACGGCTTCAACTACAAGCAGGTGTAATTTTAAAGAATTTTTATAGACTTTCAAGTGCATGTAGTACGGAATATACTGACAAAATAAGATATAATAAATAATAGAAAATCGCTGCTACTATCCCTTGCTTTATCGTGCTGTATTGAAAATATTTTAATAACTGATCTATACACCAATTGCTCCTGTATATATACAAAGCTATCTGGAACATACTTCCTCATGGTATGTGGGTTTCTGCACTGGACTATTTTATATGCAACTTTGTACGACTCTAATAAAGCTTATTTGTTTATTTCGAATAATATATAGGTAATACATTTTATAAAAAGTGCCCATTAGGGATATTGGGCTTCATACTGTCCACAGCCATAATTTCAAGACAAATAATAAACTGAAATTTGTTTTTAGTTCCTGTTGTAGTACTTCTAAGGTCAAAATGTAAGTACTATTTATCATAGTTTTGCTTTTACCAAGAGATAGATATAGATATTGTCGATGAAGAGACCGACACGGTATTAGATAAGACTGAGTCAGTGTACTCTGGCTGTGCCTGGTTATAGAAGCATTCAATCTACACAACTCCATTGAAAAGACTTCGAGAAAGTGCAACCCAATTCTAGGATTGAAGGGGATGCGTACTTACTCTCTGTGAAAAAGAGTAGAGCAAAGTACAAATGGCGAAGGTTTGAGAAGCTCTTCGCTTTTTACTGATCTGTACATGCTGCTATACAGTAAACGCCTTCTGCTTTTTGTAATTGTTTACCTGAGATTATCGCTCTAAAGTTACACGTTTCAGCGAACGATTATTGAATTTACTTCATTTAAGGACATTTAATATAATTTATCGACCTGTTACCCGAGCTTTGTATTTGGGCCTCCATTTCCACATAAAACACGTTTCCATTCCACTCTGCATTTTATTTTCGCAAAAGTATACTTGAATTCTAAGAGTGTATAAATTTACATAATACAAAAACCAAACTGGGCAATGGAATAAATGAGTGGAGCTAAATGGGTAACGATAAATTTAACAAAAAATAAAGGAAAATCGAAAACCGCCACCAAATATTTACCATTACTAATTGTTATTTACCATAAATTTTAATTTATTTCATATATAACTCTATGCTAAAAGGTGGATGTGATTTCAATTGTGTCCGAGTTTGTTTTAAATATTAAATTGCGTGTTCAAATGTTGCTGTTCAATTTTGTGTATTTTAAAAAGAGGAAAAATTTTTAACATGCACAGTAGCGTACACGAAATATTTGTACAATACCTGACAGTGCGATTTGTCATAATAAACAAATCCGGCAGTGTTGATTTTCTATCGTTTTACACACATAATCTTTTTCCATCCAAAGTAAGCGTAAATACTTCATCGTCCTTTGTTTTATTGCAAATCTCTATATCTTTGTTTAAAACAGTCAATAGATGAATTGCAGTAACATTCTTGCGTTTTAACAGATTTTCTCTGCTCAATAGAGTATATAGACATGCATAAACCATTTTCTAAACACAAAGAAATTCATAAATAAACAAGAACACATCCGTAATAAATTAACAGTAAAAATTGCTGCGCTGGCTAGAAGAAGATACGAAATAAATTGCAAAAATAAAGAAAAATGGAAAATCAAGAAACGTAATATGTTTGATAAGAATAATGCCTGCACTATGTACAAATTATTACTTGTATCTATTACTAAGTTAAATCAAAATAAACAAAATTTTATTTTTTTAAGGTGCTCATCCTGTATATATTTGTTTGAAATTTTCTCGGTTTTATGCCAGTTAGATATATAATGTGTAGGCAAAATATTGTTTTGCTCCGATAAATAGTTTTCGAGTTATACTGCCAACATGCAGGCAGACAAACAGATAGACAGACGGAATTGGGAGAACCTGTTGTTCGTCATCTAGAGACCCTGAAACGTGAAGATCTGGAGAAATCTCAAGAGATGATTTTTTCGCGATTACAATATCGTCTATCGTCTTTTAGACGAGGGAAGTAAAAAGGTTAAAAAGTATAGAATTGAAAGAACTATCTTGGAGAGAACACGGGGAACAGTTAGAAAGGGTCAGCAAAGGCAACTAAATGTTGCTATACAAACTAGTCCTCGAACTATTAAAAATACTGATACGAGAGCAGTTACAAGTGCCGAAGAAGAAATACGGAAGCAAGAAGAATTATGGAACGTGGAAGAGAATAGTTTTCCAAAATTATTAGGGGAAGGAAATCACGTACAGGAACAAACAAGTGGAAGAAAAGAAGCGATAATGAGACTGAACAACGACAAAGAACCCCGACAGGACAAAACAACTGCTAAAATGCTTAAAAACGTGAGGAAGAATGCAATCAACCTACTCTTAGGAATTTTCAATAAATGGTAGATTAAAGTGCGAAGAGACTGGAGAATGGGTCTAATATATCGCTACCTGAGGCTTTAGTGGCCATTACGGGACACCCTGTATAGCAATATATTGTTGTGAACTAATAAATAATAATTTATAGTGTTTAATGGCTGGAACAGATATCCGTGTACCTACAATTTATTTTAGTACCTACCTTTGCATAAAAAGTTACTATTATGGGCATACGTAGCAAGTTTTCCAGAAGCACAGAGTATATGAGACTTTCGTTTTACATACTTATCAACTCAGGGTTATAAATCTCAGCACACTACTTCACACAGTTCTTGGGTTCATGGAAGTAAGCAATAATACATTATTTAAAAACGGAAAAAAGAAAACTTTGTTTTATTACTGACATTTTCAAGCACCTATTTTCGCCAGCTTAATCGTCATAGTAGAGCTCAACATTACATTAAAATACGCGAGCTAAAAATTAAACACTAGCGCAGAATATTTTGCTAACCTGTTTTTCGGGCCACTGACGACATCCCTGTTTCCCAAATAACTTTAAGATGGCTGCTGGTTTTTGCTAGAACAAACCCAAGTTCTTTCGAAGCAATTGTATTATTGAACCAAAAATGAATAAATGAAGCACAAATTCGAATCAAGACGCCGCTCACGAATAATTGCGATTTATTTTCAAGTAAGTGAACGTTTAAAACAAATTACAGATACCTCAGATCAAAACACAGAACATAAACTCTAAAGCGACCTACAAAGAAATTCAAGAAGTATTTAAGCCTTTAATTGGCTGAGACTCAGCCACCTAATACCAATTTTAAATAATATTTTACAAACAACTGCTAATCACTAATTACCAAACTGCTTATCCTTATTCCATAAAAGTATTACATCTAAACGCACCGTAGAGTGTTTCAGTGCACAAATGTCCCAAATCTCCATGCCGGTCTCATGTCGATAAAACTTTAGCATGAGTCGGACTTCGCCACACACACAATCCAGATGTGATGTTTGAAAGGTGGTTCTACAGCTATACTGCACGTGTGTGAACGTTATCTAAGCAGGGAAAATGGAAAAAACGAAAATCTGTTCCCATTGGTCGACGTGATATGTGCATCTTGCAATCTCGTACGAAGCCGCGGTGGTTGGTATATATCCAATAGCACCTACTCTAAGTATAAGCTGCATGGACTCTTCCGGAGCATATTTGGTGCAATAAATTTGCTCGAAACATCTCCAAAGTCACTGGTACGTATGTTCGTAGCTTTTGTGTGCACAATATCCAATTTTCTCTGCTTGCAAGCCCCCAATTTTGAACACACACATGCTGTTCAGCTACGGCTCTCGAATCCTCCAGCAGCTGTTTTCAATTTGTGTTGCAGAATGCCCTCGCTTTCCATCAGACCTCAAATTCCAGTTTCAATGCACACCAACGGCCCAATCTGCTTCGCCAGTGCATCGAGTGTATAAAGTTCTGGTGTTTTGACCCGGTTTTACACGCACTTCAACCGTAATTACACTGCATGTATAGATATTAAAACACACTTTGAATAAACGTATGCAAAATGTTTTATTCTGTGCCAACTAATACTAACACGTCGCTCTATACGTTTGCTGCCTCTTCATGTGGTTAAAAATCCTACCTCCAGGTGAATTTTAACCTGGTTTTGCCAAAACATAACCCTAAATTTTGTCAGCAGACAACGAAAGAACTTCAATCGTACTTGGTGCATTGATATGTTGTATTTTTTGTCATCTTTTATTTATTAAAATTGCATAACTTGCTGCAACCCTAGTGTCTTGCCTTACGCCACCATAAATCAGGGTGTATTTTTCTAGGACTTCGATTCCTTTTAACTTTTTCTTCGTCTTAGTAACTAGAGCTATATAAATTTTCCGTTTGTCCACGTTGTTTTGTAGTTCCTTTAATTTATATCCCAAACCGCGTACATTTCAAGTATCTTCTTCTTCTTCCTTATTTAATTTAGGCATTTTGCTTACTTCTTCTTCGTCTCCTATGTCACTCTTCCATTTGTTTTGAGATTGTCACTACAAACATGTCTTTGGCGGTTTTTCTGTACTTCCTTTTTGCAAGGGTAATTTTTCCGTGCTACTTTAACTATCTTTTCTATGTTCATCCGATTGATGTGATTATCCCATTCGTGTTTTCTACTTAGTACCCATTCATTAATATTTTATACTGCTTATATGTAAATATTATTTGATTCGGAGTATCTTTTTGATAATTTACTTGCAGTTGTATCAAGCAGTTTCATCCTATTTGACGCCATTCTATGTTCTGTAACCATTCTTTTATAATTTATTCGGTTATATTACGTTGAATATTAAAAAGTAAGCGGTCAAAAACTTTGTTTTGCGTATTCGTTTTTGCTGTGGGTATTTATAATTAATTCTGATTATGCTACCAAAAAATTCAACCTGTTTGTCAATTTTTAAATGATTTTTAAATTTATATTAAAAATATGTATACTGTCACAGTTTATTCATTATGCCAAGTCAAAATTATAAACCATTAGAAAACCAATGTCGTGTACAGTATTAATAGGAAAGCCTTTATCCGTTTAAAATACGAAATAAGTATTATATGAATTATTATTAAACTCGAGGTATTTGTAACCTAATATTCAAGCCAACAACGTAAACAAGAAACTGTAATTAACGGAGTTTGCAAGAATTTGGAAACAGATGCAGTTAAAACTTGTACTACGTACTTGTACTCCACGAGCTTTGAAACAAGATACTGAACTTCATACGTCAGCGGTTGTAAAAACTTATTGAAAAGGTGCTGATAAGTGTGCTGGTTCTTCAGCCCTAACATTTATTTAGTCCGCAGCTAAACATATCTACAGAAAATTAGGAAAATTGTATATGAATATGGAAAAATGAGAATTTTACTTTACTTGTACAACTAAGTACCTAATTACATGTAAATAGTACACATCTACTATCAGTTTTGAGAAGCAAAAAATGTGAAAATGAGTCCTCAAAATTAAAAGTCTGGTTCTAAATGTAATTTGATTAAAATCCCGACCTCGTCTTCCAGAGAAATGTTAAACTTGCTAGCTTAAATTTCAGTTGTAGCAGTTACAGTTTAGGGGAGAACATTCCTCTAGATTAATGCTCTATTCTTTTGTTTTTGGCGTATACGGTTACAGAGAAATCCGCTTTTATTAATTATTATCGCGAGAACTGCACTACCACATAATCCTGTTGCCAAGCGTCTAAGTTAGAAACGGGAGTAATTCTAAACTTTTATTACAATCCATAGTTGGCGTTGCAACTCAAGCTCTCAGTACTGACAAACACATATGTGATTCATAATTGCTTAGAGAACTGACATGTCTGTATAGGAGCAGTCTCAGAAATTTGAACAGAAAATTAGTTGAATTGTAAATAGCTGTCGGACTAGTAGATCGGCTCGTCATTTTAGTCCGACAATTGCAGCTACTTAAAGCAATAGTTCTAAGTACGCCAACTTCATGCTTCTCTATTTTGATGTAATAATATTCTATATAAATATCTGCCGTCTGAGTACTATTGTTTTGCTAAATGTTACTTCTTTTAAGATCTGCCAATGAATTAGTTTTGTTTAAAATTACCTACATAAAATGTAAGCTATCCTTGTTAAGTTACCATTGTTTTGATTAATGTTGATATAATTTAAGGATATTGTAATTTTTCAATTTTATACCATACCTTAAAATTTATGTTTCTTTATTCAATTTTGCTCATCCTAGGTGATCTAAGTCCCTACCAAATGCTAATTAAGGTTAAGTAATTTCATTACCTCGCTGAATATGGACAGTCTGTCTTAGTTTTCTACATAAGGCTTGCAATGTTAGGCCGTGTAAAGGCCACACAAATGTAGCACCTTGATAATTTGCCATTCCTTCAAAGTCAATCGATGGAACTTTAGCTCTATGGCACATGCATCTACATCATAAAAATAGCAACCTGCCTTGCAAAATTATGTTCTTTTTATTTCATTTCATCATATATGAATAACTAACATAATTAACTGTCTGAAGTTTCTTAGTTTATCAATTATTTCTTCCACTCTTGGTGACCTTCGATCACTTGTGGTAATGCCGTGTACTTATGCAAATTCTTTTAAACTTTCCCCATGAAAAGTTTACACTATTGAAAGTATTGTCTTTCTATTTCTACCATTGTTTAGGCACAATTAACTCCTTTCTGGTATTAGAAGCTTTAACAAAAAAAAATGTGTATCTATGTTTATGTAATATAAGTACTCATTTCCACAAGCCTTTGTATATGCTGTTTTTTTCGTTTACATCATACTCTTCGCTTCTGAATTTCAAGAGGAGAAGGAAGTGCTGTAATAGCACTTAGGCCACCATATTGAGCCCATTGTGCTGCCTCTTCTAAGCACCGTTAGTACACCTCACTGATTCTCAAGCCATCCAACCTTGAAAATATGGGTATGATTCCAATTAGTTTTTTTTAGATTCTTTCAGAACAGTCGCATATAGTATTTAGCAACGAGGAAATGTTCGCTTACTGATGGTGGGCCGTTTCAGTGATTAAGGCATTGATAGTTGACATTGTCAATGGGAGCATATCGGGGCTACAAGGGGCCTGAGTAGAACCTTTTCTTGAAATATCTTCAGCCCTCTCATTGCCCTCACGTGGTGTCTTTTCACCCAAGAAGTTCAGAAAGAACATTTTTTGGAGGACAGTCTGTTAGAAAAGTCTTCTAATCATGATATTACCTGTATCTACCTGAATTAGTTTCTATTGTAGCATATATTTTATCCACACGCTAAGCGTTTGTTCGACTCCATGATATTGGAGAGAGTTTTCAATTAAGTCAAAGACTGTTTTGTTAAACGCTCCTTCGATATCAATGGAGGCCCTAGGGACGTACGACTGACTAGTGATCTTTCGATCAGTTCTGCTAGAGCATGTAGTGCAGATTCAGTAGATTTCCCTGGAATGACTGTAGGTTGTTTAAGGCTAAGTGGCTGCAAATTTAGAACCCTACCCTTACCTTACCAGACACATAGCCTCTCTATAAGGTGGAAGTGAGAGTTATTGGCCGGTATGCTTTTGATGATGTATAATCCATCCGATTCGATTTAGGTATAAATAGGTTGATGCATGCGCAAAGATCTTAACCAGGTAAGAACTAAGTTTATCCAATTCCCAAATTGATAATGGGAGTGGTAGTGTACCATTTAGTCCTGCAGATTTATAGGGCTTAAACGTCTTTATAGTAAATGAGATAAAAGATTACTTCCATCCAAGCTACTACGCCTTTGTCGGAAGAAGTTGGATAGCGTAGTTGGGCCATTGTAAAGGAGAGAGAGAGCAGCTAGGTTCGTCAGAGTATCACCTTCACGTTTAAGGTAGCTGAGTTGCCAAGAAGAGCCTTTAGATAAGATCTTCTTCAACTGGGAAGCTGCATTGGTGCTTTCAACTCTACTTGTCGCCTTTTGCGAATTTTCTTCTTATAACTATTCTGGTAGTGCTTTAGGCCCCCCACTCATTGGGAATTTTTTGAATTTTTCGTTTCGTTCTGCATTTTCTAGGTCTTCCATCCCATTTTCCATTGTGATATATGAAACCAATTCTTACCAGCAGTATAATTGATATCGTCCAGCCGTCAGCCAACTAACCCATCCGATGAGGTTTCTTAATACTCTTCTTTTGATGTTGTAGCACATCAAAGTGTAACACGGTTAATCAGCTCCTGTTCTTGGTTCTCTTTTAAATTTACTATTCCCTACATCCTTTCTTGAGTTTTTTTATCAAACTCTATCACGAAGTCGTCTTCTTAAGAATATTACTCTTTTCATTGTTTTTTCTGCTGTAATCACATTGCTTTATTTTTGATTACTATAGCTTTCTTAGGGCAAGCGAGAATGTGCACAATGCACCATACAGATTACAATAAAGAAACCTGCTCATCTAATTTCTCTATAGTCTCTGTTGTTCTATTTCAAATTCGTTATTGGAGGTTATCTTCCTGGTACCGAGATTGTTTGTTTCGCATCTCTGAAGCTGTGTTTAATTGTTTCATAAGTTATTCCACTTGTTGTGTATATAAGAGCCTTGAATCTTCTATCTATAATTGCCTTTACCCTGAGATATTGCTGTAACTCATTGGTATCTCCTACAATCTATATAATTTTCTGAGCGATTGTAAGATAAGTGTTATGTCTGTCATGGGTTGCTTTTCGCTACACGATCAGAAGGTTCGTGTAGAACACTAAATATTGTTCTGAAACAACCGCACAGAGCTTAATTTAATCATTTCAATTATTATTTTCTAAATATCCTAAGAAGAGCGGTAGGAGTTACGCTGAGGGATAGAAATAGAAGTGAAGAAATAAGACAAAACTGCGGTATGCAAGATGTAGTGAAATGGATAAAAACCAGGAAGAAAGAATAGAACAACCATGTAGAAAGAATGCAAGATAACCGGCTTGCAAAAATCTGCAAGAACTGTAAACCCCCTGGAAGCAGACTGCCTGGACGACCTCCCAAACGGTGGGCAGAGAGCTGGATATCATCATCAGTAGAATAAAAAGGCCAAGCCAAACAGGAGAAATCCTAGGCAAAAGAGGAAGAAGAAGAAGATTTTCTAAATACGTACGTATTCTATTCTGTCTAAAATGCCCCTTGTAGAAGTAATATTTAGTCATTGTCTAATTTGTTAAATTTTAGGAAAAAGCTTTGATGTAAGTATGCAAAATCAAACTGGCATGGGTCCTCTACACCATGCATCTTTGCTTGGTGGAACAAACATGAATTTGAAGTAAGAGTCGAGTTCAAAGTGCCCTTTCGCATATTCCCTATAGAAAAGTTGTCAAGAAATGGCTGGGTAGCATCTTTCAACTGCACAGTGTTTTATTGTTCTGTTGCTTGTTTTCCACAGCAATATATTTAGTTTTAAAGTTTACTTTCACATATGACATCCTGTTTCAGTTAGTTCCCGAAGCATTTTGTAATTTATGTTAACTTTCTTTGCTTTGGCAAATAGTTTCTTTGCGTTGGGAAGTCAACTAGCTTTTCAACATTTCTATAAATATGTAGCAATAACTGATAGCAGTAGAATAAGTCTGCTATTTAAAAGTGTCAAAAGGAAACTCCAGGAAAATAATTAGAAAGTCCCCCTCAAGTTTAAACAATAACACAAAGTCTCAATAAAAATAATTGTCTTGAATTGCTGAAATGCTCAATTTCCTTATCAGCCTTAAGTAACAAAAGCGTTTAGAAACAAAAGGAAATAACCAGAGCGGATATGATTTAAATTGAAATATTTAAATCACTAGCTTAAAAGCAATTTACTGAGATGATGAGATTAATTTTTCCCAAATAGCTACAGCAGTTTAAAATATTAAAAACGGAACTTGCTATTATTTCGTTTAGTAGGACTAAAATGTTGCGTTTTGTAAGGCATATTTTAGTAGTAATAAAATAGGAAAGAAATATTTAGCCTGGAACTCTACAAGAAACTACTAGAAAAAATATTAAGGATTTTAATTTTGTAATTAAAGATTTATTTCACAACCTTTCAGTGGCGGCTCGTGATAATTGTATTTGGCTCTTAATTTTTAACGACAACTAAGCAACACATAATTATTACGAATTATTAAGAATTTTAAGGTCATATACAGAGAACAAAAAGAATTTAAACACAACACAAAATGTACATAAGAGTTAAAAGACGAAACGCGACAATAATGTGTATAATAACGGAAAACAAAACAGAGCATTTAATGCATCACATTCGCAAATCTATTTGTTTTTCTTGTACATGTCAATATAAAAATATTTTGTAAAATTACGAGTTCCAATTTTGTCTTGCTGGTTGAAATTCAATATCGGTGTCTAAGCTTTTTATTTTTACATTTTCAGCTAATGGTAGATAGGCTTTTAAAATTAATGTTGACAATATTAGTCAGTTCCACAGTTTTGCTATTCTCTGTCATTATTTAAATAAAACTGCACGAAACAACCGAAATTATCCATTATAAATAAACACGCTGCAACTGCAACCCATATTATAGAAAATAATCCTCGCTATATTTGCATTCATTTTCAATGTCAAAGCTTGCACAATATTTCAAGAAGTTAACAGCGCCCGTTGGCCAGACGGATCGTATTACATTTTCGACAGAGCTATATTTGTAAATATTATGATAAGACTGCGAGTCTGTGGCGGTGGCGCCTCCAAACTCGTGATTGTGCAACGATCGTGTTTTAGCCCTTAATTCCCATAAAAGTTCGGGGCTGGGTTTCTAAGATCCCACAGCAGCTGTCAGTTGCTTAGTGTACATGATACAAGCAAGTGTGTTGACAAATAACTATTGTTACGCTGACATGCTTCTTGTATATTGTTTTACCTCTTTTAAGCGGAATTTATTAGCTATCTCCGAACTCCATTATTAAAAACTTGCTATGTTATAACTGTAGAATAGATAGGATGAATTTGCAATTGTAGGATAGTTTTTTCTGACTGATAAGCTGTTGACAACTGGGAGACTCGAGCCCCTGAACCCCTGAAGAGCAGCCGTCATGGCTACTTTAACCTTTTGTAAAAATTTAAAAGGATTTAAGCGATAGCTTTTAGAACGCTGAAAATATCTATCAAATACACCCCGTGAAATTAAAAACATATCTCTGGACGACAGTCCACATTCTCCAGGGCATTGTTTGTTCGCTGTTCTGTGTTTGGGAAAGCCCATCAATCAAATCCTGCCCTTTTCAAAAGTTGCTAGTAGGGTAACTTTTCTAATAGTATGTAGTTCGGTATTAAACTTTCGCAAACTGTAACCTCAAGCATGGTCAACTCGGTTTAGTCCTACCGGATTCTTAATTTTTTACAAAACTGTTAAGGCGCATTAGAAGATAAACAAACAACCAGGTGTGAACTGACGTGATATAAAATTACCTTGTTATACACACTAAAATCTAGTTGGCGTCTTATTGGTATGACAGTGCACCCTCTTTGTGTCACTTTGTCAGCAGTAAGGATTCTGCCGTTCCTTTGTTTCTCATGCAGCTTGTTTCTCCAACATTGTTTTCCAACGCTGTCTGAAATATAGTAGCCATTAATTTAATTTTCTGCGCATATTTTTAATTTTCTGATGTTCTATGCAAGGACGCCCCATTTTTAAAACCACTCGCCGAGCGGGCTCTCCGCTTCTGCGACATAATGCACGCTGTCTAAACACTTACCATTAATATTTGGTTCGAAATATATGTCCTCACAGCTTGGAAACTCCATTAATAACTAATTGCATTTCTACAACATGCATCGTAACCGCATCTGTTGCAGCAAGCTTCAGCAAGCAGCAGGTTCCATCTCGAAATGTGCTTTACAAATCTCGAATTATGGCTAATTAAAGCCATAAGACATTCTAGCCATAAAAGGGAAATGCAACAGGAGGGTAACTCAGATGGAACTGAAGTTATCTGCAGCAAAATTCCGAGCACGAAATGGCCAAGGCGATCAATATCCTTTTCCAGAATTATGACAAGAATAGACAGCCCCAACACAACACCGACAAAGACATATTTTGACAGTTTCCTACATATTGTTTCACAAATATGACAGAGCAAATTTCTAGTGATATTCGGCAAAATATTTTGGGAATATTTGGACCAGAAATTGATTAAAAGCGATATATCAGGAAAACTTTTTAACATACTGCAAGTCACACCATTTTCCACTCATTCATATGGTTAATGTAATTTTGTAACAAAAGTTAAGTAATATGTTAGGGGCTGTGTTATACCATCACCAACGTCTTATCAGCCTCTTTTACCATCACCATCTCGAAGACAATTCATGCCGTATTGTCGACTAAAGACCTACAGGTCTAGCTAGCCCTGACTGCATTTCGGGCTTAAGAAAGTGTAACAAAGACAGCATGTCATTGCATCTGTTACACCCGCTGAAAATACATTAAAAATAACTCATATTCAATGGTAATAAATGGCAACTTGGCTGTACATTCTTCTTCTTCTTCAACAGCCTTTAAAATCTACCACTGGATATAGGCATCCCCTAACTTCCTCCACTGCTCTCTGTCCCGTGCCAAGTAATCCCATCTTTTTCCCGCTTTTGCTTGCCAACTCCTCGGTGGCTTCCCGACGCTTTGCTTATGCAGTTGCGGCCTCCATTGCAGTATGCGATTTGACCACCTAGAGATATTTTCGTGTGCGGCGTGTTCGGCGCAACTCGATTGCTGCTTTGCAATATGACCTATGCCATTTTCTACCTTTGTTCTATGACTTATTTTTGCATCAGTAACGTGGTCTGTTACATGGATGACCCAGCATCATTCGCTCTATGGTTCATTGTATTGTTCTGAGCTTATTAGCAAATTTTGCGTATTAACACCTTCCTCTTTAAGTGCATAGGTATGGTTGGAATTTTTAATACATATGGTAATTTTCCGATAGCTCTCCATGTTAATCGTACGCGTTTGGTAATTTTTGTAGTTTTGTTTTCTTTGCCGATCTTTATTTTATGTCCCAAATACACATACTCTTTCACTACCTTGATTTCATCATTTTCCGCAAACAGAATGACATTTTCTGAAGAAAACATTTTAGTTTCTTCCATTTTCATTTGTAACTCGCCTTCGGCTGACCTTATCCTAACCTCAAGCAGCATTTTCTGCAATTAGTCAGGGTCTTGGCTAATTAGCAAAATGCCATCAGCGAAGCGGAGGTGGTTTAATTATCTGCCATCGATTCTAACTCCTTTTGTTTCCCAGTTTCCCGCTTTGGAGAGATAGTGTCGCCTTGCCTCACTCCTCTCTTTATTTGAATTGTATTGGTTTTGTTACCTTGGCTAATCGTTACCTCCAGTGTTGATTTATTATATATGTTTTGAGGGACTTTCCTATGTCTAGCATTTATTCTTGTTTTTTCATAGTTTGAAAGATGGCCCACAGTACTACTAAGTCAAAAGCTTTGTTATAATCGACAAAAGCGAGGTGAAGGAGAACATTGTACTCGTTACATCTTTCGATTAGTAGGTGTACAGATTGTATATGGTCAACAGTACCACAACCCGTACGGAAACCAGCTTGCTCTAAAAGTTGATAACAATCAAATTTACACATAAGTTTATTGCTAGTAATTCTAGTAAGTAGTTTTTCTGGGTAGGGTAGAAAACTTTAGGACGATAATTAGGTATCTATTTTGAATTTGTCTCCTTTCTTATATAATAAAACTACTTGTGCATTTTCCCATGATAATTCCATTGTCTCCTGCTGCTTTGTCATTACTCATCTAAGATAAAGCTAGTACTGTCTCATCCATGGTGATAACAAATAATTCCTCGGAGGGAATTAGATGGAGAAATTTTCTGACCTCGCGAATTTTCAGGTCATATTGTCAAACAGTTGAAAACATGTTAGAAATTACCTTTCATTCAGTTTAAACACATTGATGACAATTGTTTGCAATGCATGGAGAGATTTAAACGAACTGAATGCCAAGTTATTGATAGTGGTAAGTGTAGAAGCACAACTCTATACAAATCTATCAAATCGACATCCAGGAGACTGACACACCCGAGATGGGTAACAACAGCCAACCGCCTTCTTCGATTGTACATTTCCAGCAAAAAAACACGGCCAAAATTGAAGGCACTGATAGAATATACCATGAATGTGTATGCATTTATGTGGTTCGGCATAAAATGCCATTCGTCATATAAAGATGGCCGAAAGCACTTGTTGGGCATAATTCAAATGTTGCCTTGACAAGGAATTGAAAAATATGATTAGTGCTGTAATTCAATGAAATGGATTCTTTGGTTATCCAGAAAATATTTTTCTCAGTATGATATCGGATGACAGTATGCATATCCAAGAGCTTGGACTTTTCCCTATTTTGAAGGCAGGAAGTTAATGCTAGAATTTATTAACACGTACCTACAGTAAAATCTCGAAAGTATAACACACAGTGGATTATATGGTATGAGAAGCTCGTCAGAGAAGATTCAGCAGTAAATTACAGTGCTGATGCAAGCGATGATTTCATAGCAGCTCGATTTGATTCAAAGAAAACCATATCTTTCTTTAACACAAAGACGGAGTACGTCTTATGAAAAATAAAAAAAATGTCTAAGTAGCGCTCTACAAAATAAATTAAGTATAGCTGGCCATTCATGTAATATGTAGTGTATCAGTCTTTTTTGACTTTCCGTGAAACCAAAGCAAAGAAAACAATAGAAGCAATTGTGTATTGTATGTATGGTATACTGTAAATATAGTTCTCTTTCCGCGCTGCTTAATAAATCTAATCCTAAGCACACTTCTTCCTTCTCTTCTATTAATCCACTGGCCAATTTAATTTTACAAAGTGGGGTGCAACCCTCTTTGCTCGTAAGCCGGGGAGGTGGCTAGCCTTACTCGTCGACGTTGATCTTAGGGGTTAACGACTACCACAGGTGTTAGAAAGCGTACAATATTTTACTACAGTCACTTGGAATCGAACTCTCTCTAGCTGCCCCAGGCTCAAGCATATTTCCTGCTAGGCCATGCGTTATCTACAAAGAAATTTGTGAGTGCCCAGAATGCCATAACGTCTCACTGGGTTTCATAGAATCTGAATCTATCCGATGAATAAACTTTCGAAAATTACTTCAACGGATACATGTTCTCTGGGATAATCATCAAAGTATATACTGGCAGAATAACTGGTAATTGAAAAATATTCAGATGGTAGTGAAACAGAATGTAAAAATGTTCAGATAGAAGTGAAACCAAATGTGACAATTGCCAAATGTAATACTGAAAAGATCAAATTTTTACATGTTAGAAATTTTTTTGAAAACACGGTATATATAAGTTACTAATGAACCTCAAACCATTCTTTCTTACAAGAATAGAGAAGAGCAACTATGGGTAGCCATCCTAGTGGACTTCCAAAAGGCATGATTTCGTCGATCCCTTATCCAGACCATCCGAGAACTGAGCCTGAACAACAAGACCACTAACCTAGTCACCACCCTGAGAAATACCATCTCCAAAGTCAAGTTCCGAGGTGAACTCTCTCAGAGCTTCCAGATAACAACTGGCGTAAGACAAGAAGACAGACTCATATGGAGAATGGACTGCAATCTTATCCCCCAATTTGGGACTAAAGCTAAGCTGCCAGAGTGGTAATCTCAACATCCACTGTCTAGCCTTCGCAGACGATATTACCCTCCTGTCCAACAGCATAGAAAAAGCCACATACCAACTTCAAAGCCTATACCGCATCGCAGCCAAAGTAGGCCTCAAGATTAACATCCAGAAGACCGAGTGCATCACCAACATCCGTGACGCACCCACTTCGATCCCTATTGGCAACGCTGCAGTACACAAAGTCAAAGCTGCCAAGTACCTAGGAGAATGGATCACCCCGAATGGCAACGAGCCTTAGTCTACCGCTGTGCCAAGTTCGAACGAGCTTATCACTCGTGTCGGAGTATATACAGTTCGAACACTACAACTCCGTAGTAAGACCCTCAGTGTTGTACGCTGCCGAATGCCTTAACATGGACAAGAAAGGACAGCTAAGAAAATAAAGCTAAAAGACTGGAAAATTATGAGGAGAATACTGGGTCCAATCAGAGAAGAAGGCGGAAATTATAATATCAGGCACAATAATGAGCTGTAACGGCAAATAGATAATATCGCAACCGCCATGAGAAAGAGACGATTAGCATTTTACGGACACTTAGTGAGGTTAAACAACTGAAAAACTGGAAGGCCAGTAGAGAAGATGATGTCCTGGCAGAAATGATGAAGCAGGGAGGTGAAACATGAATACAAAAACTAGTTTGTTGTTTAACAAATGTCTACACAAGGAAGATATATCGAACGACCGGAAAAATGCTTTAGTCATCTTGATCTATAAAAAAGGCGACCCTACAGATCTACAGAGCTATAGACCCATCAGTCTTTTGTCGCAAATATACAAAACCTTTTCAGGAATTATAATAAATCACTTAACATCAAAACTAGATTTTTTCCAGCCCATAGAGCAAGCTGGATTCCGAGCAGGTTACAGCACCATTGAACATCTGCAAACAGTAAGAATCCTAATCGAAAAATGCACAGTACATAATATTCGAAAATGGGTAGCCTTTATTGACTTCAAGAAGGCTTTCGACACTGTTGAAACTTGGGCTATAGAACGAGCCTTAAAGAACACACGAATAGACAGCCGATGCATCAGTTTAGTTAATAGCATATGCAAGAATGCCACGCTGCAATTTCAGATGCATGAAACTTCTAAAAAAATTGATGTCAAATGAGGAGTTGGAGAAGGCGGCCCTATGTCACCCAAGTTGTTCACTCTAGTTTTAGAAGATGTACTGACACATATAGACTGGGAAACAAGGGCATCAATATTAACTGAAATAAACTGACACACCTACGGTTCGCCGATGATGTTATTGTTGTTGGACAAACGAAGAAAGTATGGTTAATAACATCTGCAGAAGAACTACGGGCATAGGATTAGATATGAACTTTAGTAAGACAAAGTACATAACAAGTGAACACGATATAGAAGGAATAATCACTCTCGATGCTAACCAGATAGAACAGCTAAAAACGTACAAATACCTAGGACAAACAATAACCACAGGGAAAGATAACCAGGAACTAGAAAATAATGAAAGAATTAGATTAATTTGGGCGGCATACGCCAAGGTAAAAGATGTACTTAAATTAAATATACTCTTAAATCACAAAATCTACAGTCAATACGTCTTACCGATAACAACCTCCGAAGCATGGGTATTCACCAAATCCATTCTTAGTAAACTGAGGGTGAATCAAAGAGCTATAGAACGAAAAATATTGGATATTACTCTGAAAAACAGAAAGGCCAATATTTGGATATGTAAGAAAACAAAGGTACAAGATGTAATAAGGAGAGTAGCCACTCTGAAGTAGAGTTGGGCTGGTCACGTCGCTAGAAAGGAGAACTGGAGTGGGAAATTACTGAGATGGAGGTCGTGGACAGAAAAAAGAAGTGTAGGTCGACCACAGGCAAGATGGTCTGACGATCTGAAAAGGACAGCTGGCTTTAATTGGTATCGAGTAGCACAAAACCGACAAAATTGGAAAAGCATAGGGGAGGTTTATATTCAAAGAATAGAAAATGGCTGCAGAAAGAAGAAGAAGAAGAAGAAGTAAGGTTGGATCAACAAAGACTTACTATCAGGATCTTAGTACAACAAGTAGAGGGAAAGCAATAAGGGCGAAGTGGGTGACCACAGTCCGCAAGGACCAATTGGGAATTCCTCAAGATACAATACATGAAATAGAAGGGTTCAGGGTTTTCCCTCAGCCCCTAACAGCTAAATTTCCCAATGGGACTAGTAAACCTAAATGGTCAGATGAAAGGAAGCTAAAACAAAGTGATAGGATGAAGAAATACTGGGGTCAAGAAAGCTACCCGCAAGAGTTAGACGAATCCCGTGGTCCTGTGTCGGCTTAAACGGAAAGAAAAAAAAGTTCCCTTCACTTCTCTCGGGGGCATATGGTGTATATCAAACGTCTTCATCCGTTTATGTTGACGGCTAGTGCTTTATTTCTGCACAGGACATTTCCAAGTATTTGCCTTGTTTTAGTACCGCTCGTTTCCAGATTATTTTAGGTCTTTGCTTGACTCGGGATCATTGTGGATTCCAGTCCAATGCCCTCCTAGGGATGCTGTCTCTGTCCAGTTCCACTTACTGAGCCTTATTTGTGTTTCTATGCTCTCTTCTTTGGTTATTGTTCATAGGTCGCTGTATCTGATTTTGTTAGACCGTTAAATATGCAGCATTTCCTGTAGACATCTGTTTGGTGTGCGTTATTTGTTTTGTAACTTCCCAAGTTTCGCAACCATATAATATAAAATCGACATTTTTCAAGTTATTCCTGTCAAAATAAGTAAATACCTTTGTTCTTGCTGTGTTCATATTTTATATTTTTATTTTTATTTGTTTTCTTTCTTTTATGCAATGTTTTATTAAATTGTGAAAATGCATAATCTTTTAAAATTTGTGCTTAAAGCTATTTCAAAATTTTGGTTTGAAAATAAAAAGTAAGTATGGTACTAGTAGGTAGTAGCGAGGTACATTTCATTTTTGTAATAATTTTATTCGGCCACTGACAGGAATATAATGCTTGCAACGCGTTGTGGTTAACATTCAAGCTCCACAACGCGTTATGGGTATTTTTTGCGGTTAATTCCCTATTTAGTCATCATCTGTATGACACTACAATAATTACTAAGAGCACAAGCCGCACCGAATGGCACTAATAAGTTGCGAAAATGAAAAATAAACAACAGTAGTTATAAAATAAATGGTTTACAAAGAGATAACATCTTAAGAAAAGGAAAGGCAGGTAAATATCGGAACTAATAAGGCAATATATGATAACAAAGAACACAACACCTATACGCGACGGTTTTAACAACAGAATGATTTTTTCGATGTCACTAATGGTTTTATTCTTTGTGCGCTATACAATATTGATATGGCTCCACGTTGGGCGCCATAAATATAAATAGATTCAGGCTCTTACTTTGTTTTACCTATGAGTATATGTTTGTAAATGTTCTTTTAATCAATTTAAATTGCCCTGTTTATTATTATTTGAATATTAAAATTTACTCTTTTGGTTAATTCCTGAAAATCAGGGGTGAATTCCTTTTATCTAGATTGCTTATTCTGAAATTTGAAGTTCTACTTTTAATTTTGACTACTCAAAATAGCTTCAGTCAAAGGATACGTCACAAAAATTCAATGACAAATACCAGATCGTTACATTTGTCAAACAACAATATAAAACAGTAAGTAATTCCTTAATAATGAATTCACCATTTAATCTTTATTTTCTTTCAGTACTTATCTAAATACCCAAACTCACCCACCTTTGAACTCGAACCCATCAATGTCCTCGGCACAGACCAACTTGCTCCACTCCGCCAAAGGTCACAACTGCTCCATTCAATAAATACAGCAAAAGCCTCCACTGACAACCAATATGTAAAAACTGCCTCCAACGCCGTATCCAAAACCACTCTTCCAAAGTACTCCACCGATCAGCACCAAAAACCCCGGTACAAGTACAAGACACCAAACCTCAATCGCCAGACCCTTCAAAAATGTACCCTCTACCAACGATCTTCCCGGAACTCTCCTCGTACCAACAGCTCGCTGCAATTCAACTCAATCGATGTGCAATGTCAAATGTAATTCCTCAATAAACTTAATTTAGTAGTTCTCTCTATTTATTCTCCTCTGTAGGTTAGTCCTGCTGTTAGTTTAGTTTCTCACCATATACTTCCCATCTTCTTCCATTTGGTATCTCATCTTCTTATTTTAAAATTTTATTTTTATTTTACTAAGTGAACGACTTTTCTATTCTAACTACACCAAATTAATTACAGCTTTACATTTTCAAATTTGTTATATTAATAATTAAAACAAAGTCCTTTACGATATCATATTTTCTCCTTCCAACACACTATATCTTTATTTTTGATTTCTATCCACTATGTGCAATAATCTATTTCGATTAAGTATATGTCATTATTTTCCAATTTCATATTTAGGTGTTAGATTAAATTCGAATACTTCTGTTTTTCAATTAACCTCATTTTATTCAATTATAAATTCTATATTATTTTCTAATTACCTATCAATTATTAAAATTCCCAATTCATATTCAAACTGATCCCTATAATATCCAACTACTGTAATCCCTTAATCCTATTTAAAAATTGATTTTTATACCCCTGTATTCATATCACTACAATATGTTTTTTACTTTTGATTGATATGACTACAACTTTATTTAGTTAAATGTTTTCTTGAATAAGTGTATATGTCTTCCAATTCACTGTAGAGAAAACATCAATAAGAACACTCACTTTTCTTGGTTCATAAAGCAATTTTAACCTTGCTGACTAAATAAATGCAGAACAATGCCGCTAGTTGCGCATCCATTCTAAACGCTAATTGTGTAGACTTTATGACTAAAATACGAGCTGTAAAGTGGCAACGCAATACTCACTAAAGGCTTTATTCTTGAACTGCCAAACAAGGCCTCGCTTGTTGTCGACTTGTTCTTGCTTTTCAAGCTACTTCCGGGCTTTTGTCCAACTGCTCTAATTCATTTAGAGCTTTTTCATAATTTTTGCATCTGCGAATACTCTCTGCTGCTCTACAAATTTTCATTTGTATAGTTGCATTTCATGGCAAGCACTTTCATGTAATTAAAAACTTCTGTACATTTTCCCGCATGCGTACATTTGAGAGTGCGATCGGCGGGCGTTGCTATATGACTAATCGAATTTCGAGTTACGGCATCCTTTAT
>OW679202.1:46256042-46309025 GCA_940337035.1 Agriotes lineatus | reverse complement strand
TCACAAGATTCGATTCCGGTCCGCGTTAGAGAGTGGATGTGCTCTGTGAACAGTGACTTAAAACTTTTCGAGTTATAACATAATCCATTTTAAATAATATACGATCTTAAAACTTGTGCAACATAACAAGCTATCGAGGCTCAAAAGGTCAAGCGCCGGCATCTGGCTCCGCCAGCGCCTGGCCTGCAAATTCCTTATCAAATTTAACACACGGTGCAACAATGCCAAACAACACTATCAAACCGCCCACGTTAATTTACAAAGGAGATAAAGCAATGGACATTGAACTCACTGGAGAATTACCTTCAAATAACAACAACCAAAACAAACGCGGCTCCTCATCGCCGTTAGAAGACGAACCAAATAAGAGATACATACTGGATCAAGGTAAGCTGCTTAAAGATAATAAATTCTATGCACTTCAAAATGACTCCCCTGAGGCTTCGAGTTCGCAAATTGAACCAAACACTATTAAAAAACAAAAAATACCGCCAATCTTCCTGCACGAAGCTACCCATTATCAAGAAGTTGAGAAAGACATTAAAAAAATGACAACAGGAGAATTTACAATAACATGCGCAGGGAGTGCCCTCAAAATCCAACTTACCAACTCAGGTGACTACCGAAAAATGTCTAAATACTATGAGGAAAATAATGTAAAATATCATACTTACCAAAACCCAAACAATACCAATCTGTCAGTTGTCATTAGAAATGTACCCATCTCTATTACTGTAAACGAGATCAAAGAGGAACTTGAACGCTCAAAAAAGCTTAATATAATCAATGTGACAAGACTCCACAACAAACAAAAATTTCCAATACCAGTGTGTGCAATTTTGCTAAACCGAGATAACAATGCTAACGAGATATTTAAAGTGTCGCATCTGTTCCACTGCATTGTTGCAGTTGAACCTAGGAAAAAGTCGGCGGATATTCCTCAGTGCATCCGCTGTCAGAGGTATGGGCATACCAAGAACTACTGCCGCTTAGCTCCCCGCTGTGTCAAATGCTTGGGCAACCATCTATTTTCCGAGTGCACAAAAGAACTGAACGTAAAACCGAAATGCGTGAATTGCGGGGGTGAACATCCGCAAACTACAAGGGCTGCCAACACTACATTGAACTAAAGAAAAAAAGACACAACTCAACACTGTACATAACCGGCCAAATTTTACTCAAAGTAACTTCCCACCATTACCACCCACAACTAGCACGTACCGAAATAATCGACAAAATTACGCTAGTGCTACTAACCCACAACCTACTGAATCATCCCCTGACAACAGTCTGTCAACTCAAATTATCAAAGCAATCAAAGACGCCTTCATACCAATAATCGAAAACTTAAAATCCATGTTATCACAACTAATAACAAGTATATTTTCCAATGGCAGTAAATAATGCTCTTCTGCTTCATCACTTAACAATCTGCAACTGAATGCCAATGGGATAAAAAGGCAGAGAAATATCCTTATGAATTTCCTGCAGCAATATAAAATAGACATTGCATGCATATGCGAAACCCACCTACTCCCCACTCAGAAATTCTCTATTCCCGGCTATAAAACTCATAGAAAAGACCGCATAGAACCTGATGGCTACGGAGGTGTAGCGATAATACTGAAGAATAATATAGCGCATCATGTAACTGACCATAGTAACCAGTGAACCTTGAGGCTATTTCAGTTAAAATTCATATGAAAAATAACAGGAAACTGACACTGATAGCAGCATATCTTCCACCTAATAAAAGACTTTTAGCAAACGACTTAACATCACATTTTGAAACAAATTCACCAACTTTGCTTTTGGGAGATTTAAATAGCAAAAGTAGATTGTGGGGATGCCGAGCCAACAACCCTAATGGAGTTAGGTTGCACAATATCCTCACTGAATTCCAATTGCAAATATTAGCTCCAGACCAATGGACACGCTACCCATATCGCCAGGACCACCTCCCAGACATTCTAGACATTGGCGTACAGAAGAATTTTGCCATACCTATACATCAAAACGTTCTGACAGAACTCGATTCGGATCATCTGCCTGTTGTTCTGACCTTTACACACTCCCCACAGCCGATCAACTATACACTTAAGCTTATTAATGGTGCTGTTGATTGGGAAATGTTCCAAGAATATCTAAATGACAGCCTAAAACCAACAAATCTGCCTTACACAAGAGAAAATGTGGATCTATGTGTAGACTTACTAACCAAAAAGGTTACGGTTGCAGTACAAAATTCCATAACACAAAGTCACAAAAGAATAAACCACACACAACACTGTAAGCTCCCGCAATATATATTGGACCTAATTAAACAGAAAAACACTATAAGAAGAAGATGGCAGCGCAATCGACAACCAGATCTTAAACTGCAACTAAACGGCTTGATACACCAAGTAAAGTGGGAAGTTGACAACTTTCGGTTAAACAACTACAAAAAATATATAGAAATGCTAGAGCCAAATGACCCAACCATGTGGCGTGCTACTAAGAAGATTATGAGCCTACAAACAGTTATTCCAACCATTAAACACAACAATGTTAACTACTGCAGTGACAATGAAAAATGTGAAGTGATGGCAAATCATCTCCAGGAAACCTTCATGCTAAACATTGAGCAAGAAAATTTGGAATTCACAAATAACATACACGAACAAATTGAGAATCGACTACCTCTGCCAACTGAGGATATCTCAACAACCACTCCCCAGGAGATAGAAAAATTCATTAAACAACTTCCAAATAAAAAATCTCCTGGCAGTGATCTTATACCTAACATAATACTAAAAAAGTTAACCCCTAAAGCCCTGACGTTTTTAACAACGATCTTCAATATATGCTTGGCAATCGGTTATTTTCCTACTGCATGGAAACATGCTGAGATTTTAGTATTTCCAAAGCCAGGGAAAAATCATAGTGATCCTGCCAACTATAGACCTATTAGCTTGCTATGCACCCTATCTAAAATCCTCGAAAAAATTATCTATGCTCGACTCCAATCATATCTTGACTCACATCCTATTATTCCTATGTTCCAATTTGGCTTCCGCCCTAAACACTCTACGACACATCAACTTCTAAGACTCAATGAAATAATAGTCAAAGGCTACGAGAGTAAGCTGCATACTACGATTGCTTTCCTCGATGTAGCACAAGCTTTTGATAAGGTGTGGCAAAGGGGTCTTATCTACAAAATGGTTAATTTAAACTTTCCAGAATATTTAACAAATATTATCATGTCATTTATGGATAGTAGAACCTTTGTTGTGAAAATTAACAACTCGAGATCAGAAAAGAAGAAAATAAGTGCAGGTGTTCCTCAGGGATCCGTTTTGGGACCTTTATTATTCAATATTTTTGTTTACGATATACCCACTCCCAATAACTCATGTGTGATTATGTACGCTGACGACACCTCGGTTATAACCCAGCACAACGATATCAATATTGCTTCCCAAACCCTCCAAGATGCAGTTGGTACACTATCCAAATGGTTCGCTAAGTGGAACATCAAGCTAAATGCTTCTAAATGTGAAACCAAAATATTCACCCTAAGAAGACCTACTAATCCAGCACCGATAATTATAAATGGTAGGCAGATAACATGGAACCCAAACGACTCGGCAGTTAAGTATCTTGGGCTGTACCTAGATCGTCAATTAAGATGGGGGTATCACATAAATAAAAAGCTGAATGACACATATGCAAAACTAATGACACTCTATCCAATCTTGAATAAAAAGTCCCCCCTTCGAATTGAATGTGCTATGACGATATACAAATCAATATTAAGACCAACTCTCACATACGCGTGCGCTGTATGGGGAACAGCAAGCGACACAAACATAAGGAAAAATCAAACTTTCCAAAATAAAGTTTTGCGGATTGCCACCAATGCTGAATGGTTTGTACGCAATGAACAACTGCATCAAGAACTGAGCATAACCTCAATCAAAAACTATATTCGCGAAACGTCCAAAAAAGTACTGGAAAATATCAATGAATGTCCAGGGTCACAACACTACGGGATTGGTCAACGCTCTCTTCAAACTCGTCTTAAACCTAGACTTCCTCAAGACATCTTTCTCTCCAGTGATTCAGACGATTAATATCTAGTGATGTTCTTTAATTCATAGTGTATAACATGCAAAACTCTTAACTTTAAGAATTAATATTCTAGTGCAGGGGTCGGCAAACTTTTTTTGGAAAGGGCCAGAACGTAAAATTTGTAGGATCGGCGGGCCAGGTAGCAAACTTGAAGCCATTTACATTGGCAATCTACTCATAGAGCAACAAAAAAAACAGGTTCATTTTTTTTTATTAGGAAGTGATATTTTTACATAATATTTATATAATATAATATACACAGAAAAAGCGAATAAAATATTTCCATCTATTAATAAACGTACTTTGTACTAATGCGATGAATGTAATTGTTTTTTTCTGATTATTTCCTTCATATCCATAATAATGCGTAATCACCATGGTTTCTGTCAGTTTAACAATGACTAAAATTCAAACGTCAAAATTTAACAGCGGTTAAATTTATGTCAAAATTTAATCGCTTGTGCAAAATTTTAACATGATTATTAAAGGTGCTTCACCAACTGAATTTTACCTATTTATTCAGGAAATAATCACGCCGAACATCCCGCGTGCATGTAAACTAGCCTGAATAAATTTTGACGATTTTCTTTCAGAATGTTTTGCTCTGAAGAAATATATGTCGTAAATTTTCCGCTTCAAAATCCCTCGTGCTGCGCACTCGGGATTCTTGTTGAGCCGCAAATTTACTTGACAAATTTCTTAGCAAAACATTCTGACAGAAAACGTTAAAATTTAATCGGCTATTTTAATGCACTTGGGATATTACTGTTGAGAAAATATTTCATCATACTGGAGTTCGAAATTAGTACATTCTATCATTAAAGTTGTTTGCAAATGGTCATCTGTCAATAATGATCTGTATTGCGATTTTACATACTTTATTTTCGAAAATGTTTTTTCACATTGGTAAGTACTCCCAAATACAGATGTAAATCCCTGAGCATATTATTTTAATTGACGGTATTTATCTTCAGAAATATATTTATAGAATGAATCTCTGGTAAAGAGGTTTTGAACATTTAGGTTCTTCACAAACCTTAAAAAATTGTCCAACTAATCCTTTCCTCGTGCCACATATATTTTTATCACCATCAGTTGTGACACATTTTAACTGATTCCATTGCAAATTGTACTGTATTAGCGTTTTCTCGACTTCCTTGAAGATATCTTCGCCTGTTGTTGTTCCATGCAGACTATTCATAGAAGCTAATTCTTCAGTAACCTCAAACTCAATATTGACCTCTTGAATAGACAGCAGCAATTGGGCATTATCAGTAATGTCTGTCAACTCATCAAGAGCCAACGAAAATCACGTGATTTTTTTGCCTTTTTTATAAATTAACTCTTGATGTAGCTCCCGATGTCCTCAACCCTTCTAACAGTTCTTCTCGCCGAAAGTCTGACAGATCAAAACATATCCATTTTCTCTGGACACATTTCTTCGGCTGCCAAAAACCAAACATGATTTAATTAATTCACCATCGGTAAATCGTTTCCGTTTCGTGGCTAATAATGAGCTATTCGTAAGCTGACTTTAGTTACTGCTTCATTCCCATTTTTTATTTAAAAAAAAAATTAGTTATGATGAAGCATTCCGCTCTAAACTTTCCAGTTTTAGCGATCTTTGATTAGTTTCGAATTTTATAAACAAAAGTACATCATCCACTTTAAAATTCCAAAGTTACCCCCCACCCCTCAAAACAGAGAGAGCCGGTAAATGTAAAAAATATATTTAAATATGTTTCACCATCTCCCTATCACCCCATCAAAATTTCATCAAAATATTGAAACCGTTTTCAAGATATCGCTTTATAACACTTTAAAAAAGTCACCTAGTAGTTGTTTTCATTTGCGCCACGTGCCATCATTATTCTCAATCCGACTATCGGCTCCTTGTTATTCTATTTCATGTGGTCACAATACTGTGTGTCAAAAAGTGTGCTTACGTTTTTCCCACTCAGTTCATTTATATATGTCAATGGTTACAGCGCGTAATTTGATTTATTTTGAATTTTTTCATGTAAAAACAGTATTAACCCACGGGCCGGATTAAAAACAGACGGCGGGCCGGATATGGCCCGCGGGCCGTAGTTTGCCGACCCCTGTTCTAGTGTTAAAAAATCATAATAACTGTACTGTGAATAGCCTAGTGTGCTTAACCGGTAGTACTAAAGAAAAAAAAAACCATCTGGCCTCCCCATTTCCTTGAACATTTTATATAATACAGTTGAAGCGAATATTACGAGTTCATAAGCGTCATTTTTGCTTTTTTTGCCAAACAGAAAAAGTTACATTTTTACCCCCTCGATATCTCCGTAATCCTTTACTGGAGTGCAAAAAATGCATAGACCATTTTTATTGTAAACTAAATGTAGATTAATTTTGTATGAGATAAAGTTTGCGTTAAACCTCACAGTTAACGAGATATTTGCGAAAAACTATTGAAACCTACCATTTTACCACCTTTCCAACCCCCTCCCGCCTAAATCCGGCGCGCAACTTTGTGCAATTTTTTACCACTTACTAAGAGGAGGTACTAAACAGTTTGCCACTGAGTAGAATTTTCGTTTTTGGATGTTTAGGTTAAATTCTAGTTTTACTGTACTAAAACCTGGTACCAGGAATCGCCATCTTTGTGACTTCTCACTCCACAGGCAGAGAAAGCGACAACAGGAGTTTTTTTACTGAGGAAACACCGCTGATTACGATGGTATCACTTGTCGGTATAAACCTACTCAGTCCCACGAAAATAATTATTAAGTCTCGTGGCCTCCCTACTAATAGAGGTCCGATTTAGATTGAGATCATTTATTTGTAGAGATACGGCTTACACAAGTAGTATCAATTAACACCGAAACAAACCAAACACATAAGAAAAATTAAACAAGATAGACCTAAAGGGTAATACCACAGAATAAACACTTAACGAACTCAAAAGCGACACTCGCAGAGGCGCCTTTCAAAAAAATTACATATGATTGCACACCATCGACCACCTTTTAATGCGCTCATGTTCAAATAACTCTAATTTTTCTATTAATTTGTAGTTTTGAAGTTATGGAAAATTTCTTAATCTATACATATATAAAGGAAAGTCACAACCCTGACTAATCAACGCAGAGCCGTAACCACTGGTACTACGAAGTTGAAATTTGGATGGAAGATTCAATTTGTTGCGTAAGGTCGTGCTAAGAAGGGATTTTTGAAATTCTACCCCTAAGGGGGTGAAAAGGGGTAAAATGTGTTTTTACGAATTCCTCAATATCTCTTACACCCTATGAGATACCGACTTGGTGTTTACTTGCAAAGATTTTCAATACAAATGCCTAGAAACGTATTTCAGGATTTTGCCCTAACCAACCCCTAAAGGTTCAAATATGGAATCGGGGTGAATTAAAGAACCCTTCGTATCTCCTATGTTTCTTCAGTTAATACATTCTTTTTTCTCATATAGATGTATTTTTAAAATATTTAAAAAGTGGTTTAAGGAATTTTCAAAAATTTGCCCGTAAGGGAGTGAAAAGGGGTAAACCGTGTTTACACAAATTCCTCAATATCTCTTAGACCCGATAAGATATCGACTTGCTGTTTGATTGCATAGGTATCCAAGGAAAATTTCTAAACACACATTTCAGGATTTTGCCCTAATCAACCCTTATAGGTGCGAATCTGCATTCGGGGTGAATTATAGAACCTCTTGTATGTCTTGTGTTTGTTAGGTTAGAGCATTCTTTTTTTGGTATATATATATGTGTTTTTCAAATCTTTAGAAAGGGGTTTTAGGGTTTTTTAAACTTCACCCCTAAAGCGGTAAAAAGGGAAAACTGAAAAGGGGTAGGGGGTTAAAATTATAAATTATTTCCCCTCTGGGTTCATTTCAGAATAAAACGGGCTGAAAGAATTTTTAGAAATTTTACTCCTAAGGGGTGAAAAAGGGTAAACTGTGTTGGCACGAATTTTTCAATATCTCTTAGAATAAAATAGGAGAATTTCTGAAATTCCATTCCCTTGTGGTGGTAACAGGTATCCTGCTATAATTTATGAATACAACATTTACTAAGTACATATATTTTTGATGATATCTCATTGTTATACTAAACCTATAGTTTTATCAATCTATACAAAGGTAACGACAATTATATACACATTTCCAGGGGGTATGTGAAGAATAAATAAGTCAAGGAAAACTTTTTTCGGAAGAATATTGTTTTCTTTTTACTTACAATATTGTTTTGCAGCCTTTTTCAGTTCGGTGTATTGAGTGAGGGGAAGGGGGGGAGCAGAATTCATTTAAGATTTAGAAGAAACAAACATTTGTAGTCCGTACGAAGAACGGGCATCTTGCTAGTGTCAATATATAGTAAGCTAAACTCGCATTTATTATGCAGTGCAAATTTGAGTAGGCTTAATTTTCAACAATTATATCTGCTATAACTTATTGATTCATCGCCTAGATGATTTAGCGTAAGTAAACAACGCCACTGTAAACAAAACACACGCAAAGGACGCCACAGAAATCTACGCAAAATTTTTAGAAAAAAGTATTTCTACCTTTGGGATCCTGCTTCTGCGATGGATTGTAAGATCATTTTTAATTCCCTTTGTTTCACCAATTTTATTTAAGCCCAAATTTGGTAATGTTATCAAACCTTCACTATGTTAGATATTTATTTCCGAGCAGGTCGCCGATGTGCAGTTTTTATTTAGTTTAGTAATTTTCGCCGAATTTCATTTATGAATTTACCCTTTGTTCGGTTCTGCAAATAATAAAGTTTAGCTTCTTGAATTCTTAGTATTCATTCCTGTTGTTCGATATATTCAAGCCCCTTGAAATCGCTTAGTTAGCTTTCGATCATTTTCAGAAATTTTCCTTTATGCTTTGTGCCTCATGCATCGTTGCAGTGATGTAGTCCGTTATTGTTTTTTTATTGTTTTCATGGAGACAAATAGGCGCCTTGGAAAGCTTAGGTGCTCCCCCCCCCTCCCGAGTTATTTAGTCATGTTTCGTTTAGTGGTGCAATTATGCAACGGAAAATGCAGTCTGTCGTTATAGATGTCAGACGTATTTCCGACGCTGGATCATCATCGAATTGCCCGCGAGCTTCTAAAATTAATTACCGCCAAGTTCCAAACTAGAACAGAAGTGTATGATTTTTGTTAAAAAACTTGTAGTTTCGCTTTCGCTTTAAATAATTGTGTGAGTTCCGCTAATTGTTGGTGCCTTCTGAAGTAGTGGAAGTTTGTGCGGAGATCCTTGGCCTTTTTCGTGTCGTGGAAGCAGCAAGTTCGTTGGAACTTTAAGTGCCGAGGGTAAAATGGTTTAGGACGACGTATTTGTGGGCGAGGTATCTTTATTTCCGTTTGTTTCTGCTCACCGGATTGTGAGAGGAACAATTTTGCCTTTGTTGCACATCAGACCAAGACGCCCTTATTAAGCCCGAGTGAATTGTTCTCGTGTTATTGTGAGAAGTTTTGCACTATTGCACACTTGTAAATCCAGTTTATGTCTTGCCTAAAGAATCGTCCTCTGCTGGCCGCCGCTTCCATGGTTGGTTGCGAACACCTTTTGCCACGGCCTCTGTTCCGGTCGAATTTCTGCACAACCCATTTCTGCACTCCCACCCCTAGCCGTCAATAAGCTGCTGCAGTACGCTGCCTCTGCCTGTATGCCTAATGAGAAACATGATTTGACTAAAGGTAGGATAGATTTTACCTGTTGTATTTCGTTGTGTGTACCGCGGAAGTGACGCGAATATATAGTGTGCGTCGCATTTTGTGTGGAACTTTGCACTGCTAATTCCTAGAGAAAATCTTGTTTTATTATTTGTGTATGTTGGGAAACATCCCTGTCGCCTATTTTGTTGTAAACTAGCTGGTTAGATAATCTTTTGTCTGGTATCCCTATATTTTCAGTTAGGGTGTACCGAATAACTATTTGTTTTGTAATAACCCCGGACTTGCTTCGCTGTCTTGCTAATAAATGTAAACTTGTCAAATTAATTCTTTAATGTAATATGAAACCACTGGTCTTCAACCAGTGACGGCGAGTGCTGAAGGTAATTCATTGTAAAGTCAAAGTTTTCCCGTTGGTCAAGCCCCAAGAGTATTGGCTTGAATTAGAGTTTTAAATTTTCAGGAGGGTGGCCATTGAAGGTGAGTCATTTAATTTTTAGGCCATCCTGTTTGTACCCGCAGACGTGGGGGAACTTGGCGGGCAACGATGGGGTGGATCGCAGCAAACCCGGTAGACATTTGCATAGCTTTCGTAAACTTTCTTGCTTTTGTCGCGAAAGCAATTAATTCCCCAAAGCAAGTGGCGCCTCGAGCAATATCTTTAATGTGTCGAAGTTCTGGGAGTTTTGAGCAAAAGTATAGGGTAAGGTCTCGTCGGTTTCATTAAGTCATTAAACCCCGCCTTCCCGATCGAGCTAGACCGAGAGTAACAGAAACACTTCCATCTGTTTCGAGACCTTACAGATCTGTGTCATTACGGAGACCGGCGAACCCTTCACTTTTTCCCCGAATTTGTACTTTAGTGTGTTCATTGTCGATTGAACTGAATTATCATGTAACAGGATGTTTCGTCCCACCAGCAAATCCCTTGAAGTCTGGGCTCCCTTTCTTACGGTTAAATGGATTTTATTACCCACCGTTGACCAGAAATATTTCGAAAAATACGGCTCAGGAATTTTTTTTCATATTTTTTCAGGGTTTATTAAGCATCCCCAATTAACGCACCGTAGAGTTAATCCGCCATTTTTTGGATACCCCGCATACGTTTATATCATCAATTATAATATTAAAGATAAGGTAATAGCTTCTAAATGAATTAAATATGAATAATGTTGCAAATTAAATCTTTGACTGTAATTTTAATATTACTTAATGTAATATTTTAAGAGAAACTACACAGTTTACCACAACATAATTATATTTGTGCGCTCTTCAATTCATTTACATTCTGATTGCCCGTGTTTCCAATACCTTCGTCCTGCCTTGGGTCGCCGTATCAGCTATAACACTCGCGCACTCCTATCACATATACCACACTCTTCCCCCACCACTTAGAACATAAAATTATAATTAATTAATAATAATAATATAATATAGCAATTTTAACGCATTTACAATCAGGGTACATATCGCTCAGGCGGTTTGCCGCGAGTTGTACGAAAGGGTCGAGCAGAAGAGGGAGGAGAAGAGAATAATTCCCGTAGTCTTGCCGCTTCGAGGAAATTATCGTCTTCTAGTCTATTTCCTTGAACTAGTTGACGTTCCACGTTTCTTTTAATTGTAACTAATTGTTGTGGATGAATATCTTTTTCTCCTTCCTCCTCCGCCTTAACTAGTGTATTACTACCTTTCAATATTTGATTAGTATGACGCTTCCAAATTTGCCCCGCATTTAGTTTTACAAGATAAGTTCTGGGGCCCAGTACTTTACTTATAATAGCTGGAACCCAACTGACTTTGTTCACAATTCTATAATCTTTAACTAGAACTGCTTCTCCCTTTTCAAATGCAATATTTCTTTTACCCGCGTAATACTTTCTTTGCCGATTTTGTGCTAAAATTACATTGTTTGCAACCTGGTCGATAGCCGTTTCACAATAATTGTTAGCTTGAAAGTTGCTCTTTAGTAGATCTAAACTACATTTCAAATTTCTGTTTAAAAATAGTCTAGCAGGAGTTTCTCCTGTTGTGATGTGTTTTGTGTTCCTATAGTCAAATAACATTTTCAATAATTTTAAATTAACAGTTTCTGAATTTGTTTGTGACTCAATTTTGAGCAAATATTTTTTGAAGGTTTTTACTATATTTTCAGCTGCGCCATTTGTCGCAGGGTGGTATGGAGGGCTTAGTTTGTGTACAATGCCATTCCTTTTTAAGAAATTTTCAAATTCAGCTGAAACAAATTGAGTACCATTATCCGAGACTAAAGTATTTGGTAATCCAAAATGTGAAAAAATTGCACTAAGGGCAATGATTATATTTTTTGTCGTAATCGATTTTACTGGTAAAACTTCTGGCCACTTGCTATATGCATCCACAAAAACTAAATAATAACTATTATAAATGGGACCAAACAGATCCACATGCACCCTCTCCATAGGGTGCGTTGGCCAGTCCCATGGCCTTAATTCTGTTTTATTTGGAGAAGCCAGAAATTTACAGCAAGTTTCACAAGATTTCACAGTTGTCTCTATATCTTTATCAATATTTGGCCACCAGACGTAGGAGCGTGCCCGCGTCTTAATTTTAACCATTCCCATATGCGATTCGTGTAACTCTGATAAAATTAAATTCCGCATAACTGCTGGAATTACTACGCGGTGACCCCGCATTAAAACACCCGCTTCAACATTTAGCTCTGCTCTTACTAACCAGTAATTTCGATAAGTTTGCTTAGCTTTCCCTGGCCACCCATTGATTACGTATTTAATTACTTCTGATAACACCTCATCTTTTCTAGTTTCATTCACGAGTGTTACATAATTTATCGATAGTTCCCCGTTTATTATATGATATAAATAAGAATGCTGAAAATTTTCTATATCGTCTTGTTCTAAAACTGGCAAACGTGATAAGCAGTCCGATGTGTTTTGACTCGATTTTACATATTCTATATCATAATTGTATCCTGATAAGATCAAAGCATATCTTTGCAATCGTGAAGCCGCTAACGTTGGAATCCCTTTTTGTGGACCAAAAATTGCTATCAAGGGTTTGTTATCCGTACGTAAAGTAAATTTGTTTCCATATAAGTACTGATTGAATTGTTTTACCCCATAAATAATGGCTAATGCCTCCTTGTCTATCTGAGCATATTTTTTCTCTGTGACGGTTAACGTTCGTGATGCATAAGCAATTGGTTTTTCAGACCCATCTTTAAAAACATGACTTAAAATGGCTCCAATACCGTATGGGGATGCATCTACGGTTAATTTTATTGTTAAATTTGGATTGAAATGCGCCAACACATTTGAAGACACCATTTCACTTTTTATATTTTCAAATGAATGTTCACATTTCTCATCCCACACGAACTCTTTATTTTTTTGTAACAGTCTGTATAAGGGTTGCATTTTTTCTGCAAAATTTCTTACATATTTCCTATAATAATTTACTAGACCTAAAAATGATTGCAATTGGCCCAAATTTGTTGGCCGAGGGGCTTCTTTTATAGCTTTTACTTTATCTGGTGATTTATGTAACCCTTCTTTACTAATGATATGGCCTAAATATGTAACGGATTCTTGGAAAAAAACACACTTTTCTTTCTTGATTTTTAAGCCGCTTTCGAGCAACCGTTTTAGAACTGCTTCAATATTCCGAATATGCTCGCGATCATTTTTACCTGTAATCAGAATGTCGTCCATAAAACAAACAACGTTGTTTAATCCCGACATTAATTGATCCATAAAATTTTGAAAAATACTAGGTATACTAGCAATACCAAATGGGAGCCGTTTATACATAAATAACCCCTTGTGGGTGGAAATAGTCGTTAACCTTTGCGATTTTTGGTCTAGAGCTAACTGATTATAAGCCTTTGATAAATCAATTTTTGAAAAACGCTCCCCTCCCTGCAGTTTAGCAAAAAGATCTTCAATTCTGGGCAAGGGATAGCTATCAATGTTCAAAATTGGATTAACTGTGGTTTTATAATCCCCGCATATGCGGATTGACCCATCTTTTTTTAAAACCGGTACAATAGGGCTAGCAAACTTACTGAAAGTAACGGGTTCAATTATTCCCTGATTTTGTAAATTATCTAACTCATTTTCCACTTTTCCACGTAACGCATGTGGGAGAGGTCTCGGTTTACAAAATTTTGGGGCAGCATCTTTATCATAATTTAGTGTAAAAGTTCCGAATTTATACAATCCTAGCCCATCTGAAAAAACTTGCCCATATTTCTTAAGTATTTGGCTAACATTGTGTTGACCTTCATTTATGTTATGAATTTGTAACCCAAATAATCGAAAAAAATTCCTACCTAACAGTGGTGGTCCTCCGTTTTTAATAACATCAAATGGTACATTTTCCTGCATACCTTTATACCTGATTTTTAAATTGAGGACACCCAGTGGATGCATATTTTCACCAGAATATCCTACCAAAACACGATCTGCTCCGGATAATGGATACCCTGAGTAATGCTCACGCCAATGGTTTTCTGACATGGCCGAAACCGCAGCTCCCGTATCCACTTCCATATCCACCTGCTCATCATCTACAAGTATACTCAAATAAATCGGTTGATCATTACTTAACTTTAAATTAAACAATGCTAAACAGGTATTATTAATATCAGAACTCGTCTCTAAATATCTTACCGCATTATTTTTCTGACATACCCTTGCTAAATGACCTTTTAAGTTACAAAAATTACATATAAAGTCCTTATATCTACAACTTCGAGCCTCGTGGTTGTCCAGGCCACACGCTGAACAGGGCTTCCGCTGCGTGAAATGATTGCTGCCTGCCCTACGACTGCGAGCTGCTGATCAGCGCCCGCTTGAGCTTGAGCTGCTTCCTGGAGCTAAACCACTGTTGATGCCTGCGCCTCTGTTTCTCCCACGGTCGACGTAAAACAGCTCGTCACCACCGCCAGCCGGCTCCACTTTGACTTGGCTAGATGCACCTGGGACCGCAACCTCCAACCCCGTTCCACTGCTTCTGGTAAACTCCAAGGATTGTGCAGTCTTGACAGCTTTTTCGAAAGTTAGCTTATCATCTTCTAAAAACAGGGTGTCCCGAATTTTGCCCGGTCCGATACCGACAATAAACCTGTCCCTTAGGGCAACCGTCAACACTTCGCCTCGAAACTCACAATTAGTCGCTAAATGACGAACGCGTGCCGCCCATTCTACAACACTTTCTTCGGCATCTTTTACGGCCGTATAAAATTCGTATCGTTCTTTGAACAATGCACGAAACGGCGCATAATGCTTTTTCAGAATGTCTACTAATTGTTCGAATGTTTTCGATTCTGGCGCATCTGGTACACACAAGTCTGTTAAAAGTTCGTAAACGCTATCATGTAGCAACGTTAACAATACGGCTTTTTTACACTCGGTTTTAATACTGTTCGCGATAAAATACTGCTGTAATTTACCTTCAAAGGTAGTCCATTTCCCGCACTGAGGATTGAATTCCGCCATATGTCCGATAACTGCAACTGCGGAAGCCATTTTGAGGAATTTCGCGTAGTTGTAAAATATCGGTTTTTATGTTTTATTAAAGGTTTTATCCTCGTCGCCACTGTAATATTTTAAGAGAAACTACACAGTTTACCACAACATAATTATATTTGTGCGCTCTTCAATTCATTTACATTCTGATTGCCCGTGTTTCCAATACCTTCGTCCTGCCTTGGGTCGCCGTATCAGCTATAACACTCGCGCACTCCTATCACATATACCACACTTAAACTAAAGCATTAATCATAATTTTAATGATTATAAATTAATTTTTATGACTAAATTCCATAATCATATTATTCCCGCCGCTTTCGGTTCAACAGGAAATTGTGTAATTTTTTATTTTTAAATAGACTACAAGTTTTTGTGTGGAACACAAGTTTATCTTTAAAAAAGTATAACATATTGCAATGGCTCCACGTTGGGATAGCCATAAATATGTGCTATATAATTCTACAATGAATATACTTTTGTACTTTTAAAATTATGCAATACATTTGAGACTCTCATTAGGGTGTGGTTCTTTAATCAAGTTATCTATTCTTTGATATTCTAATTTTTTATATGAATTGTTAATCAATGACTGTTATTAAATGTCAGTTTGACATTTAACAAGGATAAAAGCACAACACTATCAAAATTGACAAATATTTTTTCTCTTTCTCAAATCAATGACTAATTCATCAAAGTAAGTACTGTTATTATTGCATTTTACTCAATTAATTGTTTTTCTTATACCTTATTAGAACTAACTACAACAAACCTGACTTCCTTTCAACTTTTTAGGTACTCACTTTAAACACCACTGATCCTGACGTTTCTCAACTAAAGTCAAAGTCAGCATATCCTCGATGTACCTTTAACCCACTAAAGAACTCCCAAAAGTCAAACTTCAGGCTATATGATTGATCTTTATGTATCACAATAATATATATGACTAAAGTTGAAAATAACCGAGTTATTTGACATTCTCTTTTTATTGATATCAGAATAACGTTTGCTTTGAAACAATAAACAAGTAAGTAACACAAACAAGCTCAGTGAATTTACACACAATTAACAAAAAGTATTAACAATATGCAATAAATAGATTTTAGTTATGGTTTACGTATGGGTGTACCTATACTATATAGTTTCAAGGATGTCACGATGCAATTAAATAAAGAAAAAGTGAACTATCTCGCTTTTTAAAGCTAAATTTGTTTCCAATCTAACTATTAAAAAAAATGGAATGTTGTATTTAAAAATCTAAGGTTGACGCAATTTCCTATTAAACCGGAAGTACTACAAATAATTGAATTCAAGACTTGTAATACTCCTAGAAAGTCTTGACACTTTCCCCATTTAACCTAATCTTTATTTTAAAAAAAAGCTACCAACGGTAGTTTCCTTTTCCTTCTATTCCCTTTAATTTTTTCTTCGTTTCGGCCAAAACTTCTATGTCGATATGTAATCGTTCCAATTCTTCAAATACTTTTTTATATTTGGCCACATTCCTCGAATATTCAAAGTTCCAAAATGCAAATTTTAATTACACCGCGATACTTCTACACCTTTATGGTAACGTAAACAGCTTAATCCGATACTACCTGGCAAATATGTACGCTTAACTGTCTATGAACTCTCTTTTTCGGCGCCGTAGGCTTACAATAGCTGTTTCGATAAACATATGTATTTTACATATGTATACAAGAATAAGTGTTCAAAATTCAAATAACAAATTCATAACTTTTTAAGGAGACAATATTTATACAATGAAACAAATACAGTTATTATTTACACAAAATTTAAAATCCTATTAATACGGATAGATACGGTTTTTGGCAACTAATTTGGCTATTTATCTTTTTCAATTAAGTTATTACTCTTTAGTTGCGGTGTTCTCTAGTTTTCTAAAACATTTTTAGAAAAAATTCCATATAGCAATTTTTGTGGCTCTTTATTATTTTGTCTGCATTTATATTTCTAATATTTATTTAGGTCTTTTTTGTTTTTGTGAGTACATTCTTTTGTTTTTAAATTATATAAATCATTTGTAACCTAAGTGTTATCTACTCGTTTGCATTAAAAAATAATTTATAGTGCCCTTACAAAACAACTCAATATTAAACTGGTTTGACAAAAGTGTTAAACAGTTATTAACTTTAATAATATTTTCAAGTTCCTAAATTCCTGTCTGGGTATTTTTACTCCGTATATTTTTATAAAAAACAGACGTGGTTGGTTAGGTGACTCGCAAAAAAAGATTGCTTAAAATATAAATAAACTGTATCTTTTATCGCACAAAAACATTGGAAAAATATTCAAATTTACGTATTAACAACAGTCTAATAACTTAACCACCGCTTTGGCTTTGTAGATTACTATCTCTAAAGTCCCAGGCCGACCCTAGTGGGATTCCACAAAAATCCCGAAAAACCCGCGCAAACTAGAGATTTTCCTTTAACGCAGATAAGAACCGAAGAAATTGACTATGGGAAAAATGTGGTCGCACACGTTTTAGCATACTAGTATAACTATTATATGTATTATAAATGAGTGGAATAAGTAATTAGAAGCGAGTGAGACTTTTATTTGACAAAGAAGCGTATAAGCGAGAGTGTAGTACTTCTCACGAGCGCATAATGACATTTCACTTACGTGGGATACACGTTTTATCTAACAGTAGCCGCTTTTGTACAACAAAGATCTAAAACTGAACGAACTATCACAGAATTAGTAACAGTGTATAATAAAGCATTTTAGTCACATGACTAATAGCTGTTTTTTGCTTCATGTCTTTAAAACTATTAAGTTATCAAAGAAAATTGGTCTTTTATAAACTATAAGAATTATCTACTTGCTTGTATAGAGAATATTTTTCTAAAACTAAAAAATACAAAGTTACAGCCTTTAAGATATTTATTAAAACTATACATTTGATTAGCCAAAAAACATGGCAACATTAATTGATTAAGGTAAATAGCCTATATGTGTTTTCTAAATCAGACGCACGGCATTGCAATCAATAGAACGCGCGTAAAAAATGAAATTAAAATATAGGAATAATTTCATATCTTGTTATAGGCGTTAAATTAAACAGTCTTGATACATTTTCGTTAACGGTTCAGCCTGTTTTGGCCAGTTTTTATTGCGTAATTAATTATTATTAATTTTAATGCATTAATAGAAAAATTTATATAAATGCAAAATAACGTATTAGTGTATTGTTTCTAATATCATTCTTATTTTATAGAATGATACTTGTGAAAGAATTAATAAAAAACAATCTAAACTGTGTCAGGACATTTTTAGAGTGTACGAGCGGACGGTTAATTAGCCTATTTTTCTAGATTACGACCCCGCTTGTATATAGTTTTTTTTTCATATAATTCCGCTTGTTAAGTGAAGCTTATCGAATTTAAGCAAGCAGATAATGGCTCACGACGTAGTCAACTGGGTCCACTGCATAAAATCTGAAAGGCGCTTATTTCATGTCTTTGCTTATAGTCGTTGGCATGCTGAGTTCCAATATCGATTTAGTATGCTAACGCTTTTCTAGAATATTCCGCGACCTAATCGCCCGTGAGTGCGAGCTGGTCCGCAAGCTTGCAGTCACCTTGTCGATGGTTGCACGTGTTTCGTGCGAGAGACAGATACGTTTCCCCCCGTTCCGCTTTAACAGCGCTGCCTGGCGTGGTTTTGCCAGTTAGTTAGCATCCGGCACGAGAAGAGAGTAGCTCAGTTTTGGAGGTGCACGCTCAGCGGCGTCTTTCCCTTCGGTTGCGTTCGCTTTGCGCTTGCGAGCTAGTTTTTCCCGTAATTAATATGTGGGGGAGTGTGTTCGGCAGCTTGAAGAGAGTCGGGCGCACAGTGTTGGTTCCTCCGTCAAGTGCCAGGCGCTTCTCCTGTTATGGGCCGTCGTGCCATCAACCCCTTATTTGAATGCGGGATTAATTCGAGAGCGTTTACCCCTGGTCGAGTCTTACGTGCAAGTCTGGTCGCATCTAATCGCATCACTGACTTCTATTTGGGATTCATGAGGGACAGCACAATCTTCGCCCCAGCTTCGAGCTTGTTGGGGCTCTCCGCTTCGTTTCGCCGACTTTGGGACCTAAACCGCCGGCTGGACACCGCTACGGCCGCCACAGGTAAAGCTAATTGAGAGGTATTGTACTAGTCGTAAGCCTCCCGTGCTAATCATGACCGTGTGCTAACTAATATTTGTTATATCACCCCTTTTTGCATTAAGCAGTGCGAACACCATTTCAATATACAGGGCCTTATGCCAGCGCATCATATTTGCGCCTGATCTAACGTCGCTAATCACGAGCGTGCTCTAACTAACATTTGTCATATCACCCCTCTTATGCCTTAAGCAATGCGAATACAATTTCAATGCACAGGGCCCTATGCCAGCGCACCGTATTTGCGTACAATATTTATCTTAGAGCATTAACTAACAATTGTGTTGACATTCCCCATTTTCGTTACGCTTTGCGTACTAACTAATATTTGTGTACCGTATTTGTCTACCTTATTTATGTTTGAATAACAATAGACCTATTTGTTAAACGCTTCCGCTGTATTTTCTTTGTGTTGCATGTTGATTTTTAGTGTAAGCAATCTGTAGGGTCGTCGCCCGATTGGTGACTGGTGTAAGATTGATGTAAAGCGGATCCTGGATAAATTTGTGAGCGTCATGGTATGTTGGAACGCTCTAGCTGCCGGTTCCAAGGAGTCCCAAGGTTGCACCCAGTTTAGCTTTTGGGTTTCTGCCAAGTGTAAAGTTAAAAGGTAGATTCACTTGCTTCCCGGTGTCTCAGTGAGTTTACCTGTGCATTCTCGTTTATCGTGATGGAATCGTGGTGGCGCTGAATCTATTTAGATCCGTTTACCGTTCATTAGACCGTTGCACTCGTGTTATCCCGTGTTGGACCACCCTTCGCTCCACTGCAGCCTAGTCGGCACTTTTGTTATGGGCTGGGCAGCGGTCCTATGTGAGTTACATTCCCGATATCGCACGCGCTAGTCGTCTAGATTTTTCGTGGCTTTTCGTAAATACCGTTGAGCTGGCGCGTTGTCGTAAATGTCGTTTTAACCCTTAAACAACTGAGCGGGAAAAATTTAAAAAAATGTAAACCGTCATAAATTTGCGATTCTTTATAGTATATAAATAAAAGACAAACCACTTTAAGGAGAGTAAACTATAAATGAATAATAAAGGCGTTATTATTCTATACTATGTTCATCGTGGATGGTCGTTCAGTAAAAATGGAAAAGCGTTCCGGTGAATATCGTGCTTTCGCCATGAATCCGTTTTACACAAATGGCTACTGACGCATCACAGAGCAACGGCTATTTCGTTCCCAATTTAATATTTCCCCTCGTGGTCGTGTTTCAACCGCTCAAGAACTAAATTATGGGTTTAGAAATTTGAGACCACTAGCTCCGCACTAAAACAAAGACACCAAGGTTTCAAAATTTAGATTGTCCAGGAATTAAAGGATACAGATTTCTAGCTCGTATGAATTTCGGTCAAGAAATCCACCAACCAATCTGTAACCTTTAATCTCTGGACAATTTGAACAAGTTTCTCATCGATTAGGAAAAGTAAATGATCATGACAAAACTCGCCCTTTGCGAATCTCATTCGACGATAAGCAAACGGTTATTAATATCTTACGCAATAAATTCAAATTACAAGTGACCCTGTTTCTAAAAATATTGCCCTTAAAGATGACCAAACTCCATATCAACAAGATCTACTGCTCTCAATTAAACCAACGCACAGAAGCTGGAGAAGAGGATCTCACGATTAAATACATACAGGGTTCCTAAAGTGAGTACTAACGCTAGTGCCTCAAAAAGCTCAGACCATTAACCGAATTTGATATACATATAACGGGCATGCAGAAAGTTTTTACGTCCTGGACGGTTATGAAATGTAAAGCGCATGTCTGTACAATCTCAGCCGTCATAATTTATTATTTATATGACTTAAGTCAAATTCAATTGAAAGTAAAACAAATTTATTTTGAACTAATTTTACAGTAAAGTGTGTACTAAGGAACAAAAAACATTTATAGTGAAGTCTGACCTTTGCAGTGGTCGACGCAATGAAAACGGAAACTGGAATTATTCCATCAATGCTGGTAAACAAGAATTGCGACAAAGATTTCCAAATATCATGGTAAATAATAGCAACTTTTCCGCTGAAGTTTTAAAAATAGCAGCGTGTTTTGAAGAAAAAGATTCTGTAAATCACGGACCAAGAACAGGAACACCTAGTCGTACTGTAACGTTTTGCTTATGAATTTAAATTCTAAAGATACTTTAAACGTATTTGGAATTTAATTCGCCGCTTTATCAAACGTTTGCATCTCGCTGCCGCACCAGGAGGCGATAACACGGACCAGTAGCCGGTGCGCGGACAACCCGAATTGTACGAGAGAATGTTTTTTCCCGTCATCAGAGTGGGGAGCTCGAGCATCGACCGGGAGTCGCTGAACGTATAAAAAGGAGCACATGGCAGCTCCCGAGGAGATTCTATCCTGAGATCCCTCCCTAAGCTCATCTCCTGCCTTACCTGAAGCGATTACCCGTTTGCCCTGGCAGGTCACTGTCTAAGTATAGGAGAAATCGACTAAAAGGTCCTTATGGTGCTGGTAGTGTCACAGTCTGCCCGTAAGAACATACCGACAACCTAGAGATCCTTATCGAACCCGTCCACAGACACGCACCTACGCCAACCCGAGACCCGAGCGCGCATATTAATTGCGTTCTGGAGAGCCGCATTTCGATTGTATTAATTTGTCCGAATTTTAAAGCACCTGGAAGTCGTCGACACCTCCATCGCCGCCATGCTGGGCGCACATAGAGATTAAGCTATAAGAAACTCACTTGCAAGAACTACCGCTAACGTCCTGGGAGCATTCTAGAAGCCCCCTGAAGGAGGCTTCCGCACCACTGCAATTCGCAGATCAAGGCCGCAATTTCGCCCGAACGTCGAAGGCTCCGAGAGCACGGCCGCTAAATAATTTCAAGCGGAAATTGCCGGCAAATTGCATCGCGGCACTGGCCGAGTTCCGCGAGTTGACAGCAGGTTCGTACAACGCTCCTAGCCGGAAGGTAAACTCTCGACATACATTTATTAACCTGGAGTGTTCGCAGCAGCCATTGTAAACAAACATTCGCTTATCGCTGCGTGCGGCCGACGACTTCCTTCGGACGGAGTCGATACCCGAAGCAGCTGCTGCGAGATCCGATCCACTCCGCGACATCGCCCAGGGACGCAGCGTGCGCTGGGAAGGCGGACTCGACGAGCCCGCCCCTTTTCTGAGTAACTTGAGTTGCAGCCCTAACAGGTGACCTGGAGCCACCCCTTGTTGACGCAACGACACCCTCCTGTTATAATATACATTTCATTTTGGTATTATCGTATATGAGTGTACATAGTTAAAGATATTATATTTAATTGTAAATACTTGTTGGTGTTATCATTGATCTATCCCATATTTGAGCTAAATGAACTTTTTCTCTAGACTAGAGCAAATCCGAGGCATAAAGCTAATTAAAATATTCCCAATAAAGGCGGTAGAACTGAAAATGTTGTCGAACGTGCAAGAAATATGGTGCAGGAAGATCCGACAATTTCAGTACGACGGCTACTTCAACAAGTAGATTTAAGCCTAGGATCGGCTCACACTCTTCTTTCACAAGACCTTCAAATGCACCCTTATAAACTTCAAATGTGCCAGAAATTGTTCCCCCAGATTATCTAAAGAGAGTTACATATTGCCAGTGGTTTCGGGAAAATTTTAATAAGGATAAAGTTTTGGTTAAACCTTTTTTTAGTGACGAAGCATGGTTCCATATAACTAGCTATATCAATTGATATTCTCAAATATACGCATGTGGAGCACTGAAAATCCACATTGCTTTCGTGAAACCGGTTTACTTTTTTTTAAAATTGGAGCACAGATAGCTCTATCCAGAAGCATCATTGTCCAATCTTCTTTGACGGAAATTTAAACGGCGAAAACTATTGCAATAATATTCTTGAACCGTTTATAAACCAACTCCATGACGATCAAATTTAAAATGGCTATTTCCAACAAGATTCTGCTAGACCACATGTTGTACAAGCTACTCTGGAATATTTGCGATAATTTTACGATGATAGACTAATTAGTAAAGACCGATTTCCTCCAAGATCGTGTGATTTGACACCTTTAGACTATTTTGTGTTTCCGTACCTAAAAAAATCAATTTTAAAAACTCCCGTGCACACCATAAACGACTTACGAGACAACATTACCAGACAACGTCAACTAATTTATGAAAATATGCTGATACATGTTTTCGAAAACATGAAACTCCAGTTCAATTTATGTTTAAATGTTGCAGACCAACATTTTCAGCATATGCTGCAATAACTTTAATAAAACACTGTGTCCTTCTATGTTTAATATCCTTAGTTATAATCATGTATTCGTGTTGTACTGATTTATCACTGCATTATCACTAGAGTCTGTCAAAATATTCCCGTATTTTTTCAAAATATAGCATAGCAAAATGGCATTTATTTTTTCAAAATATGGCATATAAAATGGCACTTATTTCAAAATAAAGCATAAAAAATGGTAAGTATTTATTTCAAAAAGTTGAAATTTTAGAAAAAATGTCACCAGTAATATTAAAAATCCCACAACACAAATACAAAAGACAAAGTAATCTAATAAAAACGACGGGCACAAGGCAAGTAAGTGGAACGTAGGTATCCGTAGTGCATTGAAGGAAAGAGGGAGAGCGCGGGGTTGTTGTTGACAAGTGGGCGTAACGGAATACTTACCTGAGCGTTGAGGCGCGCGACGAGCGGTCACCTCCGCCACGGGTCATCGACCTTAGTACCTGGCACTTACCAAAACTTCTGCATGTCTATTTTGAAATTTGTCAGCCCTTTTGTTGTGAATTAGCCACATAATATTGATTTTGATTGAAATATAGCATTAAAATATGACATTTATTCAAAATGTAGCATTTATCATGAAAAAGGGCATTTTATAGCATTTATGGCACCAACAAATGTGGTTCATTCCACCCCTTACTACGTGAAATGCCTAAATACGAAATCTGGCCCTAAAGGGGCCTACAGTAAGAAACATCGCAAAATGGCATTTGACGGACTCTAATTATCACATTTTAAATAATGAAAATCTTTTTGAAAGGTGTCGCTTTGAATGACGTTTTATTTAAGGTAAGGTGGTATAAAAGACGAACACAGATATGCAATTTATAATCCATAGCCGCCCAGAACGTAAAGACTTTTTGAACATCCGCTACAAATATTTGCAGTTTACCGGCAAAATATACCAATTTATTATTGGTTGTGAATATACATAAGTCCGCATGAATTGTACTCACTGAAACTTGGCTCACTTTATATACGTATACCTGACTCACTTTATAGCTTCACTTCTTCTTCAAGTGCTATCTTCGGTATGAAGGTCGGCAATCATCAAGGAAATACTGATTTTTGAGACAGTGTGTGACGAAGGATTAAGGGGTTGGTCTTACCTGGTGGCGAAAGTTGTACTTGTTATTTTGCCAAGTGGTAAATATCGGCCTAGGTTGGCTAACTAGTCGAGAGGGTCGGGATTCCAGCAAAGCTGCTACAAAACTATGGGAGAGGGCGCCAGGTCCTCGACGTAGACAAATCCTTGGGTCGGACCTCGTCAAGGTTAAAGATATACCAAACAAATCAAAATAACAACAGAACCAATAGGTAGTTTTTTTTATTATCAATCTGCTACTTAGTATTAAGTAAATTCTTTAAATGAAAAGATGACATGCAAAGTAATCATCCAGTGACGACACTTTCAGTTGCTTAACTAAATTAATAGAAATGCTTGCTTTAAACATTTACATATAAAATAGATCTTCCATAACAGAATGAAGGAAGTTTGGTATTATGTGTTCGCTGTCTAACAGTGTTAAGTAACATGCTAATTAAATCTATATGTTAAATCTAAGGTATAATATCTCTTAAGTCTGCGATTGTCCTCACTATTGTCAAGTAATTTTAACGCTAGACTATTCGGATGCATTTGTAATTTCTCCACGTATTTTTCACTTACGCGCACAATTTCACTTTTTATTGTATTCATTTTAAGGTCGATGTTTATTTCACCGTTGGTAATAAACTATGGAGCGTTGGTGATGGTCCTTAATATCTTTGATTGGAATCTTTCTAGAATGAATATGTTCGAGTTTGCCGCTGTCCCCCATATTTGGATTCCGTAGAGCCAAACAGGTTTAACGATCACTTTATATATTAACAATTTGTTGTCCAGGCTAAGCTGGGAGTTTCTGCCTAGCAGCCAGTAGTAGCTTTTAAATCTCAAATTCAGTTGTAGTCGCTTTTTCCAGATATGAGTTCGCCATGTAAGAGTCTTATCTATATGAATACCCAAGTACTTAGTTAGCACTGTCAGATAGTAGTATTTCCTTTTCATTTAGTGCAATAGAAGGACATACGCCTCTTCACTTTGTGAACGAAACATATACAGACTTAGTTTCGTTGAATTTTATGTGCCATTTATTAAACCATTCTTGTGCACGATCCAAACTGTTTTGCAGTTTTTGTACTGCCCTAACTGGGTTTTCACCGGTGGTTAAAATAGCCGTATCATCGGAAAATGTGGCAAACTAGCATTGTTGTCAGTGGGCAGGTCAGCTGTAAATATAAGATATAATAAGGGTCCCATGACACTTCCTTGGGAAACTCCCGCTTTTATCTCTGCCAGTTTTGTCATCTCTTCTTCGTGCTTGACTAGGAAATATCTTTCTTGTAGATATGATTTTAATATAACATAAAACGTATCCGGTAGACATTGCTTTAGTTTCAAAAGAAGTCCCTCGTGCCATACTTTATTAAATGGTTGACTTACATCGATAAAGATAGCAGGGCAGTATTGTTTTGCTTCGAACGCTGCAGTTATGTAATGTACCACACGATGTACTTGTTCGATCGTCGAATGCTGCTTTCTAAACCCGAACTGATGTTCCGGTATTATTTTTGTTTCGTGTAGTATGGGCAAAACACTAATGAAAACACTAGTATTCCCCATACTACTCTACGCTTTAGAAACGTGGATAATGCGAAAAATGGATACCCGACAAATAGATTCCTTTGAGCTGTGGTGCTGGTAAAGGTTACTTAGAGTGTCATGGACGGAGAGAAGAACTAACGTGTCCATCATTAAAAAATCCAAGAACCTATAAGATTATCCAAACTCATATATGGAACAATTACACGATACCTTGGCCAAGCGAAGAAATTCAGGCAACCTCGAAAGATTAGTTGTGCAGGGCAGAATTCAGGGATCGAGACCGCGGGGACGATCGCCAAAAAGGTGGACGGACCAGATCAAAGAGGTCACCGGCCACACTATCGAGCAGGCTACAAGAACAGCCCCAAACAGAAGTCGATGGCGTAACATCGTAAAAAGAAGCATGCAGAATATGTAGTTCTTGGGCCACGACGCTTCTGACAAGAAACTTACGACTGAGAGAAGTATGGGCATTAGACGTTTCATTAACAGCTTCTTGAATAATTTACTTAAAATAGGCAAGAGACTTATCGGTCTGTATGATGTTACTTCGTAGGCTGGTTTTCCTGGTTTTAAGATTAGGATCATCTTGGCTATCTTCCATTGTGCAGGGAAGTAGCCAGTTCTTAGTATGGCGTTAAAAATGTGTGTTATCAGCGTGGTCCTTTATTTGGTAGCTCCTTTAGGGCTCGTCCAGTAATCAAATCATACCCAGGTGATTTTTTGTCTTTCAGGCCTTCAATCATTTTCCTGGGCCTCGTTATATGAGAGGTATTTAGTCAGCAAGGATAATTGTAGGGGTACATCCAAGAGGTTTTGTATTTCGTCACGTTCTGTGGCTAAGATAGCTTCATCTGGTTGAAAGACTTTACCTAGGTGCTCTGCAAAAACCTCTGCCTTTTCAGAATCACTCTTGGCCCAGCTTCCATCGTTCCTGCGGATCGGAGGAATTGTTTGTTGAGGTTGTTTTAGGCGTTTGGTGGCCATCCACAAGGAATAGTCAGTAGCTACCGTTGCAGTGGGACCTTCAAGGTAGCGCGTAAAGGCTTCATTTTTGTAATCGCTGATTAATTTCTTTAATTCTCTACAGGCGTTGTTATACCTACGTTTTTCTTCTGGGTAGCGTCTAGTTTGCCATATCTTGCGTAATCTTCTTTTATCAGCAACTTCATCCATGATCACATCGGGAAGATAACGTTTGGTTGGTTGCGCTTCGGGAAGATAACGTTTGGTTGGTTGCGCTTGTGCTGTTGGTGTAGCATTCCAGGCCGTGTTTTGTATGGTAGTGGTTAGGATTTCAACAGCGTTTTCGATATCCTCGTTGTTTTTTAAAGAAACGTTTAAAGAATAGCTAGTAAAATTCTCTATTTGGTTCTATAGTGCGGCAATTCAAAACAACGAATTCACACAAAACACATACCACCAATATACATAGTAACACACAAACCAATAAAAATCTACCACAGTAATTACCAAGATTATCACCAATAATAACAGCAAACCAACAATTGCAAATACATATCACAGTTGACCTAAGAAACGAACGCATGGTGCCATAACAACTAAATCGGCCTGAAGGGCGCTAGGTAACTCGTAATCAACTCAATAGTGCTGAAAACTTATATCAATCAAATACACGCAGTAGCATGTCTAAACATGTAACCAGTGACGTTCACCGTGAAGCGGGGATCAACACGACACGAGGTATGACTACATTAACCTACAAACATAATCAAAGAAGGCTTTAAATAAGCAACTAATCTCCGTTAAGCGGAGTGCTAAACCAAGGATGCCAATAGCGCAAGCAAAAAGTGTAAGGCCAACATTGAACTCCAATGGTTGGCTTAATAAATTAACTTTACGGATTAAAAACGGAGCGGTACCAGCAGGTTATGAGATTTCACAGGGGTTGCTAGGTCCTAAAGGAAAGCCATAAAGTGTTTCCTGAAGATGTAAGTACTGCTTGCGGGCATTTTAAGCCCTAAACTAGACTATCAAAATTCAAAAACGGAGAGCTAGATAATTTCCACAAAAGTTCCGTAGGCAGCATTATAGCCACCACAGCTCATATATCTTTGACACTTCAGAACAGCAAACTTGAATTGACAGTGAGGTTAATGCAATACACGACCTTAAGTATGAATTTAAAAAATGAGTACAGGAGCTGCCGTCACACAAATCAAAACAAACTACATGGGGCTGCTGTACACACAGGTTAGTAAGCTAATTAATTCTATCTAAATGCTCTAATAGACACCCAAAAATTGATATGCACAGAATAACAATATGGTTGTGTACCGACCACCCTCTTCAACCTCTGAAGAAGATGATTTCCTGATTCAAATTTTGAGAGCCGGATCAACCAACAAAAACTTTATTTTAATTGGTAATTTTAATTTTTCCAATATCAACTGGCATCTGAGTAAAATTCCGACATGTAAAGATTCATCTGCTACATTTTGTGAATTCTTTCTTGATGCAAGTTTCAAGCAATTGGCCACTGTTTCAATTTGCATCAGAATAAGTCAAAATCCCTCACTTCTTGATCGGATGCTTACTTCAGATTCTAACCTTTTTTCTGAAATAAGTTACTTTCCTCCAGTAGGATCTTCTGATCATATTAGCATAATTGCAATAGTACCGATAGTTTATTACACTTACGATCCGAACATCACTAATATTTTTAAGCCTGGTGCAATAAAGGAAGAGCTCGTCAAGAAAGACTGGTCTATATTAAATGTCCCTAATCTTAATGTTGAATTTTCATAAAACTTTTGTAATGTTCTGAATGCTGTAACAATACACTCTCCGCTATGAAATGTTTACAGTAACCGCAAACAACCCTGGATAACCAATGCCTTTGCAGATAAAGTGAAAATAAGCACTCGCTTTGGCAGACATACTTTTGTTCAAAATATGATGATGATCTTGAGGCTTTAAAAGTCAAGACTCAAGAACTTTGACCAGAATAAAGTTGAAATCCAAAGTGAGTATATCGCTACTAAAAAAACTTGATGGGACGTTATGCAGCAACAATTGATACAATAAAGAAGCTGACCTGCGATTAATTAGATAATCAGTGGTAGTAAAAATCGCAGATTAACCTCTTTAAAGTACAGTTACGGACACCTCAAAGTGCACGGTTTTTTGTTACTATGGTTATTTTTACGATTTTTCGGCTTATTAAATGGGGGTTTCTCCAGTGGCGTTGCTCGTGATTATAAGAATAGGTATTACTTTTTTAATGTTTGTATTTTAGCAAAGTTTCACAAGTGAACAAACTATATAATAATATGTAAGTATTTAATAAATATGTATCAGTATTCAATTGCTACTACGCTTTCCAGTTTGTTTCGCATAGAGTTGACCAATGTTTCCATATTGTATCCTTCTCTCAGTTCCTTCCAAGCATTTCTTATTCTTTCCCATTATTAATCGGTTTCGTTTGGTGCAAAATCCCTGGTATAAATTTTTGTAGTTAAATAGCCCCAAACATTTTCGATGGGATTCAAGTCCGGGCTTCTTGCAGGCCATGGTAAAAAATTGATATTATTCTCATCAAACCATCAATGAACAACCCCTGCTGTATGCACAGGACAGTTATCCTGTGAAAATAATGTTATCAATTACGATAACAAAATTAATTAATTAGGTAATATATTCCCTGTTGAAAAGTAAATTGATTAGGAAAGACATCTCTTACAGATGGCAGCATCACATTTTGCAAAATGTTGCGATCATTTTCAGCATTCAGTCGACCATTAATTCTATAGCATGCCCCAGATCCGTGAGCATTGATCCATCCCCATACGTTTACAGAGAATCATTCACTACTCCTTAAGGGTTGAACATAATATTGCTCCTCAAATCTTGAATTTTGTGATCTACAGACCCTTAATCGTCAATTGGTAAATGATTGAAATACACTTTCACCTGAGAAAACAGTCGTGTTCCAAAAGTCGTCGATCTCATTCAAATAGACGGTTGCAAATTGTACTCTTCATTTTTTGTTCTCTGGTGTTAAACATTTTTTCTTGCAGAAGTCTTTGCTGCCAACGATTTTTAATTTTGAAATGCAGCTCTTGCTCACATGCAAATCTGTTGCGACTCGACTCAGCGACCAGTTCTCTTCCAGTTTTGTAATAAATAGCTCGCATTTTCTCTGCTTTTGACAAATGTCTGGGAATTTTCCGAGTTTTCAGTTCTATGACAGTTGATGACAAATGTAAACGTTAAAACTCGACGTCTATGATTAGAATATCGTATTACAAGCTAAAAATCTGCCGTGCACTTTGAGTTGGCCGCAACGGTACGTACTACAAGGAACGTCCATAGGCTGCTGCTAACCAAATTCTGACCAGGAGTTGCTATACCCGGGAGTAAAACAAAGCCATTCCCAAACTGCAGAAGCTATGTAGGACGTTAGCAGGTGTTGAAAGTTAAATCGGACAGCAACTTTTCTTCCAAGATTAAATTCTCCCAGCCAAAAAGGTAAAGTGAAGCAAAAAAATTATTTAAAAAAGTTGGAATTAAAATGAAAAATTTTAAAGTATGGAAACATTAAAATACGTAGGAAACCTTAAAAATTGGAGAATGAGTTCGATGATGTCAACACAAAAATCAAAATGCTGTCAAAAAATGCTCTTTCGAGAAAATAAGCCAAGGGAACCAAACCTTATAAATCGGCTCAAAAATAACTGGGGCACCACATAGGATACCACCAAAAAAATAGACGTTCTGTCTAAACCGGACAGAAGTTAAAAAACTGCTAAAACACAGCAAAAACCAACGACTGCATCACATAAGACACAATCCACCCTACTACAAACATCCGAAAAACTCGCACCGCATGATTATTACTCACTCTAAATTTAAGGTAACCCAATATCAAACAAGTATGAGAGGGAAAAATTATCTTGAAAAAATAAAATAAAACACCTCAAGCAAGTATAACCTAGTGAAGCGAGATGGGAAGGGAAATGAAAAAAAAATTCCATGGAAGAGTTCCCAATGGTGACCTTCCCTGCATGCCCAACCAACCACCCAAAACGTTACAAAGGGGAAGAACTAGATGATGACGTTCCCAAACAGTGACCTACGCTGCATGCCCAACCAACCACCCAAAACAAGAAACAAAAAACACTAAGAAAACAAGTTTCTAAAAGGGACACTGTAGGTGTTTCCACGGTCACAATATCCTATAATACCATATTCCAAATCCAAATAAGCGAAGCGCTTTGGAAATAATCCCCAAATGAGACGAAATCAATGGCAAGAAGAAGAAAAGTGAAAAGCAGTAGAATGCAAAATCCATAAGGAACATACCCTACAACGACTTTTTAAAACAGAAGAAAAACAGGACACAAGGAAAAGAGAAAAGGAAAAATAGGAAAATGAAACAAAAACCAGAGTTCGGAAAAACTCACGCTGCTACACCCACTCAACCAAGCTTCGGCTAGCTAGGCCTAACATCCCATGCCGTGACCCGGGTTTACGGAGACATGGACACTCTTAAAGAAGAGGAAACACAAGGAAAGCAAACCGCTTTAAATCGCAAGGGAAAAATTCGCACTCAAAACAGATGCGTAAAAAGACGCAAAAAAATTGCATAAGACAATGCGTAACCAGATGCAATAGGGCATCAAAACCGACGCAAAAATATCCCCTGTCACGTCTGACAGAATAAAAACCTGCACCACATCCATCGGACACAGAAAAAATATAGACACCCTGTTTGCACTGAATAGGGGCCTAAAACAAGGACTGCCTCACATCGGACGCAGCCAACAAGTAAAAATAAACGCATCCAAAAGGAAATGCATAATAAACGCATTCAAAAAATGTACAACCATAGCTAAATAGCCAGAATAAACAACCCGAAAACAACCCGTCGAGACCCTGAGTAAATACAAATACGCTGAGGCAAGACTCAAGAACTTTGACCGGAATGAAGTTGAAATCCAAAGTGAGTCCAAAGAGAGTCATGGTCTAACGTCTACTAAATGGAATGGGTAATTTTTAAGTGAACTCATTAGTTTACTTCCCTAGAGTATAATGTTCTTAAAATTGGAAATACATAGGATTGAATTACTGCTACAGCAGATTCTAGAATTAATAGTAGTAGTTGTGTAATAATTAATAAGTTGATTATTACCAATGATAACTTTGTTCCGGTGTTTCCAAGCAGAGTTAATAGTAGGTGCCCTGCAATTATATTTGCAGTTAATCGAATAGCTAATGTTCCTGGTCGAATGATGTTTCTGATTGTTTCAATACACACTATAAATGGTATAAGGACTGGGGGAGTTCCTTGTGGAACTAGGTGAGCAAATATATGTATAGTATTATTAATTCATCCGTAAATTATAGATCTTACTCATAAGGGTAAGGCTAAGGATAGTGTTAGTACTAGATGTCTTGTTCTTGAAAATATATATGGAAATAAAGATAAAAAATTATTAAATAAAATTATTGAAATGAAAATAAGTGTTGATCCCTTTATTTTATTAATTTTAAGTAGAATTTTAAATTCATTGTGTAATGTTGATTCAATTTTTACTCATATGCAGTTAATTCGAGATGGGATTAGTCAAAATATACTTGGAAGAAAAATTAATCCTAATAGAGTTCTTGATCAGTTTAGTGATAAATTAGTTCTTGTTGCTGAGTCAAAGGTTGAGAATAGATTTATCATTTTCAGTCAATAGATTTTATTTTTGGTGTTCTTTTTGATTGTGTATTTTATTTCTGTACATGAAAGAGAAATAATTTAATGAATTTAGAATAGGAATGTTATTACGAATAAAATAAATAAATTTAATCAACTTAAAGGGACTATTTGTGGAATCAAAAATTATTAATTTTAATTAATTATTATAACTTGACAAGCTAATGTTATATTTTAACTAAATTTTTCATTAGAAGTAGTTGCCAATCTACTATAGAGTGGTTTAAGAGACCATTACTTGCTTTCAGTCATCTAATGAATAAGATTTAATTCAGTTAATAAACCTTTTTGGAGAAATTCTCTCGATTACGATTGGTATAAATCTATGGTTAGTTCCGCAAATTTCTGAAAATTGTCCATAAAAAATTCCTGATCGATTTAAGAAAAAAGTTGTCTAATTTAGTCGTCCAGGTGAGGCATCAATTTTAACTCCTGCTGATGGAATTGTTCAGGAGTGAATTACATCCGTTGATGATACTATTATTCGAATTTGTGACTTGAAAGGTAGGGGAAGTCGATTATCAACATCTATACCCTTTCAACTTCAAATTGGGACTAATCAATTTCAAAATGGGAATAAACAATTTCAAAATGAAGTAAACAATTTCAATTTGAGAATAAACTACTTCAAATTGGGACTAATCAACTTCAAATTGAGAAACGCTTTTTGTTAACGGTAGTCTTTGGAAAATAACAATTACATGGTTGTGACAGGACGGAACACCTGGTTTGATAAATTTTAAAAGTCGGGTTTGGCGTTATATGTCATTGATAGTCAAAGATTTTGAAAATACAATTTTAAAACTTTAATTAATAGAGAACTAGATTTTGGCGATCCAACCCTAAAAATAAGAGCTCTTGTTTAACATTTATAACATTGCATTAATTGAGGTTTAGTTTAACTATAGAGCTATTGCACAAGTTTTGGCTAGCACAACCTAGAGCTTATATAGCTATTACATAAAATATTAGTCGCCAAACGTGGTGCATTACAATATATATAAACTGATCAATTAATTCATAACATAAAATATGTCAAGTTACTATCAAATAATGGGCATATGTCATATTATCAACAGTCAATGATTTCATAATAACATAATAAGAAATTTAATTACCTTCTTATTGGCCAGGCTAAAAAACCAGGTTATAATTTTGTAAACGTCCACTCAAAAGGGGTTTAATGTTATAATGTAGACATCTATCAAATAATCGGCATTTCTTATACTTTAGAAATGTGAATTGAGTTAAACGTGAAATCAATTAACAGCATTAATTAAAGATATAAATAGGTTAAGAGGGTATGAAGAGCTCTTTAGATTTATCTTACCTGAAAATGTTGAATTTCCGTAAAAGATAGAAAACTTTCCATAAAGCTAAAGGTGGATTAATCAATATAAATCAAGTAACTAAACTTTAATTCAATATTTCAGTATAAAGTAAACTATAGAAACTGCCATCCTAAATAACCCTTTATTATATTAAACTCCCAATGGACATGAATATGAACCATGAATTATGTGATTGAATGTACATATAAATAAAATTGTTGGCGCCCAATACTTCTTGTTTAATGAACTAAGACCTTTATGTGAAAGTGAAGTAAACAAAAAACCCACTCTTATCATACCCATATCGCAGCCGTGGATTGAGCTAGTCGGAGTTATGTAAGCCTTCTAAGGTAGGTTGCATAGTTGGTACAAGAATTAGATACAATTTTGAGCTAGCAAATCTATACAAAACAGCAGATATAGTCAACTTTATCAAAGTACTCCGACTAAAATGGACAGGACGTGTAGTACGGATGGAGGAAAACAGAATACCACTTAAGATCTACAAAACACACCTGGAAGGAAAGAGAACAAGAGGACGACCCCGACAACGATGAAAGGACAACATAAGAAAAGACGCTGGAGAACACCTACGAATGAGAAACTGGAAAGGCGTGGCAAAAGAGAGAGAAGAATGGAGGCGTAAAATAAGGAAAGCCCAGGTCCACATGGGACTGTAGCGCCATGGATGGATGGTTGGCGTCGTACCTCAGCGACTGCGTTGGTAAATGCAGGTGCGGATAGTACAACCTAAAAAAGACATGGAGAGTGGAAGTCTTCTCAAGTAGCAGAAGGATACATAGAAAATTCTTTGCAAAACCGAATAAATGTAGCAAATCAATTAGTTTCTTCAATTACTGGATCTAATTCGTCAGTAAACTTTCCCTCAAACTCCAATTCTTCCTGCTACACCACTGTTTAGTCTGCCTCTATAAATCAATCTGTTTTGAAAAATATTACGGACTATTCAATTCACCTGTCATCTGTCAAAAAGTAACCAATAAAAATCCAGAATTCTGACGTTTCTTGAACAATCAAAAAAATATCAGCGGATATATCTTCTTAGAAGGTATTCAAGTGACTATTTTTAACAAATGCTATTTTTATTAGAAAAAGTCAATATTAGTGTTCTGTTACTATAGAAATTGCGTAGTTTGTTGCTAGATTTACTGAAAACTAATTTGAAAAAGTAGTTTGGTTCATTAAATAGTCCCTCGAATACCATTCTTAGTCAAAGTTAAGTAGATTATTTTTGCGGTGGTATCACTACTCATGTCCATTGCGCTTTGGATTAGGACTCGTGCTATCGCACTCGTCCTAATCGTACCAAAGCGCAATGGACATTCGTGACACCACCGCAAAAATAGTCGACATAACTTTGACTACTCATGGTATTATAAGTGAAAATATTTCCAATGCACCAGTTTTTTATTTCAGTAATTGTAGAAACACTATAAATATAAATATATAACAATATAATATAATTGTTCTAATAAATAACCTGTTTTGTTCAGATTTAATTGTTTTTGATTCATACTTTCTGGTCGTGGAGAAAATACAGTCTGTTACTCGGTTACAGAATATACTATTATTATTATCTTGTAGTGGAGTGCTCCGAAAGTAGATCTAACCTAACCTAACTTTCAACATTTATATCGCAGCTAATTTAAAGAATTTGGCATATTCCATAAAATTTTTCAAGTGTGCAAATAAGTGACTGTTTAATCTCGAATTAAACAAACTAAATTTTAGTTCCAAAATTTACGAAATCCAGTTCATAGGTTTAAAATACAATTTCATAAGCACCAAGTTTAAATGCCGCAACTGCAAGTAAGCATATTGCGTTAATGCACGACCTACTAGTCAGAGTTCAGTGTAACATACTTGCAGATATAGCGGAAATAAACTCGCTCAATGCTGACACATATACGTCACTGTAAATATACTTTTTTGCATAGTGATCGTGAAAGTCGTTTTTTTTAACGAAAAATCGTATTGAAAGTTCCACTTTTTTTAACGCAAAAATCGTGAAAAAGGTACACTTTTTTAACTATTTTATTGAAATGTGAATTTTACAGTTGTTAATTCCGAAGTCCTTTTCGACTAAATTTCGACCAAGAGATCACTATGCAAAAAAAACTACGTGTACAACAGGTTTTGAAAGTCCTTTTTTCGTTCATTTGCTTGATTAACTCGGGCTTCGCCCTCGTTATCAAACTGCAAATTCATGAAAAAAGTATGACTTTCAAAACTAGTTGTACAAATTACTATTGCACTTTGAAATCGTATTAACTAAGCAATTATGTTTGTATAAATAGAACCTTTATTTTTGTAATAAATCAATCGACATTTTATTTTTGGTTTATTTACATCGGTGCTACCCTTCCAAGCCCAAACGTATGAAACGTGAGGCTGCGCTTCAGGGTAGACACAAATAATTATCGTTCCTGAGTGACCTGACTACATTGTCTTAAAACAGGGGTGCAGTGTTACCCCTGTGCTCAAAAACGTTAGGGACAAGAACCAGTGCAAGTAACGGAATCCTGATTCAGCCTCCAGGCAATTCTGTTTATGGTCCTTCGAGCCGGATCCATCTCCAATTAAGAACAATTACATCCCCGGAGTTACCAACATCCGAAGAGGAAAACAACGTCTGCCAACCCACCCAGGTCCCAGAAAATGGCTAATAATATGGAGAAATTTAACCAATTAGCTGTCGCCCAAGAAGAAGTCGCCCAGAAAATAACACAGGTACTTTCCAACAGCAAAAAGGACCCTGCCAGCCGGAAAACAGTAACTTACATCATCAGTCTTAATAAGACGCTAGATGAACTCTGGAACGCCGCGACCAACAATCACGCAAAAATGGTGCAGCTAAGTATTCCTACCCACAATTATTTTACGAAGGGGTATTACGACCAAATTAAAGCCATCTACGGCGAAGCTAAAAATTATTTGCAGAGCTGTTCAAAAGCAACTGAAATTCCCAACCCTTCCGGAATTAGGAGGCAAGAAGTTATAGTCGAAAATCCTGAACAAAAGGTTCGTATCCGAAAATTGCATATTCGAATCCAAAATTTCAAGCAAGCCATGTTCGATGCCAAACTAGCACGAGAATCAGGAAAGCATGCCATCACGCAGAGGGAACTGAAAGAAAAATGGGATCGTGTGACAGAGATGGACGAAGAAGTCATGTCTAACGAAATGGATTCAGAACAAGCACACTTCAGTCCTGAATATACTATGTTGGAAGACAGGTATAGAAATTTAATTAATTTATTACAAAACACCAACAAGAAGCGAGCAAGCAACAGCCATTTCACTCCCTCAAATCAAAATCCCCATATACGAGGAAAATTATGAAGAATGGGCCACTTTCAAGGACCTATTCACCAAATTAGTGGATAACAACCAGCACATGGACGATGTCATCAAAATGCAGTATTTAAAAACGCATGTCAAGGAAGAGCCCAGCCGATTGATCCAGCATCTAGCCAACTACAACACCGCTTGGTATTTGCTGCAACAAAGATACTAAAACAACCGCCTTATTTTAACAAAATTGCTAGACACCATCTTCGATCTGTCGGTCCCTTCTAAAGAATTAGCCCAAGGGTTGAAGAGATTGCATGACTCCATCAAAGACTGTGTAGAAGCAATCAAGAACCTAGGCATCTCCACCGACAGTTGGGGTCCATGGATCAACAGGGCGATCGCTCGAAAATGAGATCCGGAAACTAATGAATTATACCAGCAGTCGCTTCAATGTCCCAATGAAGTTCAGGATCACCAACAATTAATGGCTTATCTGCAAATGCGGTTCCAGTCCCTGGAAACCATTGGTGGAGCTCAAAAATCAAAGGATGGTATCCTGGAACAAAACACAGAGCTGGGGTGAATTTTGTCTGGAACCATCAGTCAACATCGGGACAACAACATGAAAGTCAATACCACGATTGGTAAATCGTGGCAAATAGAAGAAGTACTTGTCTAACGAAAATTTCTTACAAAAGATCAGGTATGCGAAGAAAAAATTACTGAGACAATCAAAGAGACCCATTCTGCATCCAATGGATCAATCCAAGGAGTAACAATTCACCAGGTGAAACAACTATCAACAACCGATTCTACAGCGGAACAGCGAGTGATAGCAGCTGCCAAGATAAACAATGCGGTAGTTCCGAGTAGTCATCAAACGTGAAAAAATAGCACCTTCTCATCCATAAGAAAACCACCAAGTGCATGGAGTTTCCAAAGTCCTCATTCACGAAGTTGGTGACATAAAGAAAAGGGAATTGCAGGACACGAACAAATGTTGGAATTCCTCTAAATGCTTCTACCGTAGCTCCTAGCGGTAGATGGATCCCAGAAAAGGCAGCAAGAACTGCAGAAAACGAGAAACCCTCCGAGTTCACTAAAAATTTGTCACCCGGTGGAGGGTGGAACCAAGAAATGGCAGCCAACAAATCAGAAAATAAAAATTCCGATACCAAGCACTTCTCGCCCAATGGAGGGTAGAGACAAGAAATGGCAGCAAGAAGTTCAGAAAACGATAAACACAATGCTAAGCACCTAGCCCCTAGTAGAGGATGGAATCAAGAAGACGGCTTATCAAAGTCTGCGAGGGAATTGACCGAAGACACGCAATGTGGAACACCGATGCGGCACCTTCTAAAACAGCTAACCTCGGCAAGAGTGATATTAATTGTCGTATTCGCCCTTATAAGGCGGGAGTACGCGGCGTCAGCTCAGTTGTTTGTCTCCAAAGGGCGAGGCAGCAGATGGAGCTGGTGTTGCAGCAATCGAACCACTTCGAGGATTTGCAAACTTCTCGGTTGGACTTCCAGCAGCATCTAAAAGACATGACATGGAAAACTATCCGACATAATTCTTATTTATCCAGCGGGATAACCAGCAGCATATTAGGAGCCGCTGCTATAATAGAAGTTCTCTATTGTATCCGGAGAAAAATACTCCGAAGCAAGCTTCCACCCAAACAACGACAGCAAGCAGTAGAAGAATATCCCCTAAAGACAATTAATGTGGTGGAAACAGTGTACTGTATTTATAAGTAGATTATTTGTGGAGATCTTCTCCTTTCTTTTGTAGTTCCTAATTTAGAGTTTGGAAATATGTTTAATCCCGAATTAAACAGACTAAATTTTAGTTCCAAAATTTACGAAATCCAGTTCATAGGTTTAAAATACAATTTCATAAGCACCAAGTTTAAATGCCGCAACTGTAAGTAAGCATATTGCGTTAATGCACGACCGACTAATCAGAGTTCAGCGTAACATACTTGCAGATATAGCGGAAATAAACTCGCTTAATGCTGACACATATTATAAAATGTTATATCGTCACTGTAAATATACTTTGCACTTTGAAATCGTAGTAACTAAGCAATTATGTTTGTATAAATAGAATCTTTATTTTTGTAATAAATCATTCGACATTTAATGTTTGGTTCATCTACATCGGTGCTACCCTTCCAAGCCTAAACTTATGAAGCGTGAGGCTGCGCTTCAGTGCAGACACAAATAATTATCGTCCCTTTGAGTGCCCTGACTACATTGTCTTAAAACAGGGGTGCAGTCTCACCCCTGTGCTCAAAAACTTTAGGGACAAGAACCAGTGCTAGTAACGGAATCCTGATTCAGCCTCCAGGAAATTCGGTTCAGTGACGCTTTAGATACTCGTATAAATAACTAATATTACCGTTGGCACAATAAGCGTGTAAGAAGAATAAACTTAATTGTTAGTAGTTATAAAAAACTTTTACGATGTTACCTTAGTAACAAATGATTGTTTATTATTAACATGGCTATCCAATTTTGAAATAAGTATTACTATATAGAAGGTAATCGGAAGGTGTTTGGTCGGGACTGTATGAGGGATGACTTAGCAATTTTAACCTGAAAGCCTCTAAAAATTCTTTCGTTTGATTTGCGGTATGACTTGGCGCATTGTCATGGCGCAGAACGATCTCACTTTTTGGGCACCGTAAATAAGCTTTTCGTATTACGCTTGGCAGGCATACTGTTATGCACCATTCTGGGTTAACCGTACGTTTATTTTCATGCACGATAGTTGTGATAGGCCCTGATTTTGAAAAGAAGCAAGCAATCATTTTTTTACCAACACTTCGAGATCGCTTCACTTTTTTACTTTTTTACAACATTCCACACGCTGATGTTTTTGTGCTCCTGTTAAACTGTGTGCTATCCACCTACAACAGACTCTTTTTACACCCAAATTTGTCCTGAATCATTCTTCGCACGGCCTCTATGTTTCGGTAACTGCTGATTTTGGTCTTCCTTCCTGAAAATATTCGCTGAGCGAAACTAGTTCAAATTTAAATTCATTAAACCCGCTATAAACAGTCCTCTGTGAAGGCCATTGGTCACCAGATGCAGCACGAAGTCGCCCAAAGGTTTATTTCGGAGATAAGGAACTTTCAATGTCATAATAAATCATGGCTCACAAATTTTCTCTTATTAAATTTATTTTGCTTCAAAATGTACTTGTATAATAACTGTTGCTAATGTCAAAACTAAATTTGAACTGTCAAACTAGAAAACAACAAACATTTATTTCGTGGCAACTTGATTTCCGTCGTGCACTTGATCTATTAGTTTGCAGAAATTATGGGTGCTACCCTCATACGACAATTAAATAACCAAAAATGTACTTTTTTATCTGTTTATTTTCAAGACTTTTTTACAAAAGCGATTTGTATTAAAGAACTTTAAATAATCATTGCCAATTCAACTCGGGGTTCCTTTTCAATTTGAAAGTTAGGTTTGGTTAGATCTACTTTTGCTGTACTTCTGTCCAAGCTAATATCGTCAATAGTAAATGGCGAAAGATTTATTCGCTCTGAAGGGAAACCAGAGCATATATTACCGAGTGCCCGTTTTTCGATCTTAATCACGGGAATGTCCTGTTATAGACCCTAACGGTAATGAATACACGCAACTGCTCTCAGCCCCTCAGATGTGCATCCATTGATTATATGAATAAACACTTGAATAATAATCCCCTCAAGTGAGTGCCAGATCTTACGTCTGATTATTTTTGATGATACAATTCCCAACTAATTAATGTTTATCCCTACACAAATTCACCCCGGCTAGGGTCTATCGGGGCATAAAGTAGAAGTCGTTTAATGATGAGTTTGGGGCTACATAGAAGCTCAGAAAATAATTGCCTTAGTGCCATCAATTCTTTGACTTTGATTTACAATCGCTCCCCCAGAACTAGAGACAGGAAACAATCGCTAATTTGGGAAATGTGTGCGACGTCACTCTCCACTGCTCACTCACCTTTAGTGAATATCTGCACGTTGTCTGCCAGTTGGTTTACAATTTGACAGAACGCAAATAACACAATGAAACAAATAAAAGATCTTAATAAACATATATATTGCATGAATAAAGTATACTTAGTCTACTTCTACATACAAATGAATAAAATGCACCCTTAGATACGTCGCCAGAAAAAGCTAACTTTATAAATTAAAGCAGTCAATGCTGGATTAATTAGTCAATATGTAATTGCCTTAAGGGCTAACGGTTTAACTAAATGTTTAGAACATGAAGCTCAACGGGTATCGTTAACTATTAAGTGAGCCCCAATCATTTATGAATGCCTTGGTTTCGAACACACAATACGCATGCAGTAAACAATATTACACTAACTTAACAGCTGGCAGAGCGTGATGGTGATGCGGGAACGTATTCCCTAGTCGCAAAGCTCAGGAGAAAAATGAAGCTGCCGCTTGGGAGATGGGGTCTAGATTTAAGCTGCTAACGATGGGCGGCCAGACGTAATAACAATTTGTTTCGGGTGGCGTATGCGGGTGGGGGGAGGGGTAGCCGTATAATATCTACTTATTGTCAGGGAACCTCTGTGTAAATCCGGTTTTAGCCGTTATAGAATTAGTCTACTTAATTCGACGCTACTGGATTTCCTACATTATGCGTCTAACAATTCTTCCGCACAACACACTGCAACTCACTCGAACAACAGTCCCGGTTTAATCTTTGTTGGGGCGACTTTACCATAGCGTAGCACGGAGGCTCACTCCGACGAGCGACGTGCTAGCCCTGAGGCCAAAAATCGCCATATTGAATCTTTCAATCTTTCAACGCAATATCCTTTTTTAAAATTTGGAAACGTATTTTTAACACTGCTGTAAATATGATATCCAAATGCTTTTAATGGTAAAAACGGACACTCTGTATATAAAATGTGTTCCAAAAAAATGGGGACACTGTGTAGCTCTAAAGAAATACTAGGTATTTTTATCAAAATAGGCATCCAGAGTCATATAACTCGTCAAAAATTCACCCCTAAAAAGTTACTCGCTCTAAAAATTTTATTTTAATGTTCAGATTTTCTTCACAAGTTCAAATTTAACATGACATAACGTAGCTTCATAAATTTTCTCAAATTCGTGTAACTGAAATTACATCTGTGTAGGGAGAGGTAGCTACACGACTTTTCACTTGATATAGGTGATATTTTTGGTGTCTTTAAATATTTAGTATCAAACGTACGATATTTCAATAGATATTTTAATTTTACGTAAGGCGTACTTGAATTGTGTAGAAAAATGTAGTAGTTTCCGAAATAAAGATAAATATTTAATTTTTTTTAGAAATTATATAAAACAATCCATTTCAATAAATTAGAAACCGATTAAATATATATCATATTATTGTTTTCAATATTTATTAAAAATATGCGATATAGTATGTTAGTTTCTCTCTTACCTTTAAGTCAGCCTTTTATATTTGACTGCAAAAATCATACACTATAAAAGTGTATTTGGGGGCCCGTCACTAGCTTCAGTGAGACGTTGTGTATTCTTTAATGACGGAAAGTCCTAATTATCTGGGCGCCAACAAGTTTTATTACTCTCAAGTACACTTATATAGGTGAAAGAAAACTTATAATATATATATAGGACATGCTTTGAAACTTTAACGATTAAATGAAAGCAGCAATTCTTTATATAGATTTATTAATACTTCTTGTTTTGGTTATTATTTTTGCATAAAATGGAAAAAATGTCAGCTTCAATTTCCTATCTAATCATATTTCGAATTATCAAAAGCGGCACCCCATTTGAGGTTACTCCAATTAACTTTTTTTTTTACTACTTTGTCTGACTAATACTAACACACAGTTATTCATTAGCTAGTGGACAATTATGGGGTTATAAACTGTTCCCACTTTGAACATATGCGAAATATCACAGTTTTAAACCTTAATTCACTTATCTGTAATCGTTAACGCTTGCGGAATTGACAACTAGTCTCTCAGAAGCTTAACCAGCATGCATCACTGACCAAGAGGATGATCTGCTCTCCTAAACGCTTACGCTGTCAGCCGCTAAACGTCAGCTGTCAGTTGGCAGCAATCAACCGCACGACTCTCTCCCCGTAGTGAAGTCTGTTGGAAGATATTTTCAAACTAATGCGATTACATCGCCCTAAACTTGTCCCTATAATTTCCAATAACGAAAATAGAATAATATAGTTCCAAAATAATTATACATACCCTGTACTAACAAGCAAAAACTATGCAACGCTTTTCGTGGTTCCTTAATCAGTCAACATGACTTGGAGCTAATTTCTTTGTAAAATCTGCCTCAAGCATGTTTCGTTAGTATCAACATATCATTTACGAAGAACGTCAAATACCGGGTTCACCATATTTTTACCACGAAACCCTTAATGCACAGCAATGTTTTTCTCATGTCACCGATTCCTTTCTTTTTTAAATGACCCTTGCAACTCGGATATAAATTTTTATACTCTTCGACTGCGTTTTTCCAATTAATCGTCTATTCATGGCCATATATACCGTAAACTAATAACTCTAATACAATAGGCTTTTAACACGTAACAAGTATATCATCTGATAGTAGTAGGATTGAACCTGTTTCTTATCTGGCTGCGATTATTAATTCCTAGTTATAGCTTCTTAATTACAGTTCTTATTCATTTACATTTTTTTAGTTGTGATATTCTTCAATGATTTGTTTAGTTTTTCTTATATTAGTTAAATAATTTTATTTGATGCTCTTGAAGATTAAAGGAGATTTCGTCTTTAAATTCACAAACCTTTACAAATAAAAACGGCTGATGATAATGTAACTTTCTAAAGGGCGCTCTGGATTTCTATCACGGGTAACTCTAATCGGAGAAATAGGTTCTATCAACTCCAATATATATACAAAATCAGGAAAAACACCTTGTAATTACCATACATATGTTGTTCTTAACTATAGTTACAAAATAAGACGAAATTCGTAAATAAGTGATTTGTACATTAATGAAAATCTATCAGTTTCTCTGGGAAATACGTTTTGTTGTTTCTGGTCCTTCCGCAACCCAATTAACACGCACTAGTCGAGTGTTGTGGTCTTCAATCTTCTCGGGGTCTGGCTGGAGCTTGGCGTTGGCGCTGCACCTCTTGCGCCGGCCGGCGACGTCACTCAAGGCGATATGAAATGACCAAAATGTCGAAGTTTGTTTACGTTTCTGGCTTTAACAAAATATGTGCAAAGGACAGAAGTTACGCATTACCTGGGTTTTCTAGGTGGTGCATTTACAGGAGTAAGTAGTGACGGTGCTTTATGGTGTAAATCCAGGCCTCCAGTTATAACGCAAAAGTGAATTCTTACGTTTTTAATTAGTCCAAGAATGGCCGGAAAATTTCTTGGGACCGGCGGGCAAACATGAGCTTCGGCCGCGATGATGGACCTTCAAAGAGGATATTCCAGGAAGTATCTGTCGGCTTTTACATGGTTAATTACAGGTATGTTAGTATATTTATGAATCGGATTGAACCACCTCGGTGAAGCGGTTCTAAACGCTGGGAATCGTGCTCAGGAGCGGAGCGACGATAATCGCTTTAAGCAATTAGTCCTACAAGACAGGTTTAGTTGTCAAGCTAGGATTTAGGCCTAGAGGATCCTAATTTCAAGAGATAGGTCTATCTGCCAAGTAAAATCGAATACTTCGAGCTCTGCTTTTTGGGATGCGTTCGTAACTAATAATTTAGCTTAAGAGTTGACAAATCTGTCTGCCACTTTTCTTAAAGCCTGGACTGGTAAATTTGATCTGCCCCGGTTGACAGGTCTATCTGCCAGTTGGAGGACCCGGATAGGAAAGGAGGAGGACAGGATTAGGGCTGGTGGACTCAAGGGGGAATAATCTCAAGTGTCTTGAACTGGCCCTGTAATCTTCTTTTATACCTTGTCTGCCGAGTTATCGTGGTACTTGTCCTAGCTGTCACTGGAAAGGGCAACCGACGCGATCAATCATTCAGGGCAACTTTGCTCATAGCGGGAGCCTTTGTGTTATCCTAAAATCTAACGCCGGATAGATGTAACGCTTGATTAGGCGATGCATAAATGTAAATACATTTTTAATGTTTAATAAAATTTATGCGGAATCTAACGTTACAATAATAGTAAGACCAATTAATCTTGATTTTTTTTCTCATTTTAATATTTATAGAGCAAGTCAACGGACATGTACCAAATACTTACAGAAAGAAAACAATTTCTAGAACTTGCAAACGAAAACAAGTTGCAAAGTTATATAACTCTAAATTCTATTGTATACTAACTACTCTTAAGAAATTTCAATATGCTTTATCAGTGCAAGCTACTGTTCAGTAAGTGCTGTAGGGAGGTCTTCCAAATGTGTTAAATAGATTAACCCAAAATTGAAACATATCCCAGTCCGGATTGGTAAGAGGCAATAAATTGGGCCCGATATCTAGATAAGCCAAATTGTTGGGTCCTGCTGAATTCGACAACGGCCAAATGACATTTTGAAGCAGAGCATCAGTTGCTGTAGGTGTGGGGTTACTGGAACGACATCGATAAACAAAACGTCTAGCTTAGAACATGTTTATGCATACCCAGTTTTGGCAAAATTCGTCCACAGCCTAACTGATCTATATCTCGTCTGTAGATCAGAAGGTGCGATGTTTGTTGGATTGGCGGCTTTTCTAAACATATAGTTAAGTTCGTCGGCGTGGGCAACCCCTGTTGCAAAATTGAAGTTATAGAACACGTTGAAAAGTGTCCGTAAATGATGTAATAGTAAATAATATTGTACCTGGTTTAGTTCTGTTCCTAGATCCCAAAGGACCATCGTAAGAAAATCGGTAAAAGTACACAGGTGCGTTTTGTGAATACAATCGAGTTGCTTCACGTATTGGCCGCACGAACAGATCATCACTGTATAGCTAAGAGCATTAGATTTAAGATTATATTTGCCATAACTACCAAAACTGTAACCACCTACCTGAATGACTTGATCGTCAGTGCGCAGTAGGCCTGGGCCGTACCGACTTTCAATTCGTGCGTTTACTAAACCTCGAGTAAATATAGCATATCCGGGTATATTTAGACTTACCGGAACATAAAAAATTACATAGAGCCGCACAAGAGCCAGGGCTAAAAGCATATCATCAATCACATATATATCTAAAGATTAATTTTTAATGCTTATTAAGAATAAAACATAAAATCCAACATAAGTACACTTGGTAGAACACAAGAAGGTAGCGTAGACTGTCGACTGTATTGGACTATATCTTATCAAACCAGCATATACACCCTTCACAAATATTAATTGTAAAGACACTAAACTCGTCAGATATAGGGTCACATCACAGCTTATTATTACGCAAGCTCAGAACAAAAGTGCAAACTACAAAAAAGAAAGAACTTATATATGTAGAACAATTAAATAAGTGTTGTGTATTATGTATCGCTCTTAAGGAATAGAGATTGCACTTTGTAACAGTTGATAACAGATGCCCCCACCACGGGGGAACGAAATTTAGGAAGCGCATATAAGTATAGGCATACGAACGGTAAATGTTGACTAAAGAAGAAGAAAAAGAATAAAATCGCAAGATACCACCGACATAAGGGCAAAAGAAGTCCGTAGCGGTTCTGCAATAGTTGGAAAGATAATCTGGGCATACAGGCTGATAGCAAAGTCAACTTATCAAAAGATCCGAGGTTCGGTTGGACTAAACACATGGAATAGTTCTATTCTGTACGAATACAGACTAGTAAATTAATAGTTGTTTATATACTTACCATCGATGATTCCTACTCCTTCTAGCGAAGTGTGTCCGATCATATAAGGTATGCGATGATACAGCCCTCTTCTTAGCTGTTCATGACTCTTATTAACTATAATTGCCTCAGGATGATCGATTTCTATGGTAGGGCCAAAGACAAGACCTTCCGTGAGGCCGTGGATTAGGATGACCTACAAGAAGTGCATTTTGGAGATATTGGCTTATTCTACATATATCTCAGGTTTACCCCATCTTCTGCTGTTGTAGCCACGCTTTGTAAAATTCTATAATCTGTTTGTCGCATTACATCCACCAGGGCTTGAGAAGTTGAAAAAGTCAAATTTAAAGCTGCAAGCGTCGCATTGACGCCCAGCATTGGATTTCTAGTCAAAGCCCAAGAATTTACACTGGTTCCACTTTGGAGAATGGCAGATCGAAAGAGGCCTGTAAAGAATCATGCATTAAAAGTTTAAGCTGTGCAAGTGCTAGCCACAGACACCTTCAGATAAGGGCGTCTGACAGAGGTAGGACACGCTGGCAGCTCCCGCACTTTGTCCGAAGATTGTAACCTGTTGCGGGTCGCCTCCAAAGCTTTGGATGTTCTCCTGGACCCATTTCAGGGCTGCCAACTGGTCCTTTAGGCCCTGATTTCCTGTAGATGCAGCATCGCCTGTGCTGAAAAATCCTGAAGACAAGGAGTGATTGTAAAATAAAGCGAAATAACTTTGAAATACTAACCGAATATTCCTAGTCGATAGTTTAGTGTTACCATTATCACGTTTTCGTTAAGGAAGTAGTCAGGGCCGTAAATGTCATAATTTCCACTTTCAGTTCGAAAGCCGCCACCATGAATCCATACCATGATGGGAAGTAAAGAGCTGTTATTGGGAACCTAAAGATTCAAAATTATATGAACAGTACCGAGCTCAGAATTAGATAAAGCGCCAAATAGATGACAGCTATTTCCTATCTGAAACTACCCACACTTTAAAAAAATACATTCGACTAGTAGTACCCATGTTACTCTAAATACGATCAATTTTGACTCGCTAAAGCCAAAGAACAATCATGCGATGCCTGTTTGACACGAATACTGGTTAATATTGCTCACATTTACTCTCAAAAATCAAAATAATACAGACGACATTCCTAAGAAAAAATATTCTTCTATTTCAGATTTTTCGGTGGAGGATGAACCAAGTACACGCGCACGTAGCCCTAAAGTAGGCCCGTTATTCTATCCCCAAGTTTAAGTGTGTATAGGTTTTTTTGTATAGCTTTGTTATTCCTCTTGCTCAGAGAAGCGAGACGTTCATTGTCATCCCGTTAAATACTGACCTTCAAACTGAGGACTTGTTGGTTGCAACCCAGGCACTCTACTCACTGTGCCACAGAGGTGGTGTTACGACAACATGATAAAAGCTATTATAGAATATTTTTCAAAAGCTCGTACTAAAAGTGATACAGCCATTTAATAAATAGACACAAACTCCAAACATAAAACGTTCAACTATAACATTTCTTCAATAATATCATTATATCTAGGAGGTGTATACGTGTAACTATTCTTCGTGTTCTTGTATTTCTTGAAGTAACTATTGGAAAAATATACTGAAAGATACAAATATACCATTGAAAATCTAATTATTAACGCACTTTTAAGCCATCATACAACTTAATCAGTCCAGTCGGAGGAGATATCGAACAAACATACAAACAAAGAGACCACCGATTTTATGTTATAGATGTTGAGAAAAAGGAAGAAATGTCTATTTACTAGCTGCAACCAGAACATCCAGCAATTATACGAATAGTAAAAGTTGCAGGTACTGGTCATGCAAAGAAGATATTAATAGATGAATTATTTAAATAAATGAGAACATTTTTTTCTTAGGGCTACAGAAGTTACACATACGAGTATGGCGAACAATCTACAATTATCAGAGCAGATAACTGTATACACTGGAACACAAAGAATTATAAATCAGTAGAAAAGTAGTTAACTCAGCCATATCAAAATAATGAAAAAGATCAACACAAAATTGGTGAGATGGAAAGAAAGAAATATGTAATACTACACTTAAAGTCCACATAATAAACAGCAATGAGCTAATAAACGAAATATGTACGAGCATAGGAGGAAGTATCGATAAGTTAATCGAATATACAGGGTGATTGGGGAGAAAACCCAATTATTTGGACAATGTGTCCGATAGACATACAATCTTTATGAAGTTATTAGAGGGGGGTTTAAGTTAGGTTTTTGCCACTACTGAAAACTAAAAAAATATTAAAATAAAAATTGGTAGACCTTTTTTACTAATAGAAAATGTAAGTTTTTATTATTTATCACGAACTCTATAAAACGAAGTCATATCTGAATTCGTTAATTGTTTCGACGTATGTGTCCAGCCAGCAGAGCAAGCAGGCCTTAAAAAGAGATTTAGTACCCTAGACCATATTCAGACCATCAGAACACTTATTGAAAAAAATACTGAATTAAACACTCCCATCACCTGGCATTCGTGGACTATCGGAAGGCTTTTGACTCCATCGAAGTAAACGCTGTCATAAAAGCACTGAATAACGCGAGAATCGACTCCAGGTATTCGCAGTTAATCAAAAATGTGTATGAAGATGCTACGTCACATATAAAGCTAAATAAAGACCTTCAGACAAATAAAATAAGAATTGAGAAAGGAGTCCGCCAGGGAGACAAATTGTATCCCAAATTGTTCACATTGGTGCTGGAAGATGTCTTCAAACAAATGAACTGGGAGGATAAAGGCATCAATGTTGATAGATGCTTCTTAAACCACCTGAGATTCGCGAATAATGTAGTGTTAATTGCCAAAGATGCTGGAGAACTAGAAACTATGCTACAGCAGCTGGATAAGGCGTCCAAGGAGGTAGGCTTAAAGATGAATATAAACAAAACTAAGGTAATGACAAACCGCGATATAATCATTATGATCAACAACCAACCTATAGAGAAAGTAGAGGAGTATATTTATCTGGGCCATACAATTACGGTTAGTAAAGAAAATCAAACGGTCGAAATTAGAAAAAGAGTAAAGATCTTTATAGCATTTGGAAAATTGCAGCATATACTGAAAAACATAGACATCCCCATCAATCTAAAAAGGAAAGTATACGAAACGTGCATGCTGCCTGTGGCTACCTATGGGCTAGAAACAGCGACAACCACACAGTGAAGTGCAGAAAAGTTAAGGGTATATCAGAGAGCCATAGAACGCGAGATGTTAGGAGTAAGCTTAAGAGATAAAATACGAAATGAAGCTATAAGGCGCAGAACCAAAGTTCCAGATATAATGCAAAGAGTGACCAAGGCAAAATGACAATGGGCGGGGCATATAGCGCGACACGAATCGACTCGCTGAACCTCAAAACTGCTGAGATGGAGACCTCGACTGACAAAGAGTAGGAAGTGTAGGAAGACCACCAAAGAGATGGAGTGATGATATTCGTACAGTCGCCGGTGGAAACTGGATACAGAAGGCATAGGATAAAAATACATGGAGACAAATGAGAGGGACCTATGTTCAACAGTGGACAAATCTGGGTTGATGATGTGTCCAATGTAGGTTCGCTTTTTCGGAATTTTTAAATTTTGACTTTAGATTCAGATAGAACATGCATAGCAACCAACCTCCTATCTCGTAAGAAACATAGACAAAATCGAGGGTAAACTTCGATATGTATATATTGTATATGTATATTTTTGCCTATTTGGGCATTTTTTCGGAATTTTTAAATTTTAACTTCAAATTTGGATAGCATATGAAAAAGATGGATAAGAATGTCTGAAGAACCACCCTCCTATCTCGTAAGAAGCAAAGACAAAATGGCGGATATATTAAAAAACAAATTAAGCAAAATTTTAAGTGATGTCCAAGAGTTCGTCTGGCAACGCCAGGCTTAACATTTTCAAATGTTTTTATTTTATTTTTACCTATGGCTTTAAGTGGTCGATATTATTAACACCTTATATATTTTACGTTTTTACACAAAGACTAGTGGTTCTCAGAAAAGAAACCTAAAACGAACTAACAAGTTTTTAACTAAATCAGACTGTTCGTTAAAAAGCTCTAACAAAAACATTTCGCCCTCTTAAAGCCATACTTAAAATTTAAAATAATGTATATGCAAGCCTTCTATTGGCAGAAATAATTGTTAATTTTCACTTTGATACCTTTTCCCAGTTTTCAGTAAAATCACAGAAATCCTTTAATATCTCTGTAAGAGTTGAGAATGAACTTATATTTATCGGTCTTTTTTATGTATTTTTTCCCCTAAAAACATTATCCAAATATTGGGGTTTCTTCACTATATACTCTGAAAAGGTACTGGCTGATAAGAGACAATTCTAGACAGACCTGACAATATCTAAGAATTGCAACATCTGCTTCAAAACGTTTTCAATGGCGGATATTAAAGATAACCAGCGACATTTGTAAGGATCTAATGCGTAAGACGATTTTGACTTACCTGAGGTATGTAGACATTGAGATACAAGCAATCTTCTGATCCAATGAAGCCCGTAGGCAAAATCGATCCCGGTTGCACACAAACAGAACGCTCTTGAACTGCATAAATGATTGTTTGGGAAAAGTCGCCCGTTAGAGGCTGTGGAGGCTATATAATTTAAGTAAGAAAATCGATCGTTAATATTATTAATATCAATGTGATTATGATTATTTGCTATTTATACAACTATAAACGTATATAACGAGCCAAATGCCAATGAAATTTAGAAAGTACACAGTTTTGACTTAATAGAATAGCGTTTTTTACTTCAACGGAGGTGTTTATTTGATGTAACACACTCGGCATCATTAGGCGATTGGTTGTTAAATCTATTTGTTAAAAATTTTCAACAATATTTTTTCGAGATTCGAGATGCTTAAAGATTTACAGTTTAACAATTTACCAATGAAAAGGAACAGATCAGTAAACCGCGATTTTGAATACGAAACGAAAGTTCTGAAATGATTTCAAATCGACTTTTTTTAAACATAAATAAATATAAGATTAAAATATCTAAAATAAAATAATCGTCTTAAAATCTCTGTAAATGTAACCTAAGCAATTTCCAGTTCTATGCTAAAGTAAAAGTATCATTATAAAATACGTACTCGTAAAAACGAAGTACATGTTAGACCTATTCTACTTCTAAGATGGTATCAGTAAACGCCAGAAATTTTAAAATATTTAAATTAATTGTTAGTGAGCAAATAATTTAAATAGTTTTTATCCACAACTCACTTATTATAGAGGCACAGTTACATTGATCAGCTGTATTATGTAGGCCGTAAATCCCTAGAGTATTATAACCATAAAACCCTAGGGTTTTATTTTATTTAAAA
>OW679202.1:46131148-46255942 GCA_940337035.1 Agriotes lineatus | reverse complement strand
TAAACCTGAAAATTTTTACTTTTAAGGAAGAAGGATTTACCAATTTCCAAAAAGAAACAGTTAAATAACTATTTGGTTTCTTTAAGAACGCTAAAATTCGGTTCAAATTCCATAAGCCTTGGTGAATTAGAAAAATTTTGCATCGACCACTCTCAGGTAGGTACCAGATGGCAAAGATGAGGCTTTCATACTATCCCATCAAGTGAAATAGGATATATTGAGATGTGTTGGGCATATATGAAAAGAAACGCAAGAAAAAAGCTGATCAACTAGTGCACCCTAAAGAAAATATCTCGGAAGATCTTGATTGTCTTCAACTAAGCAAAAATCGGAAAGTATTCGACAAAGCTTCCATCACGTTTCTTTACCAATGGAGAGAACAAAAAGACTTCATAAATTATTTTGAATGTGAATGGCTGCAGTTGAATCAAAACTGGTATGAAGGGGTAGACAAGAAAACTTCAAGTACTAATAACAGCCTAGTCTTTTAACAGTTATCAAGGACGAAAATACTCTAAGAAAGGCTTCTTCTGTCTAGATTCTCAGTATTACTTAACGAACACGTAACCGACTGGTCTCGAAATTATGCGTCAAAATTAAAAGAAGTGCAATTAAAATTGGTTATTGACCTAGATTTGTGGACAAAATCTTACGGATGGGTCAAGCAACAAAAAACGATTGTTTCTAATGTGCCACCGTCTGGTTGTGTTTACGTTATCCCTGCAAAAAAAAAACATTGAAGTTAGCCAGGACGAGCTCGAAAAATGTACGAGCCTAGACTTTAACAGTTTTGAAGTTTATAAAACTGTTATGTTTAATGTGTGGACAACAATTCCTGAAGACGAAGATGATTGGATTAATGCTGAATGTGATTGTCCAGCCTACTTTAAAATGCTGATATGTAAACACATAGTAGGATTGGCTATTCGACTAAAATTGACCGCACCACCTCTAGAAGCATAAGCAATTCCAATTTTGTGCATGTTATACTTGTATGTTACGTTATTACCATGGAACATTATGTTTTTTCTTTCTTTTTGAATATCTACTTGATTTAAGTTTTGTTTCGTTATTTGTGTATGATCAGAGTTTACTCTTTTTTATTTTTTGGAAGTGTTGTTTCGTGTTACCTATCAGAGTTTAATTTTTTTCTTCAAATACCTGTGTAGTATTTTATTACGTTATGTACTTTTTACTAAAAACATTTTTATAAGTATTAAAGTTTACCTGGATAAGATCGTTGTCTTGAATGAAAAGTAAGTAAAAAACAAGCAAAAGAAACAAGTAAATTTCATACTGAGCATTTATTATAATCATCGTACGTACGTTTTGTCTATTATTATTTGCCCAAAGATTTGAATTTTGTACCAAGTACATATCATTATTTTGTATCGAGCATCAATTATATTTATCGAATGTTTATTAATCTAATACGCATTTGAATTTTATACCTAACGTTCGTCATCATTGTCAAGCGTCTAGTATTGTTATGAAACATTTATTTTCTTAGGATGAATATAAATTCTATACCGAGCACTCGATGCACTTTTCGAGCGTTTAGTATTTTTATCGAACATTAATTTTTTAATCATGTATTTGGACAAAATATCGGGAAAATATGACCTGCAGTAGGAATAAAATACCGAGCATTTAATTTGTTCTCAAAGTTATATACACTATTAAAGCGTTGCCTCTGTGCCAGGAAAGGTTTTTTTTGAGTAGCACCGATACTAGTATCATGTAAAGGACTTGGTTGATTTTAAAGGTTTTTTTTTTATCATGATCACGAATCTAGCTTCGCTAAAAGACTTAAACGAGCTTGACACAATTGTCTAAGTTCTTGCTATAAGAACAGTAATTATCTTAGAAAAAGAAGTAATATATTGCGATGACCCTTGCCTTGTTTGTTTACTTATTTTACAATTCTCAGGTTAATTTACTATTGTCCTTGCTTTGCCTGTCAGTAATTTAAGGCTAGTTAAAATGAAATGCATTAGATGATGTTCGAAATAAATGGTTAAATGTCCCTTTCTTAATATTTTATTTAACTGCAATATTTTATACTAGCTCACGGCAGAACACACAAAAAACTCTTTTCTCAGTTGGGATCAGAAATTGACTGTATTCATATATTTTAGGCTATTTGTCTCAAAGTAGCTCATATGCTCGCTTTTAGTAAATAATATTTGTAGCCTCAATCTGACAGATAAAACACATAAAGCTGTTTGTGCTTACAGCGTGAATTTGAACGTTTCAATAGTGAAAATAGGCGGGAAAGCGCCAGGTAAATAATTTGAATATTCTGCTTAGCAACAAAACCTCCACTTCATTGTTATTAGCATGATGTAGGATCCACGCCAACAAGCACTTGTTTCTGATGCTTGAAAAATTTCCGCAAAATCGCAGATTCTGACGACGCCTTCCAACTTGCGAAGCCCACGGCGTATTTGGGACTCTTAAAAATGCGATACATCTCTTCAGCAAGGTTTATTCTTGTATTTAAATAGCTTTCCTGAACGCCAACACTCGAATTTACAGTTATTTCCTACCTCGTAAAAGCTTGTCGAGCTGGAACCGATGCTGGTCGCAGATGACGCTGTTGGATAATTTGCTTGCTGTCACTTCCTTGTCTGCCAATATCGTTCGGGATGTTCCTGCAGACTCTGCTGACGTCATGGATTGCTGACCTCTGGGTTCCGATGCTTAAATTGGTCGTGGATGAAGTTCGGAAAACTCAGGTGATCGGCTGCCGTTCCCACTCGAAGATCGGATTGGCAAATTTTTAATTTTTCGTCGTGGAATTTGAAATAAGCGCTAGTAGAGTTGCCTTAACATTTATGTAAATAAACGGTATACTTTTTATTTGGGTAAGAACACTTTTATTATGTACAAACATTAATTAAAATAGAGCATACATTAGCCCAAGCTATAAATAATTTTATTTAATTTTTCTCTTTGTATTTAATAACGAAAAAGCATCACTTTGCTATGTTACCGTGGTCTTCCATTATTAATTAGAAATTAGTTTTGATGGCAAATAACTATGAACGGGCTAAAGTTTGAATGCACAAATTTTAAATTAACATTTTCTTAAATCTAAAAAAATGTTCTTTGCTTATTAACTGTTATTGTTCCTTCTCGTTACACACACAAAAGTTTTTTTAAAATCACTGCTTTGCTTTTTGTACTTTGTTTTTAATTAATGCACTGGTATTTGAGTTCACCATTTTTACACGCCACTTGCTTTTCTTTTCTTCTGGATTGCTTTTTGCAATTTTCTAGTCCCTTATCTTGCTTTCATCTACCTTTCAGATTGCTTGCCATTTCACTAGCCTTTGCTTTTATTAATAAATTGCGCTCATTTAGTATGCACATAACAAACCTTTTGTGTTAATTACTTCGTTTGGTCTGGCTTTAAATATGCATAAACCTATCATTTTGATTGTATTATTTTACTGCAACTTCAAATTCAAACCCTCTGAGATGTGCTTTGCTTTTGCGTGCCTTTATCCGACTAATTACTGCTTCTCGCATCTCATTACCAATGCATTTAATACCTTTATTATTGTTTAAAATTGAAATTATATTAAATATCTCAACTCTGTGCTTTATTGACTTGGTTAAATATTTCGCACTGCAAACAGAGCCAAATTGTGGGCTTAAAACCAGTTCAATATATGTGCATAAGCGCAAGTTATTCCTCAGTAGAATTCAATAGATGTCTCATAGATGTTTTAAAAAAATCACAGGATTGTGATAGATGTAGCTTAACCTTATTCTTAGCAATACATGAGATTTCCATGAATATGAGCAATAATTAAATATATTGAAATTCTAATTGAATTGTGAAACCTGAGTTTCAACGAAATCCACGCTTTCATATGTGGATCATTCACAAAAAAGCTTTTAATGTTGAAAAACGATTAGCTGCAGTTGGAATGAAGGATGGCATTTCGTTATGTGTGACTAGTAAAAATGTTCTATACAAAAGTCTCGACCAAGAAGAAAATGATATATGATTTATGAATGTGGTAGCTAATCCTTAATAAAACCATTATTATGAAGGTTAGTTTGCAGTATATAATGAATTTCTAAATAACTTACATTTTTTATTCGTTTAAATTTGCATAAATTATAAAGTTCACGGTGTAAAACATTTTACTGGGGCAGATATAAACTTCTGACCTTAAAATACCGTATACTGGTATCGCTTGTATTAGCACATGATAAATTTAAATATTTTGGATTTAAAATAAGAGCGCTACGTTCTATATTGACTATTTATATCTAATTCACATGAATTTTTTAAAGTTTGTCATACGGATGAAAGCGGCTTTCAATTAATGTTTAAACAAACGTAGAACCTTACGTCTTCTACTCAATAATTTCTGGTTTCCTGAAAATCCACTCTACATCATGTTTAAATAAATCGATAAAATGCAATTTAACTACCCATTTAAGAATATACGTAGTTACTACCCTTAAATAAATGCAAACCTTACAACGTTTCCATGAAATAAACAGTACGATGGGATACTGATATCTATTAAGTAGCAAAACAAATGCTACTGCAGTGAACAAATATATTTTCAATTGGCTTATTTGTAATTTTAAGAAACGTGACAGCAAAACTTTTTATTTCGATACAGTTGAAAGCATTGTCCGCGGGCGAACTTATGCAGAGAAGCTGAATGCAAAATGAAAGATGCCTTACGACACTATGAACAAATGAATTGCGAATTTTAAGAGGTAAAGAACAGCCGTTAAAGATGAACACCGTGTTGATAGACGCAATACATTGTCCATCCTGATGAATATAAGTGCTGGGCATGATGTAGTTTTGGAGGATATTCGAATTGGGCTAAGTGTAACAGACACTTTGAACTTCATTCATGTGGTACGTCATAATTTGGTTAGGAGAAAATTATCCTCTAATTGGATCCCTAAGTTCCTGGACATTAACCAAAAATGATTGAGAGTTGTAACAACCATGGTCGCTCATCTATGTTGAGCCGTGTTCTTCGTTTAGCTCCCGTTTAGAGATTCGTCTGTTAATTTAAATGGTTTTTATCATTGCGGCATTCATATGGTTTACTCAATTCTTTGTTAGCAGCGACAAATTTGTGGAATTATAAGAATATAATGTGTGCATTTATTTAGTGGAATTGGCGAGATGCGTGGTTAATCAAAATCATATTATACATGCTCTTTATATTCGCGGAAGAAGACATAGCTGGATATGCAAAAACTAATAAAAAGAGTGCTTTTGTTAAAGGTTGCACCACCGGCTGCATGATGGCTTAAATGATAGTGCCAAAATTTAGCGGTTACTTCAAAATGTTTAAGCTGTTCGCTGTAACTAATAATTTGTATACAGTTTGCTTGTAACCCGTCATCTACCTGCAATACTTTATCTAAATTAAAGAATCGCTTCCGAGAGATGTACCACTCCTTTACTAAGGTGGATTGCAGTAAAGGGAACATTTAAATGTAATTATTTACATAAAATATTGCATATACGTGAGTAATAGTTTAGGAATACCTGTATGGAGGGCCACACAGGAGAACTAAAAAGAGGAAAGCTCTAACCTTAACTTGTATGTATATAAATGTATACTACACACCTCTGCACCATTTAAGGCCTCAGGCGGAGACGAGATTTACCCAGAATGGATGATCCACCCGTCTGTGTGCTATGCTAATTTAAAGATACAAACAATATATAATTGATAGGTAAATAAAAGACATAGTTCTATAGAATTTTTCACAACATCGGTAGCAATATGGCTACTAGTTAGGAAAACCCTGTGAACGGGCTATTCACGACATAGTCAGGAAAGGAAAAAACCCTATTGTCCAAAGGGTTTGCAATACGAGCTTTTTTGGATAACAAAGGTGCCTTTGAAAACACCTTCCTGAAATCTACTCATCTAGCTCTGAATAATAATAGAATCAACATTATCTTTAGCAGATAGATAAGAAATATGCTTAAAAACATAATTCCAACCACTTGTCGTCTTGAGACAGCCACAAACGTGTCGGTGACGAGAGGTTGTCCACAGGGAGATTCGTGGGGGACTAACTCCTACGAGAATTAGATGGGAAGGGTATACATACACAGGGCTATCCCTAAGACATCACTATTTCCATACACGGGAATTGAGGGCCTAGTATTCGAAAGAATGCATTTAACCCTCCATAGTGTGAAAAGATGGTGTAAAGCGAAAGGGTGAAGGGACTATCGGTAAGTCAGAAAATACCTTCCTTCTAATAGTTAATACAAAGAGAGAAAATAAAATATATGAATCTAACACTGTATGATAAAGACTTTAGTTGGTAGCGTAGGGAAAGTACTTGGATGTGATCTTCGATACCATATAACTTTCAAATTACATATGGAACGCAAAGAAAGCCTGGACGGTACTCTGGATCTTCAAAAGCATGTTTGGAAAAACATGGGCGATGACATATAAAATAGTATACTGACAAACTAAAAGATACATGAAATAGAAACTGGCCAAGCAAAATACAAAGAATCAATTGTGTTGGTGTAATGGTGGCAATGTCAACAACCCCGACAGCCACACTAGACGTCCTACTAGACCTTTCTTCATTAGAAAAGGGAAAATCTAAGTACATAGACGATCAAGAACATGTCTAGTCATATATAATACGAGCCCAATCACTGCGATAAGCATAATCCTAGACAAATTTACAGCAGGTTTCCACACTGAAGTCACAACATTTTTAACCTCCACTCAAATAATGGTACAGAAATTCTATAGAGGTAAAGAATACATATCCTGATGGATAATCAGGCAGTTCTTAATGATTTGTTGTCAAACCAGAACTGCTATATGAATGTCCAAGAAAAATAGTTCAACTATAAGAACACAACAAACTGAGTTTGAACACCAGGGAATAAAAGACAACGAAAACGCTGACATATTAGCAAAATCAGTCAGTATAAAACAGCTTATAAAGTCCATTTGCAATGTAGGATATAGCACTATTACGGAGAAAACTAGGATTTGGCTATCAGAAATCATCACCAACTTTGTAATAAGTCTCGTAGCTTAAGCACTTTAGAAACTTTATAGGGGAACCTTCCACGAAAGCGACACCAGAAATACTGAAATACATAATGGCAAAAATAAGGCACATAACAAGAATAGTCACGGAACTAAACATATATATACAATAGTGGTGGCAAGAAACACATATTACACGATCTGTGAAGAGGAAGATAAGACACAAATACCTTACTCGACAATAACACTTTGGACAAACAATCATTGAACCCGAAAAGCTTATAATATATCTATAGACTAATTCTGGCTTACCTCATTAAAACCAAAACAGAACACAAAACTATTTATCTGTACGGATTGTGACCTTGCAATTCGTTTTATTTATCAACAATATCAATATATCTCGTGCTCACACCTAAAATACGCTGAGAATGTTTAAATATGAAATTAGATTTGGCTGTGGGTTAGTCAATAATCTGAAGTGGGAAAAACATTTAATGAAAAAATTATTACTAATACTCGGGAATTTTATGAAAATTTTGTGTATTTCTCTGTCTCAATAATGCTGTTGCTTATATAGTTTAAGATATTTTTGTGCACATGCAAGAGCAACTGGAATGTGAATTAAGAAATAATTGGCAGTAGCAAAAATATTCAAGTGATTCGTTACGTACGATAATGCAGGAATAATCAACAATTATCAAATGCCTCATATTTTGCACGATTGTACAAAACAGAATAGCTTTAGAATTATTTACATTTACAGATACGTTTATAATTAGAACAGACTTGCAGTTGACGGATTGTATTGATTTGCACAGGTTGAACTACAGCCATTTCCTGTAGATAGAATAATTGACAGGCGCTTGTGTAAATATATACTCAGCAAATATTCATAGGGTTGCTAAAAATCGCTAAGGGCTAAGTTGAATAACATTTTGTTGTCAATTATTAATACGAATACAGTTAATTACCTTTCTGATTACCTTTCTCACTTATATATCATTTAAAGTAAGAATAAACTCACACTACAGAATTTAAAAACTAATCTAGAAAAGTTCAATTCTAGGGCCTATATTGTATAATACATATTTCTACGATATACGACATTTCGAGAACATCAAACGAGCTGTACGGTCACTAGATTAATACATTAAGTGTAAGGTACCGCCATTCCATTTCTCGCGTGAGAATTTGGGAAAATTGTGAGATAAAGATAACAAATACAAATTTCCCAAGTGCAATAGGGAAGACACTAGTTTTTGAGGATTTCCTTTTTCGTGTAACGGGACTGCTGTAAGATCAAATTATGGTTAGATTGTGTTTTTTATCCCCAGTTGGAGGAAATTGTGCAACAAGGATAGATATCACTAATGGCGGTACCTTACACTTTAGTGTGTTGATCTAGTGGCCTTAACTCGTTGCGCAATGCTGATGACACCACTTTCATATCACAGAACCTCGATGTCCATTATGGTACTACGGATCTTCAATTGGCAATTGGCGTATACCAACGATGGCGCAAAAACTTAAAAATGCAACTAAATACTTCCAACTATCAAGTCAACATTTTCACGTTAAGGCGCATGACGATTTCATATTAACAAAAAGATCAACGAATGCTATACTGGGCCTAATCTTTTTTATTTATTAATAAATCAGGAATCTGCTTTAAAGATTTTCTTTCTTCTCTTATATTATAGGTTGGGAGCCTGTTACTGACTATACAAAGTGTAAATCGAGTGTGACATTTTTTTCGGTAATGTGCAGAAGTGCCCTACTGGAATCCTTCATCATCTTGACAGCGTTCCTCAAAAGGCAAATACCCAAAGATTTAGCAGTGGCGGTAATTTGGATAACAAATTATGTTTATTCTCTTGGTTTGGTGGATTACCGCACCCGTCTGTTAAATAAGGATTTTGAAATTGACCCAGACTAGCAAATACTAACTGAATAAGGCACAGATGGTACTAGGTGAATGAGGAGAGAACAATATAAACTATATGAATTAGAAACAAATACACACAAAGCCAAACATATGGTGTTTTAAAAAAAAATATTGGCAATTTACGAATCGAGTATGAAGGAATTGTCATGTGTGAAGAATTTGAATAAGTAACGGTAACAATAGTCAATTAATAGAGACATAAGAAAAAAGTTCAGTGAGAAATGGACACAGAAATGTTAAATTTGGTTTTGTGGTGCGCTAAATTAACAAAAAATATAAAGAAATCGATAATAATCCAATCATTTAAAGTATAAGAACATACGGATTTGAAACGTGGTAAATCACAAATAAGACAACGATAACTATTGGCGCTGCAAATAGACTTCCTCAGAAGGAGTTGGAAAATATCAAAACTACAGTACGTAACCAACGAAGAGATAAGGAACATTGTGAGCATAGAAAAGATTATCTTGGACATTGCCCAACAAAAATTACTAATCTGATACGGATACGTAAGAAGAACGCCAGAAGCTTTGAATAGGTCCAGCAAAGTTGTAGAAACAGGTGCCACTGTACAAATAGATCCTGAATGACGTGGAAGAAAGCAATAGAAGGAGTAAGTCATGAGAGCTAGAAATTTAACGAAAAATAATATACAAAATAGAAAAATATATAGGAACCAAAAGACGTCGCCAGATTGGAAACTCGGACAATCGAAGGTATTATTATAAATTTACTTTTCAATCATCCTTCTATAAATAGATATAAATGCGTTATTTCAATTTCATTATAAATTAACGAAACTGTAGAGAAAATTCTAATACATTCTGAAACCATTTTTATTCGCTCACAAATTCACGTTAGCAGTGATAAACGTTGATGCAAATTGGAAAAAGGGATTTAATACCCATTAAAGCCTGCAAGTGAGCAAATGAGCGAATTCAATTTATAAGTCATTAGAATCGACTCTCTTCTCTTAACGATTTTAGCCACCACACCCGTAGCCGCAATTTCCTAACCATTGTTAATACGTAAGTTGTTTACGAGTCTAATAACGTTCCGTAAAATTATCCGGTTTATATTACAGGCGGTTTATGTGTATTCGAATAAACAAGGATCTCTTCCTCGATTTTCTGTTAGGAAATTAAAGCTCTTTCGTTTTTTAAAACAGGAGTTTAAATTTTGCCGCCGCACATTATTGGCCTCAACTAAATAAAAATTCTTTAGGTTTGTGCTGCATTGATTAATGTGTTGCGTGAGATATGAAATGTATAAATGTCAACAAAATCATAACATTTCTTTCAGCTAGAATTCTAAAAATCTCTCCACTTTTACCTTAATGCGCCCTAATATGACAGAGAATGCGATTTTTGCGTTGAGGGATTTTTACCAAATCCAGGGGCTACTATAATCCCTTCATAGAGCGACCCTTGAATACATTTAATGGATTTGGAGATAGTAGGATTTAAATTTTGCTGTTAACATATTTTTCCCAGACATTTATCTTAAATTTTTATATCGGACAGTCGATTCTTCAGCTAAAAGTATTTGGATATGTTTATACTTGTTTTATATATGTGCAGACATATTTGATAAGTACTGTTACTTATTGAAATTGCAAGTAGGCAGCCGTTAAAAACTATTTTTAGAAACCCGTTTAGTAAAATACAGGAAAGCATTTAAAAAGTTCTCCGTTTCTTAAACTTACTTTTTTGTGTCCAACCAAATATACAGGGTGTTATGGAAATGAGTGCAATTATTTTAACCCGTAATAGAACTCGGTTAACTGAACAACTTCTCCATTTATAATTTTTTCGAAAACGCCCCCAAAACTGAGTTAAAATGCAAAACAATCTTACTCTAAAAATGCATACCCGCCTATAGAATAATATTTTAATTTAAACGCACACTGATAAAACCTATAGTTCACATCTGGGCACCAACGTTCCTTATCAATTGAGGTAGGTAAGTTATTGACCGCATGTTTTTTGTGCAAGAACTTTGCAGTTTTAATATACCTTGTGTCGTTCACCTTTAACTTAAATTTGCTGACCAAGAGGCTCGTCAAATTTAGGGGAGATAAATTATTGAAAAAATATGCGATTCAATTAAAAACGATAAATAGAAAAGTTGTTCATTTTGGTCAGCTCTATCCCTGGTTAAAATATTTGCATAACACCCTGTACATATATATAGCCTACTACTATACAGTGTGTCCGCGGATTGAGTTCACATAAGGTATAAATGACAAAACAATTTCGAGTTAGATGTTAATAATATTCTAGGAATCGCTCCTGCGTGTTCTCAAACCAAGATTTTGAGAAAATCAATGAAATTAATTAATATATAATATATAAAAAATGCCCAAGAGTAAACTACCTTTATTAGAAGAGATAGCAATAAAGGTATTAAGAAAAGTTGTTTAGAATTAAGAGTAATGGCAATTTTCAGACAAATCGGGTACTTTGATTTTTTTAAATAAGCATACTTTTTATCGTGGCTGTACGAGGCACTCTAACTGGTTCATGAACTAAAATGTTAAAGAAATAATGGAATGCCTCCTACAGCTACGATAAAAGGTATGTTGGTAAGTATACAAAATCAAAAAAAAAAATTAAAGATCAAAGTAGACCGATTTGTCTGAAAATTGAGAGTCCACCATCACTCTTAATTCTAAACAACTTTTTTGTTATCTCTTCTAATAAAGGTAGTTTACTCTTGGCCATTTTTTAAAAATCGCTTCTAAAAACACCCTATATATTAATTAATGTGATTGATTTTTTTAAAATCTTGATTTGAGAACAAGCAGGGGCGATTACTAGAGTATTAACATCTAACTCAACATTTTTTTGTCATTTTTACCTTATGTGAACTCAATCCGCGGACACACTGTATATAAGTACATGGTAAATTTAATTACTTTTCCCGTCCGGCCTTTGCAATTTTTTCGTCGATTTTTGGTTTGAGTTACATTGCTGCAACGTTTCTTGATATCTAGTAAACATATTAGCTCCGGTTATAATACAGCTACGATACCAGATTCAATTAAAACTACAGCACTTTAATTATTTAATGTCAACAAAAGTGCACATAGGTGGTTTAACAGAATAAATTAAAAAATTTGGGGAACTCATATATGCTGAAGATTAGCTTAGAATTATTTCTATATACATATCACCAATTTTATTTATTTATGACCGGCCCAGAATGGTAATTATTAAATATGTATGTATGTATGTATGTATTATCGGTAACCGCATCCCTGCGGTGTAGAGGCTGGTGATTTATACGTTTGCGTCTGACGGTACAATGCTCAACATGCCCCGGATTCGGGTTACAAAGTTGAAGCGTGCCTTTTGTGCTTGCGCAGCAACCATTGTGTGAGGTGTTGACCTAGGTCTGTGGTTCTGAGTAGAGCAAAGTTAATCTGGTGCCCAACTTTGAATGGTCTCACCGAGCCCGATTCCAATCGCCAAGGCTGCGGAAAAATTCGCGGGATTCGAACCGAGGACTTGCTTAATGCAAGCCTAGCGCCTTTCCAACTGCTACCCAGCGTAATTCTTAAATAAAGGGTGCGGCAAAATATACCCAGCTATGGAATATTGTTATAACTTTGTTATTTTCTTGACAGCTGTCAAAAGTGAAGTTGTATATCAAAGTAGAAAGATACAGACTTTTGTTATGGAGCGTTATTCGGCTCAACAACGAGCAGAAATTGTTCAATTGTATTTCCAAAAACCAAAAACTTTCACATCACTTACTGTGCCATTTTGTAAAAAATCGTTTGCTAAACGTCGAATTGTTTCTCCGTGTGGAGGTCTTCGATTAGTATTTGCTCACCTAAAAGCGCGTTATCTTGAAATTATAGAAGAAAAGTTTTGGAAATACAATTTAACAATTTTTGCTCGTTGTTGAGCCGAATAACGCTCCATAACAAAATTCTGCATCTTTCTAATTTGATATAAAACTTCACTTTTGACAGTTGTCAAGAAAATAACAAAGTTATAACAATATTCCATAGCTGGGTATATTTTGCCGCACGCATTATAAACATTCGGGTAAAGCAAAACTAGATTTCACTAAATAGGAGCGCTCGGAATTGATTAAGGTAAAGTTTATACAACCTTAATTGAAGTCAACATCAGCTGATGCTCAAAATGGTATGTTATTATACTAGTTTAATATATTGTAGCACGAGTGAAGTTGGGCCATGATGACCGTAGCAAGGAGTGCTCCAATGGAACGAGTGCTGCAACGCCTTTTATTAAATGAATATAATAGGTATATTATTTTATTTACTTAACATAAAAGTAATAAAAAATCTTTAAATTTGACAATCTGTCAGTTGTCTGAAACAAAGTAGGCTGTTTCAACGTTTTTATTATAAAAATAAAAATGAAAAAACAGTTCTCTCTCAATTGTCAGTTGTCCCAGTTCAGCATAATCTGCTATTCATGGCTTTGTTCACTATTTGGGTTATAACGGAAGGGTCACTAGTCACTGTGGTTAATTTACTGAGAATTAGCTTGTTTAATGATTATGTTGTATCACAGTTGTTTAAAGTGAATGGTTTAATTACTATCGCTGGTAATTAGATCAATCGGAAGGTTTCGTTTTAATCTCGTATGAAGGGATTGTCGTCCTAGGTGCCATTACATTGATCAAGATTAGTATAGATGTTTTTCCTTATTTTACTGAGATACTGTTCTATAGTAGGGAGATTCGATTCTCTTTGTAACTGTGAGTTCCTGATATACCATTCTCGATTGGTTATAAGCATGCAGCATCAATTTCGTGATCCTGTGTGACTATTGCGGTATCATCAGCGTACATGGCAAGGCTAGTGCCTGTCGGAATACGGATATCGGATATGTAAATATTGAATAAGGTGGGGCTAAGGATGGAGCCTTGCGTTAGCTTGGCGAGGTGGAGACAAATATGAATTCATTCTTACTAAAAAGGATATTTTTAATGTTGACATTTTGTAGATTAAACCATTAATCCAAATCCGATCAAACTCTTGAGCGATGTCTAGAAAAGCGATGAGAGTATTGAGCCAATATCTATTGTTTCAGTAAGTCTTAGTATCTGGTGCTCGGTTGAGTGGGAATTCTTGAATCCAAATTGCATTTTTGGGATGATGTTGTTATCCTCTAAGTAGTGGTTGAGACGAGATTGTATTGCGCGTTCTAGTAATTTGGAGAAAGTAGTTGATAAACTTATTGGTCGATAATTTTTACGGTTGTTGTGTAGTTTTCCGAGTTTCAGGGTCATGATAATTACTGCTTGTTTCCAAGAAATGAGGAAACATTCTATTCTCAGGCTGGCATTAAGAACTGCTGTAATATACAAAAAGGATTTATCTTGTAGATTTTTGAGCAATATGTTTGGAGCTAGATCGATTTTCAGTGCTGTCTTGGGATATAAATGTTTAATATATTGTTTGGCCTTTAATAGTAGACGTAAGATCGTAAGAATCTCAATCAAGCTCTAACAGAACCGTTCCACCATGTGCCCGTGGTTTATCCTAGCTCGCGACGTACAGCTCCAGCCGGTGTACACAAATGTACTATTCCTTTGTCATTCAAAAATTATTACTAGTCCCTCAAGGTTAACATGGAGGACCTCGGGGTTACTTGAAAAACAAGAAAGGAATAGGCTTCGAAATAAATTTCACCGAACGTAATTATAAAAAACTTAGATAGTATTCCAAACGCTTGGAAGAATTGCTGTCAGAAACTATACGCTGACAATTCAGAGTAGTCACTGAAAATATACAGATACAAAAACAACCTCACGTACTACAGTCAGAAGAACAAAAATGCTTCAAATAGAATCAAACAAGGTGTTGAAGGCTAAGGGTGCCGAGGTGATTTATGGTCTAATCCGCAACAACTCACCGTACTGATAAGGATACTGTATGAGAACAATATGACAAAGGTACGAGTAGTTCAGACGCAGCTGTACGCAGAAGTTAGACAAAGATGCACACATTGTTTAACATTTATAGTGAATATATTAGGAGATAATTGGAAGAGAGGCATTTCAATCAAGGGAAGGAAAATCAGCAACCATTTCTGCAAGTATAGAGGAAATGCTAAAAATGATAGACCGGCTACGGTTAGTAAGCGACGTTCACGAACTGAAGCTAAAACAAATATTCTCCACATATGAGACATATAGCGAGGTATAAAGTCAACAGTTTTTTTCTGCTTGGAGTCACTCATCACGAACAACAAAAGCTGCGATTGTCAAGCTAACGACGATGTGGAAATTTTCCCTATTTCCGCATATGCAGCACACACATGGACGATGAACAAAGCAGAGAGAAATAGAACAGAGGTCTTTCAATTCAGGGTATCCAGACGTATACTAAGGGTCTCATGGGTCAAATTCGAGACAATCAGTATTTGCTTAAATTAAAGTTAACATCAGGATACCAAAGAAGATGAATCATATGTATCTTCGATACTTTGGACATGTGGCACGCAGTTAATCATATACGGAAAGATAAACGGGAAACAGCCGAGTATAACCGCCAACCAAATGGGTAGACAGGGCTGAACAACATATTAACGGTAGTCAACACTATTCCCTGGGAATTGCTTACTTTCTCAAAATCTTTAGGCTTAGCCAGTGCTGAGTGCAGCTAAAACAAACCGCTATTGTGTCTTCGCTTCTTCTTCTTATTATTCTTACGTTAGGCGATTAAGCTGGTGCTTTCCTTTCATAGAGCTTAATTTTCTAATAGATGTAACAATATCTCCTATTTTACATGCTTTCCGTATCGTGTCATTTGAGGTTGACTCTTACTAGATGTCTGACACAACTCTTATATAGATGCACATTTTTTCTTCTAAATTTATATATTTGTTCTTTCATCTGACATTTCATATGCTTCCAGACATAACGGTTCGTTTGTTTGTTTATTTGCTTACTTCTTCGTGGCGATTTGGAAAGCCCGATATCTTCACTCCTACATATAAGACATTTTGCTTATTCGATCTGCGTAAGCATTTTAGAAGTCGTGTTCCATTTCTCCTGCTACAACAGCGTCATCGACATAACACATTACTCTTACCTCTTCTTCATTCATTGTATGACCAATGATAACTTACCGTTTGCTTAAATTCTCTTATTTGTATTAATAACGATTGGAGGTAGTACACTAAGAGGAAATAGAAAGCGCTGTCAACTAGAAGAACGTCTAAAACGGAAAATATCGGGCAAATGAGAAGCATATGGAATACGCATATCTCAATAACAAAGAATAACAACAGACCACAAGGAAGAAGAGGGTCTGGCTGCAAAACGTCACAACCATAAAAAACCAGAAATGAGAGGCCAAAGGTGCAACTTAATGGTAAGAGAAAGAAGAAGAAGTATAATAACAGTATGCTTTATTTTTGTTACATATATGTTTCTACATTATATAATACATTTATATAAAGAAGATGTCAATATTAATAGAAGTGTAAACAAAGGCGAAATTTAGTTACTTCATTTCTGAAGCACCGTTCTTACACTTAACCTATAAATCAAACTAATTGCTCCGGTAGAAATGGTGTACTAAAGGCATGTTTAATGCGTTTGGCCTGATGAGGTACTTGCTTCTCTATTAGAACAAAAATGACGCCAGTTATCTACACTTTATTAAATAATTCATAATTCATGGCTCTCCTTGAATGCGCTTTCTGTTTTTCGCTTTTATTGTTATTTTTACTCACCTCGTCTACAAGACAAAGAAAATATTGTAATCTCGAAAAAATCACCTTGCGAGATTTCTTCAGATCTTCACGTTTCAGGGTTCCTAGATGAAAAAAAGGCATTTCTCAATTCCGCCTGTCTGTCTGTCTGTTGCTGGTACTTATAACTAAAAAACTATTTGTTGAAGGGGCACCATATTTTGCATTCAGGTTAGATGTCTACCTGCCATGAAACCGGGAGATGGGCAAGTTCAAAATTTTAAATGTTCTTCATTTTTGCTTTAACTGAGAAATAGATAAAAGTTATAATTTGCACATAGCTCTGGCTTTATCATTTATGAAAATGAGACCTAATAGATACAGGGTAGACATTACAAATGTGACAGGAGAGAATTCTGTCTTTATGATGCAGCAAAAACGCGTATAATTGGTCCACGGTCGTGGCGCAGTGATTCAAGCGGCAGACTAGAAAATGCTCGAAATATTAATCTTATTCGGCTGTGAGCGCGGAGTTCGAATCCCAGTAACCACATGTTTTTTATTTGAAAATTGATGTAATTCGCGCGAGGAAAGTTCCGTGTAAACCCTTTTACAGATTTTGTTGTTTGACAATCCTTGGAGATTCGCTTTTTTCGAAAACGTTTCTAAACTGGTTGAGTATTTCAATGGATTTCTTGTAATCTTCATATAATCAGGTGAATCTTGAAAGAAATAACTTAATTAAGGAAGAAAAGGGAAAGAACTGCCGTTGATAATTGCAGCCCTGCATTCGGTGTTAATCTTAATTTTGTTTATGATGCTATTAATTTTAAATTGCTTTGAACTTTCTTAGTTTTCCCATTCCACTATAACGAACTCTGAACTTCTCGTTAGTCAGCTCCACATAGTTTCTTCAAAAGAGAGATATAGCAAGAATGGGCACTGTAAAGGCAGCCATTAACATTTTCCGATGTATTAATATGGCCATATATAGTATACAAAATCTGAATGGTCCAAATTTTTTATGAATATTTTAATATTTTACTATCATCCCAAAGCCTACAAACCGAAGCGAAAACTTCGAGTACGAGTGATGCAACTGTGCGGCAACTAGGTTCATCATTTATTATTACTTGAAGATTTTATGTCAATTGCTAATGGTGCAGGCGTTATTTATTATTTACCTCAGGTTTCGATTCGTTCTAAATTCTGATATCCCAGAGTACAACCCCGATGTCGGGGCAAAATTTAAACTGTCAAGGAACGGAAGACTTCTGTATATGCCCTCTTCAAGTATTAAGTAGAAGTTATCGATCGCTGCAAAAGCGTACATATAACAATGTTCGAAGGGGACTTTTGAAGAGTAAAGTTAAAAGAAAAATGCCTGACTTCCAACATTAAAATTTTAAAATGTTACGTTGCGAATATGTACAGATGAGCCGAGTTAGTACCTGCTTTAAATGCAAAACGTTTAGCTTTGATATTCTGCACAACAACTGAAGTACATGTTGAATGTAAACATGTATTATTAGCGGAGTTTACATAATTTTTTTCGTGGAAATTTTGGATACAACTATGATGCAGACAAAATGAAGTCGTGTGGAGAACGTTAAAAAATCAGAAAAGTTAAATCTGGTGGCAAAAAGTCATGAAAATTGAAACGTTCCTTTGTGTTGCTTTTTCTGATCCGCAAGATGACATTAAAAGGTTTTCAGGATAACAATCTGTCTTTCCCTTTGCATTTGACAATTTCTTTTCGGAATATAATGATTGATGATTTATCACATTTAGAAGCTATTCTCAGTGCTGGCATCTGTAATTAAATTTAACAGCACATTTCCACCGTAATTGTAATTCTTTTTAAAAAAATAATCTCGTACTGCCTACTGTTAACAAAACAGTATATATCTTTTCTTCTGCCGTTGTACTGCAACAAGGGTGTTTTATTTGATCTTACCAAATTTTTCAAAATATTGGTTTTATTTCTTTATTGCCATACTGATGCAGTAATATCTGCTTAGCCTCAAAATGACAACAAATCAATGGAATTTATAAGTTTGAAATTTCAGTTAATTACACTTTTTGAGTAAAATTATAAATTCAAGGATTAGATTTAAACCTGCACAGAACATTATCTCATCCGACTCAATCGTATCCCCTCTAATTTTGAGGAAAAGTATTTAAAATTCTTCGTAATGCAGCACAGCAAATTTACAAAGGAAGTAACAGCGTATCCAAAAACGAAACAAAAATCCCCGTGCTTATTAAAAGAATCATACAGGAGCGCTAATTAGATTTTGGCACTTTAGCTGAACTAACGAAGAGCAGAAATATAAGTGATTTTCGGAAATTATCAAAGAGATTAAAGGATTTCTCCCGTCTGCTCTTGAAAACGCGGATACAGGCATCGGTTTTTAATTACTATTTCATCACGAAGTTCAAAGGAACCGCTGTATTGTCTCTCACAAACCGAGAACCGACGCAGACGATGAAACCGAACATCGCATAATCTAAGATCATAACAGATGTTGACATTATTAACTTGAGCAAAATGAGTGCATACAGTAAAATTACGTCTCTGTTCAGAAGTTGGAAATTCAGGACATAATTAATTTTCCAGTGTGTAATGATAAACTGTTACAAAGCCAACTCATTTATTAGGGTTTTGTAATTCATGAATGGCACAAATAGTTCTGATTTCAAATGGAATTAGTCCTGTTGTTAGTCGTATATCAGGCTTATTCTCCCACGTACAATGCCATTTAGCTGCTCTTTGTAATTACCCACTCTGGACGATCAAAGTGTAAATACTAAGTTTTATTAGACTTATTAAATTTCCATTTCGCAATCTGAAATTACCTTATTTCCTGGACTGTTCGCCTTGCCATTTCAAACGTTCGATGATTCTTTAAAATGTATACACGCGTGTCGAGTAGTCAACTAACTCTTTCCCAGTATATTTGCATAAAATGTAGGTCTTTAGAATACAAATAAAATTGTATACAAAAGTAAAAAGTTTGAAAAAGGCTTTACCCAGAACTTCCCTCGCCGGAATTAGATCAATTTGCAAATTTAAAAAAATGTATCCCGCTGGGGTTTGAACCCGCCGCACATGCATAGCGATCGTAACCGCCTCTCCGCAGCGGACGTAACTGCATCCAAATTCCAACTGCGTCATTAAGCCTTATAGAAATAGGTACGGTGCGCGCCTCTCTTGAACAGAAGGGTCTTATTGTTGAAACGTTTTTACTCTTTTGTGAGTTTATCCTGAATCGGTCTTATTTTCGGTAAATGTAAAACATCACCTATGTGAAAGTTATTACTTTCTTCAATTTCAAAATTAACCCATAAATAAACAAACTTTTATTTTTTTAAAGTGCTCACTTTGTATATATTTGTATGACATTGTACCGGTTTCATGCGAGGTAGATATATAATATGTATGCAAAATATCGTCTTCCTCCGACAAATAGTTTTTGAGCTATACTGCCAACAGACAGACAGACAGACAGACAAACGGAATTAAGAAAACCTCCTTTTCGTCATCTAGGGACCTTGAAACGTGAAGATCTGAAGAAATCTCGGAAAGTGATTTTTTCGTGATTACAACACTTCCTTCGTCTTTCAGACGAGGGAAGTAAAAATTGAAACTAGTTATTCGGCTTTCCATTGTTAGTACATCGCCTATATAGAATATTTGCAACACACAAAGCTCCTACAGTTTGTTATCTTGATGCTCTATGTTTTTCTTCTGCGAACACAAAACAAAGCTTCTTCACTTAGACTTGTATTATATAACCCGTCGTTTGTAAGATGAATTTTGGTTACCTATATAACTATGTGGTTTAGAAAACCCCAATAGACTCTAGTTGAGTTTATGCAAAGACAACTTTTCTCATTTTCAAGCAAATTATATCCTGGCTAACTGATAGTGACTGTAAATAAGAGAAATCCATATAATGAATTTTCAAACCATATACATATATACATCGTGATCAGAATAATGGGTAACAAAGGGGTAACTTTTTAAATTTGCATTTATTAGAAAATTTTGTTCTTGATAAAAGTCCCTGAATTTTCTAAAATTCAAAATAAACTTGCTAAAATTTAAATAGCTCCTTTCGTATACGGGGGAGGTTCAAAAATATGAAAATGACATAAGAATAAAGTACCCTTATTATTCAAAATAGACAAAAATGTTATTTAGAAAAGTTGCTTAGAATTGAGAGAAGGTGTAAAATACAGCCACCTACTCCAAAAAATAATTTCCTCTGTTTTTCCTTTTTTTTTACCGCCCTGTGCATTACGCTTCAGATTAACTTATTATCAGATACGGTAAGAATATACTGTCAAAAATCAGTGGCGCTTACTTTTTTCGATTTTCGATGTTTTCATAGGAAACCTCGATAACTATAGGAGATAAAGAAGAATGGAACACCCATCCTCGATCAATTTTTTCAAGAAAAGCTTAATGAGCAAAACAAAATGAGCTACAGTCTTTTGTCTTCCAGTTATAAACAAAAATTCGATTTTCGACTTTTATGTTTGTGGATATATCTCGCTTATTTATAAAAATAGAGAAAAATAATTTGCACTTTTTTGACACGAATGCAGTGTCGTAGTCAGTTTTTCGAAAATTCAACTCGAGTTATAGCATCAAGTTTTATTTTTTATATGAAACTCGTAGTTTCCTGGGGCATCATGAGAAAAAAAATGTTTCCCCATATGAGTGATATACAAGGTGAATGAGACCACCCGTATCAGTATTTTTTTTAAAGAACGGTGAGTCGTGGAGAGTTGGGATAAAAAATTTATTATAAAAGTCATACTAAAGAATCGAATGGTGATATTATTATTTCTCGATAAAGTCAGCATCACGAGTAGTTTTGTTCACAATGTTCAGAACTCCAAAATTTTAAATGGCACGATAGGTCGAAAAACGTATTGTTGAAAAGATCGTTAAAAAAGAAGAAAGTTTTGTAGGAAAAATTATTTTATTACCACCACCCCTTTTAAGTAATATTCGATTAAAGTTATTAAATTTGAAATTCGTTGTTAACAAACAAAATTGAAAAGTCGGCTTTTAAAATCTAGTTACCGAATTAAACGATGTTACAAGTGTTCAAAATGTTATTGACATTAAAACGTGTGTGTAACATTGTTTAATTCGAGAAATAATAATATCACCATTCGATTCTTTAGTATGACTTTTATAATAATTTTTTTTATCCCAACTCTCTACGACTCACCGCTCTTTAAAAAAAATACTGATACGGGTGGTCTCATTCACCCTGTATATCATAATATAGTTTAACATACAGTGTCGATCATAAATTTGAACACATGTGGATTTTTGTATAATCTATGTATAAAAAAAATTATTTCTGATAAAAGTTTCTTCATTCTCTCATACTTAAAATGCACTTGCCAAAACTGAAATATCATCTTTCGTATACGGGGGGGGGGGGGGGACTTTTATTTTTCAAAATGTTATTTGAATAACTTGCTTCGAATTGAAAGTAGATGTCAAGTATTAAGTCACAGCCGTCTACTTTGAAAAACATTTTAAGAGGTTTCTTCTTTTTATTTATACCACCCTGTGTATTACCAAATCAGATACTTCAAAAATGATCAACAGATACAAAAAATGTGTATTGTCGAACTTGACTTTCCCTCACTTAGCAACCAGTATATTACGTTATTCGAAATTAATGCTAAGAAAACTTATTTTTGTGTGAAAAAACAGGTATCTTCAAAAAGTAAATAACATACGATTCAAACATCAATAACAAATCAATTGTAATTTTCAATAGAAATGTTATAACAAATATTTCTAATTAACATTTTCGTGTACTTTGTAAAACAAGGAAACTTTATTATTATATACATGGATAATGAAACAATTTTCTATGTGTCCAAATGTATGACGGAATTGTATAACATTATAAGCAACAAACAAACGAGATTAATTTTGTCAATCAAACGGTGGTCTTGTAACAACGCAAACACAGATAGTTAATTTAATCACGTATATTCTAAGTGGCACAAGCATTCAACTAGAAAACCAAGAAAAATTAAAAGCTGCTTTGAAATTTGTGAGTTTTTGCTATAAAGTAATAAAAATGAATAAATCGATCCCAAATTACATACATCACTTAAACGGGAAAAACTTCATGTTTATCATAATGCCACAGCCAACTATGAGTTCCATATCAAAAAATATAACTTTATGTTATAATTCAAATTTAGAAACTTTCTTCAAAAAACTGACTACGCATTTTCATCAAAAAAGTGCATGAAGAACGTCGAAATTACTTTCCTCTATTTTTATAAATAAGCGAGATATAGCCACAAAACAAAAAGTCGAAAAATCGAACTCAAAAACAATAGGCGATAGACAATTTTGGTTTACACCATTAAGCTTTCTTCGAAACAAGAGATCGTGGAAGGGGGGTCCATTTTTCCGTTCTACCATAGTTATCACGATTCCCTATGAAAATATCAAAATGTTCTGTACAGTAAGTAAAATCTGCGACAAACTGCGTTAAATTCAAGTGACCGATTTCGGATGCCAAAAAATTATATTTAAAATGTAGAAAACTACAAACAATTAAATAAGATTGTTATTATTGCTTAAATAAAAAGCAAGTGCAATAGGTACGGAAATAAATGCATTCGTCTATATACGTATAAGCGAGTTCTGAACATGTACATACTGTTGGGATTTAGTAACCTTATTTAGGATCTAGTAGCTTTGTGGTTGGATCTAGTAGCTTTGTGGTTGTTAAGATTACACCAAAACATATATAAACAAGTTAATAAAGGTTCTGAAATATCAACACGTATTTTAATTATGAGCTTCTTATATAAGGGAATGGTCCTGGTACTACTCTACCAATTAATTACCTTTAATAGTACTCTGCTCTCCTTCCTTTGGTTCTGAGTAAAGAGCTACATCGGTGTCGAGTTTTTCATTAAGAAAGATATATGTACTTCAATAAAATATCCCAAAACGTTTCCACTTTTGTTCGAAATTTTCGCGATATCTTGATAGTATTTTCTCCTTTCCAACTGACACCAAATCGTTTATAAAAATGTCTCATCCTTGCTTTACAGATACAGCAATGGTGAAGTCAAATCCTGGAGCGTCCTGTTTTCAACTACTAGTATATTGCGCAGGTTTGCGTTGTGATAGGCATGGTGGCTGAACGACGAGTCTATAGTATGCTGCGTCACTACACTACATTTCGTTGAGTATCTTTTGAAAGCAATTGATATATCCTCTAAAATCTAATGTGATTCTCTAGCTCTTATATGCCTCATAAATGTACTCTGGTTCTCTCAGAAGATCCCATAATTATATCTATGGAGGTCAAGTGTTACTTGGCCAAAGTATTTTTGTAGAAGCCTGGCAACGCCATATTAACATAGGCAGTGAATTGCTGTTATTCGATCACTCGATAGTATTTGGTTTTATCAGCCATATTACGTATCCTTCTTATATGCTATTATTTTTCTCTTCCGTATTTCAGAAATGTCTCTATTGTTTCTCCTCGAAGCTTCTCTTATAAATTTTGAAAAGTACTTAAAATAAATATTTCAACATTTAAGTTACTTTTCTCATAGTCAGTTGCTAGTGTGCGCCACAACAGAGTTATATGCGGTATTGTTGTTGGCTTGTTAATTTTTTTTCATAGTCTTTTATTCTGTGGTGCTGTTCTAGTATCTATAGTAGACTGAGACTGTTGCCGGCTTCTAATTATACCAGTGTCTTATGGTATTTATCAACCAATTTATCGACCGATACATTCTCCTGTATACCCTGATGTATTCACTTTTCTGTTCTAGATTTTTTTTATTCCAGCCTTCCATTTTTACAAGTGTTTCAAACTATTTTCGAATTTGGAAAGCTGTAGCATACGTGTGGCTTCTGAAATATAACCCTTTACACTAATATCAATAATAATATTACAAAATGTTTAACTGTACTAACTGTACTAACTTCAGCTTAAAGTTTTGCGAAGCCTTCAAATCTGTGGAATATGCTTTTTTCTTATAAATAATACTATCGAAAGATAACGATGCTCAATATACCAATCGCAATTGTTCTAATATCTTCATTGACGATTCTGGATAGCTATTCATTAATAATTAAAAGGTCTTGTCTGCACAACTTTGCGCCAAGACATGTTCTATGAGAGGTTCGATTAAGCTGCCAACTACCAGCCCCCATAATAACGGAGAAAGAACACCGGCTTGAGAGCAGTCACAACTAACCGATATTGTAAGTATCTCACCGCGAAGGGTCACCTAAACCTTTGCTCTAGTAGAGCTTTGACCCACCTAGATAGGATAACGCTGAATCATGACGGTGGATAACATGACAGGTAGGGTGTCTTGTAAATTGGAAATATCCTTCGAACCAGTTCAACATCTCAGTGGGCTATTATTAGATTATAACTTACAACGTTCAATCGAATTGAATTTGATTAGAATTTTGAATTGAACTTAATATGATACATTTGGCGGAGTTAATTTTCTAACAAAACTGTATTATTATTCCTAGGAGCAGTATTTTTGGTTTCCATATAGATACTAGCCAATGATAAGTTGATCACATTTCAGAAAGAAAAGTCAACTGTTCTACATCAACTGCGTATAATAATTACCTCATTCTCATGCTGGGAGTTATGAAAACTCTACTAGTAGCATTACTTTAGTATGTGACGTGTGATATACCATTAATGTAGCATCTACCGTCTTAAAATTTACCGTTTGTGCATATAATTTTTTAATTGTTTCAAATTGATCCCACTGATAAAATACAATGGTAACATAATAGCAACAACTAATAGTTTAATTACTCGAAAAGAGACAAATTTCGTTGTTACCGAAGTCTGTTTTCCTAATGAGCTAATAGGTGATATTTGTGATAAAACCAAGCGCTCAGCAGGTGTTCATCCCTTTAAGGAAAGCTGATATTTCAGCGCTTGAACTCCCTAGAGATCGCCTTTATTAATAGTAGGTAATTACCCATCAAACTCTAGATCAGCGAGCTGCGTTTGTCTGTGCTAACAGTTAGGATTTGGAAAATTATTTAAAAAGTGATATCTCTTGTAACTCTTGCCTCGTCGCACACCTTACTTTACCCTCAGTAGTTTAGGAAGCTCTAACTTATCGTTACCTAACAAGAATTGATCTTGTATAGGCTTATACGGATAGAAAAGGAACAGTGGCGAAAACTATTTTATAGCAGCAAAGAGACGCTCACTAATATACCGTCGATATCATTCTTATGCAGTTTACTTGTTGATCAACCTTTAAAGGGCATAGGGTTGCATCGATGTCCGTCATATCGGAGTATTTTTTTAAAATGAACTCCAGCCTAAGTTGTTTATTCGATGTAGCATTGAAATCCAGCGGAAACTCGTAAACCCTTCTACCAATTCTTTTGCAGTACGGTATACGCATTTCGACCAGCACACGTTATTGCCGATCGAACCTGAAAGATGATGGCCCGGTGAGGTTGAAATGCGTATCTCGTTTTACAAAAGAGTTTGTGAAAGGATTTACGAGTATATCTCTTACCGTTAATTTTCTACGAGCAGGTGAATTTATTTGTTAGGATTCTCATTTCATTTGCTTCATCATACATCTATAACCATAATCGTACTGTTAACGCTTTTACATTTAGTTGTTCATAAATAATGAGAACTCCTGCATTCATTCGCAGCATAATTTAACACAAACAATCGTAATATATAAAAGTTGCGTCAACATTACCATCGAAACTACAATTGGCAGCTATACAATCTCAATCAGAGAATCCACTTTGCTAAACATATCTATAAAAGCCTTCAGGGAAAGCGTGCAGTGGTGCTGTAATTCATTAGAGCTAGCAGAAAAGCAGAATTCTGATAGATCCTGGTCCAATTTCAGATAGTGTCGTAGATTAACACACTGTTGAAATGTTGAAGCTAGCGATGATGTTACGTTTTAATGTAAACTTTACATGCTTCACTAAGGGTAATGACAAATATATTGTCTTACTCTCAGGGCCACTCTATGCATTGACTTATTTAAAATGAAAATATATATAGGTTGTTTATAGTAAATGTTTTTTCTCAATATTTCTATCTGAAAATTAAAAACACCCATAACAAATTTTATCCTGTCTTGTGTTTTAGGTAAAGACTGAAATTCCAAACTGGTCAACTTCGATGTGTTTATCAACTATAACCATTTCTAGAGTAAAGTTTGTCGCCTACCTAAATCTGTTTTACAATTTTATTACTATTCTCGATAGACTATCTTCATTCATTATTTCTAGATGGTTTCCTGGTTGTTTTTTATTCTTACTTATTCCACTGAGCAAAGCGAGGGCTTTAGAAACTGCTGGGCGAAAATTCATTTCCGTGTATGTGCCTATCTACATATGTTCCATTGTTCCACACAGCAGCGAAAATTACGGATGAATTTTTATGAAAATTTCCAGAGATGTTGTATAAAGTAACAAACGACTTAAGGGATTGGGCCATATCATTATTGAGGTCGTAGAAAATTATTTGACCTCAATAATGAGACGGTCTAATCCCGGAAGTCGTTTGTTACGTAATGACAATGGTCGTGAAAGTCTCGGAAATCATGATAACTTTGGAACGATGGTAACTTTAGTACGTTTGCAGCGTTTGCTGCCAGGAGGCCCAACACCCCAGAAACTAGAAAAAACTACAAAAAAATGGCTCCACGATTTTTATCATTTGCACAGACGTTTTCCTCTTTCTCATAAGTGATACCCCATAATCATTATCTACCCAAAAAATCCATTGAGGGTGATATCTGTGGGGGGGGGGGGGGAGTACACATTTCCATGAAACGACTTTCCATGAAAATTTACGGAGGTGTTCTATAAAACTCTAGAACGATGGCACCAGACTTCGATTTCACTGCGATGCTTTGATGTGAGGATGCCCAAATACATAAAAAAATTTAAACAAAAATGAGTCATAAGTGATATAGTCACTATCTGCTTAAACATTCCAGGGAATGCCGAAAAACTTTTTTTTCTTTATGATGGCTTTAAACATTTTGATCATTTTTACAGCTGACATTTCCCTTATACTTCTAAGTAATAATAGCCAGTATCTACCCAAAAATTCCAGGGAGGGAGGTGTCTGGGGGTACAAATTTGATTTTAGTTATGAACCTATGGGATATGAAAACCGGAGTTGCGTGAGGTCTATTGATCGCAGAAATACTAGTATATAGTTCTGTTGTTATGTCGTTGTTTCACAGATTACCTGCTGTTCTAAATTGTTCAGTTGTTCTTAGAAGTTTAGTTCTGCTGGTTAATCATATGTACTTCCTTTTAAAGGAAGTATTGGATTCACCCCAAAAATTTTAAATTGAGTTTTCAACAGATCTTCACGTTTTAGAGTTCCCTGTACCCAAAAAACATATTTTTGCTCATTGGTCTGTCTGTCTGTCTGGCTGTGTGTCTGTGAACAGAATATCTCAAAAACGAAAAGAGATATGGCTTTGAAACTTCATATATAAGTTTTGTGTACTATCTAGATGCAACAGCAAGCTTTTGAAGAAAATCGAATAATGGTGTTTACTCTTGTGATTTTTCAGTTTTTTCGATTTTTTCAAAAACGGCTTTAAGGATTTCTTTCAAACTTTACATTTTTATTACATTTTTAATTTGTATTGATGCGAGATGGGTGGTTTTCCAGTTGAATACCTCTACAATGGGTTTCTCTTGTTTTTTTTATTGACTCCTATTTTAAATAGAAACCCGGTATATTTATTACATTTTTGAATTCAGCTCAAAATTTTAGAGAAAATTTGTCTCTTCAACTAACGCCCTTAAGAATTAAAAATAAAATTTTTGGCTAATTATAAGATCACTGTAAAAGGAAGTTGTGTGCGTGTATCACACCATATTTTTTGTATTTCTCAAAATCCAGGTTTGTGGGCCATATACGAATCGAACTACAGACGTGTCTATAGTTCTATGTAGGTATATAATTTTATTCACATATGTGACACAATTTACTTTTTTAGTAGGCGTGTGTCTTTTACAGAGAACGTGTTTGCTATCGCGGCTATTCCATGGAATACAGTGCAAACTTAAGTTTATTCACGTCAAAGTTGTTCTGTGTGGATGTTAAGAGTGATTTTTCATACACAAGCATTTTGAGTGATCAATACCAGGTTCAATACTCTCCATCACCGGGTAATATGATGCAAATTCGTTTCAATCATATCAACCTCAGGACATACATGCTACATAAAACCAAGAGGTAGGTCAATATGTAGAGTTGCAGTGCACGGTTCACAGTGGTGGAAGCTTACTGTATCCATCATCCTCATAAAATCAGCAAACTGAGGAGTAGATTACAATCACATCAAGATCCATTAAATACAGTACCCTAGAAAACAAAAATCGTACAGTGAAGCAAAAACATATATAGAAAAATCACCACAACTCTATTTAGCAAACAGTTTTCAGGTTCTCCCTGCCCTTGATAATGGCATGGAAAGAGATGAGTCAGCAGAAATCAAAATAATGAAACCCCGGGCAATTTTTATTCATTAAAGCCTAAACATTGACTTGCCAACAGAAGATATTAATGCTATCGCCAAAAAAATTACACCCTAAAAGTTATAGGTAGAAATCAGAATAAATTATACCGGAAAAAGCAGCTATCTAAATCTACAGAGCCCTAGTAGTTAGGTTAATAGCTAAAAGTGAAATCGGAAATATAAAATTAAGAGTAGGACGTCAGCGTCACCAAACATTTACTATCCATATTTTCATTAATTTAACTTCTATATATACATACAAAAACAACAATAGTCATCTTGCTACAAAAGTGTAATCCCACAATGTGCGATTTGCCAAATATATGGGCACACTATGAGGTTCTGTAGACATAAAATTAGGCGTATGAAATGAAAGGTTGTCAGGTCTCAAAGAGCTGCAAGAGAGAAAACTCCCACCACAACCCTACTAAATTGTCTGAACTTTAACTTAGTAACAACGCAGGGCCAACGCTATCTCAAATCACAACGAATGGAAGCCCATTCCCTCCCTACAGTAATCAGTAATGACACAAAAAGTCACAATAACAGAATGAAATGCAAATGGCTTGTCCAACCACGAGAGAACTGTGAACATTTATTAGTAATGATGATTTTACAACTGGAAACTATAATGAGAATTCCTAAATATAACACATATGACACACAAAACCCAGACGGATCTGCGCATAAAGGAGCAGCAATTATAATAAAAAGTTATATTAAACACTGCCAAACAGATAAGTATGCTCAAGAGCACATCCATGCTATAAGTGTGGTTGTAGGTAGACGACTGGATAAGACCAATCTCAGCACTATACATTCATATTATACAAGATGACTACACGCGGTTCTTTAGCATACTCTGTGAATAATAATTTATTGCTAGTCGTAACTACAATGCCAAACAACAAAACTGGGATACTAGGTTAACTAGCACTAAGTTTAAGAAACTGCTAAAGTCACTCAAATCAATAATCGAAATTACCTCACCACCAAGCAGTCCACATACTGTAGAGAAAAACAGCAGACTTGCACGATATTTGTGTTACAAAAAGCAGCACGCAATTACTTAAGTCATGAGGAATGCCTTAACTTAACCTCGGACCATTCCTCCATCAGAGTCACATTAAGTTCAAAAATACTTAACAGATAATGACGACCTACGAAACCAGGGACTTATTCAGAGACCTGGATAATAAGAGAATTCACCTAGAAGTGGCCATAAAGAGTATAGATGAAATAGATAATGCAGTAGAGTACTTAACCCGTACTAGAAAGTTATCTCCTCTACTGCAGCAAGACGAGCAATAACTGAAAAAGACGACTTTGGACAATTTGGCAGAACAGCGGATCCCCAAATGGGAAGAACAGAATCAACTGCAGCACGGAATCTAAAAGTAATGCTCCAAGATCTAAAAAACCAGGCTGTGGGGAACTACAAACTTTTCCGCTACTGAAGGATCGTACTATTCACTGGGAAAATGAGCTAAAAGTGAGCAGGAGAAAGCTGACACATTTGCGATATACCTTATCAAGGTTTTTCAACCCTCCTCATCTGAATTAATGCTGCAAGAAGAAGCTGGATTGCAACTTTACCTGGTGACCCCACTTTACCCTCATTACAATAAAAATCCTGATAGAAGTACCGAAGCAAGGTCTGTAACTGTTAACATCCATATTTAATGCCATTTTCCGGTTCAAGGAAAAACCACCACAAAAGACATCATCTTATCGTCCAATAATTCTTCTGCCAATAGCATCGAAACTCTTTCTGAAAAACATAAAACTTTTATCGAAAGGAACGAACTGATTCCAGAACACCAATTTGTCTTTAGAGAGAACAGGCGCCCAATGAGTACGTTACTAAATAATAAGTAATATCAACCAAGAGAAGAAATATTGTTCTGCTGCGTTCGTAGAGGTAACCTAGGCCTTTGATAAGCGAATGTACTTTTGAAAATTAAGAACAGCTTGCCCCACACCTACTATCACCTAGCATACCTGATTAATTGTACGTTAGTGGTTAGCACGCCTACTTAGCATTTAGGAGGTCGGCTGCCCCGATTCAGGCTTTTAGATGGTTTCTTAGAGTCAACAGAGTACCTTCTCTGAGGCGAATGCCGGGGCAATATTTCTCCACCTTTCCTGGCCGTTCTTCCATTCTCACCCCTCATTTCTCTCGCCCATATATAATTTCCGTTCTTGGCTAAAGAGCGACTCAAGGATCATATAGCAACCCGCTTTCAGTTGGGGAATTGAAATTACCTTAAACCTTTACCTACTCGATTACAGATACAGATACACAAATTTTCATGTGAAATACTACGACGAAGTCACAGACTCACATCCCATAAACTCGGTAATGCTGCAGGGTAGTGTTTTAGGACCCATACTTTATCTACTATACACGACAGATATGCCCACCACAACCCTCACGATAACAGCTACGTTCGCAATGATAGCGATATTCTAGCAACTCATGAAAATTCAGAGACTGTCGCATAAAATCTACAAATTTAGCACTTACAAAAGTGGTTATGAATCTGGTGTAGTAAAGCAAAGTTGTACACATCATATCATCTTTACAATCAGAAGAAAAACGTGCCGTTAACAACATACCGCTCCTGCAAGCAGAGGATGCGAGATATCTAGGGATGCATCTTAACCAAAGGTTAACTAGGAAGAAACACATTTTTAATAAACAGAAAAAATTGGGCTTAAAGTTCACGAAGTTGTACTGGAAAATAACGGAAATTCAAATTAACTTTAGAAAACAAGGTTCGAATCTATAAAACAATAGCGGATGCCCCTTGGTATGTGAAAAATAAAGTGATTCATCGTGATTGAGTTCCAAATATCTTTTGTGGTTTGCCACACGCCAACACACTCGCTGGAAACCTACTGGACAAAAGTAGCACAAATTATACGATCAAGAGATACCATCCTCAAGATCTACCAGATAGTTTATGCAGTGACTTATATGCCCATGTATCGTCGAAGCTTCCACTGGGAATGTATGCAAATGGTATATAACAATAAATCCAACAAAAACAGAGGCGAAGATCTTTACACTCAAGCGATATAGCAAACCATCTCAGCTCACTATACATGATCAACAAATAAGATGGAATCCATTAGAAGATATATATGTAGATATATGATGTATGAAGAAGTATATCTAGACCAAAAACCACTATGGGGCTACCATATAAGCCGAAAGCTAAATGAAGCATATGCTCGCTTAGGTATGTTAGGTATGCTATATTAAATCGCAGAAGCTCATTAAAACTAGAGTGCGGTTTGCTTATTTATAACACCATTTTACGACTTATACTCACTTGTTCCTATGCAGTATGGAGTTGCGCATCACAAACCCATATACGAAAAATAGAAGTTTTTCAAAATAAAGTGGTTCGTGGGAGACACACAAATCTACTACGAACTTAACCAATTAACAATCGGACAGATCTGCGTTAATTCTATAAAAACTTAGAAATGTGTCCGAGTACTCAAATGCATCAACTAGGTAAAATAAATATACATACAAGACCAAGAATAAGACTACAAAACCTTGTTGAAATAGATTAATCTGTAAATAGCTAATACGAGGGCCACTAGATAAATTTCTGCAAAAACATACATAAGATAACAAACTAGGAGGGATTTTAAGTTTATTGTTTTTCAAAGTATTCGCCTTTACATTATATGCATTTATTCATTCCATTGAACCAGTCCTCAAATACCCGTGACCATTGTACTGGAGACACCTCAGCGACGATGTTATTATATGCCTCATCAGCCTGATCGAGGGAGTTAAACCGTTGTCCACGCAATTTATTCTTGATTGTGGGGAATAAATAGAAATCACATGGTGACCCAGTAGTTGCACATTTACAGAGGCCAAAAATGCCATTGTTTGAGCAGTGGTGTGGGATGATGCCTTGTCATGGTGTAGGATTAGGCACCTTCGAGGAGGTTGTGTACGTACTTCTTCTACGACTGCTGGTAAACAAATGGTGGAATACTGCGTTTACTGTGCGATGATCTTCCAAATGAATTATTACAAGATGGCCTGATCGACTAAAGAACTTGCACTGCGAGATCGCATAAATTTTGTGGCTCCGCTTCACCTCGGAAGATTTACTGTGCCGATTGTCGCTTCGTTTTCGGTTCATAACAATAAATCCATATTTTGTCTTGCACCAATCCACACGTGCTAGTTTTTGAACTTTATCCCAATTATGTGGCACCCAACGCTTGTATAGTTTTCTGGCACCTAAATGTCGGTGAAGAATTGTGTTGATTGCAGTCCCCGCGATGCTTAAGGATGCCTCAATTTCAGCATAGGTGATTCCCCGGTCTTGCTCCACGAGATGGCATACAGCGTCAACGTTTTCATCAGTAACCGCAGATTTTGGACGACCTTCACGGACTCTGTCATTAAGAAAATTTCGGCCACCGCGGAATTCCGTAAACCACTCGCAGACTGTGCTGTCTGATGGTGATTCATCCGCAAAAGCATTCAGAAGTCGTTGGATGCACTGTTTTGGAGTGAGAGACCATTTAAAATCGAAAAAAAATTTTCGCGTGATAATCTCTTCGACTTAGTTCCATTTCTCATACAACTCACAACAGTTAAAAGCTTATCACATACGAACCGTAAACAATTTTCTCAATCTGTCAACTTCAGTTGTCTACTGAAATGTTGTTGTTTCATGGAACTCTTATAAAAAATTGTGTAATCAATTTCTAAGCCTACTTTGCGGAAATTTATGTAGTGACCCTCGTATTAGAACAATACATACCATTTGTACTATTTTATCATACTTTATGACTTTGTTATTATCTAAAATAATCAGTAATGTTAACCTTAGTTAGTTGCTGTGTAGTTGTTATGTAAAATACTTTAACAAAATCATGAAGATCAAAAATATTTGCTGAACTTGTTCTTCTAATTAAAAAAAAATGAATCGTCTGTTAACTGTTTTCCTGCAGGTATTTGAATATTAGAATGCCTCTATATTGTTTTAACGTGCCTCTGATGTTTCATAAGTTATACGTTATGCTCTATCAAATGCTTCTTCTATCGCAAACCGATGAAGGTTAAGTGAATTGATCTAGACAAATCTGCTTCCGGCTGCAATGATTTATTAATTAAAGTAAAAATTAACTATGAGAACGTAGCTTATTTTGTTGTAGATGCAGGAGGATGGAAATTACTTCCACAGTAAATAGCTTGCCATAGACAGCCGACTACCTAATTAAATCTTTAAATATCGATAGCTAACTTCTATTTAAATCTTCAGAAAAGGACGATACCATTTAATTTTACGTCTAGTTGATATCGTTGTTAATTTTTTTAAGGAACAATGTCATATTCAGTCTCTGCCATTAAAACGAGTAGTTTAAATCCTGGAGACATGGCACTAACACAAATCATATTTCTTAAGTACAACAATTCAGTTTCATCATTGACAGATTTATACAATGCGTACAAAGATTGCCAAAACTGAATGATGGGTTTAACATCTAAATGAAACGTTTACGAAAGTTGCCAAATTTATTACCAGAGAAGCGCAATTTGGAGGAGTTACAAAAATCGATGGCCTGAGAAAAAGGATCAACGCCATGACTGCTAGGATCAGATCGACAACCCCATTCTTTCTGCGGACTACGCAAACGACAGGAGTTATTACACTGTAAAGGTGACATCAGGAGGGCAGTTGAAGCCTAAGATTCAATTTGCTACTTGAACCAGTGACATGCGATACTTTAAGTTTGTGACAGAAGCCCGAAGTTCTTGTTTGTAGAAGATGTACAAGGCCTGATGGAAACGTTAGGAAACCGTGTTTATGACTTGGAATGGAGAACAATACAATTTCCAGCAAGTGCTTATGGAAACCTAGATTTCTAAAGCACGGTATTCGATAATAGAATTTTCTAAAATAAAAGCGCCCCTGAAACTGCCTAAGATTTACTTTTATGCTTTCTAGTTCTGTAAGTTTTAGTGCACCTTCAATGTAAACATTTGAGAAATATTCTGCTGGAGATAAAGTGTTTCTTTCAACACAATTTACCAAACCTAGTGCATCAATGACTGCGTTAGTCAAATGAAGCGTAACGCATTCTATACATGTGAATTTAGGATAATTCGAGCGTAAAGGGCGTAAAGTTTACATAGAAATATCTCCTGCTAAAGGAAAACAGCAAGATATTATTGTCAAACGAGAAACATTGTGATAATGAAGTATAATGGAATTTAAAAATATGTAACATAATCCAATTGGATCCCATTCCAGATTTAGGGCAAATAGCTCTGAGCCAATTTTTAATTAAAAAGTTATCAGGGCTTTCAATATTTGTTAGAAATTATGGTTGCAAATTTTTGTAGTAATTCAAAAATATACGGCATTTACTGAAATTAAGAGCTCATAGGAACTGCATTTGCTTATACATCTATCTCGAGCTACAATTCTTTTCAGCTACTTTATATTTGAGAAATGTCGGTTACGTTTTGACATACATAAAAATGTATGAACAACGGAATTTAAATTTAAAAGCTTCGTTTTTTGTGCGAATTTATTTGAAATGCCATCGTTATAACTTCTACAGCAAGCAACTAGATTTTCCATCCCCAACATGACGATGATAACTACTGATGGCTCTATAATCCTCACAACGTTGTACGAAAATCGACAATAATCAAATTATATTTTGCTGCCAGTGTGCAGAACAAATGTAATCATTTAATCAATTTATTCGGCTTAGTTTGCAGAATTGGTTATTTTAGCATACATCAAAATTACATTTGATAATCTAACAATCAAGGTAAACTAAATATTGAAACTTTGCGGAAGGATCATACTTTTCTTCTAATAATAATAAAAATCATTAGACTTTACAACTAATGGTTTGCATTGCTTGCAATAAGTTGTACTTATTTTTTCCTTTCTATATCTTAGAGACTTTTCCCTCTATTATTTGAAGACAAAAAAGTAGTATTATCATTCTAGATCTTCACACTTCTTGTTTCAAAATGTACAGAGACGACAGAAACTGGCGCCTGTATACTGTTATTTCTGTTTAGTACATATTGTTGTGATTTAGCATAATGTAGCTTTCCATTATGTCATCATTCCATAAAATACACTTTGACGGTCAATCTCTGTTTCTTTTCCTTTCATGTTTGAACACATCTAATCCGCAGTTTCATTTTTACCCCTTTTGTCTAAAAGAAAAAAATCACTTTTCGAGATTTCTTCAGATCTTTACGTTTCAAGGTCTTAGCTGACGAAAAACGGGTTTTCTCAATTCCGCCTGTCTATCTGTCGGCCATATAACTTAAAAAACTATTTTTTTGATGGAAGACGATATTTTGCATACCTACACATTATATATTTACTTGGAATGAAATCGAAAAAATTTCAAATAAATATATGTAGGGTGAGCACATTAAAAAATAAAGTGTGTTGTTTATTTTGCTTTCACTGAGAAATATATGAAAGTAGCAATTTGTACATACCGCAGGCTTATCATTGCCAAAAATGGAACCCAACAGATATAGGATAAATGTTGTGCGAGATAAAAAAATAGCAACGAATAAGTGCGTTACATTAAAAGCAGCTGCATCGCAGGAATTCAAAGAGTGGCGGAGTGGCTCATGCAGCGAAGGCTTGATTCATCCGTGGGCTCCCGGCGAACAATGAAATGAATGGGCGTGCTCGTTCGCAAGCACTGAAATTCGAAATACCATCACGGATAATATTTTTTTATTTAAAAATTGGTGTAGCTTTGCAAGTGTTTCCATTCTATTGTTTCAGTATTATAGAAACTTGAAAATATTTTTAAATTTAGTTGCCTTCGGTTTTCAGAATTATTTAGTGTCACAACGTCCACTTGCGAGGGAAGTTTTGAGTACAGCCCTTTACAGATTTTTTTAATAGTGTCAATTCAACTATATGCCGTCTTTTGCCTAATGCTACAGTAGGTTGATCAGCTGTACTGTAAAACTAATACAATACTAATCTCCGATTGTTGTTTGGTATGGAATTTCTTTTTCTTTGTTTTTGCACTGTATTAACAATTGTTATTTTATACGAAATTTCAAACATCTTTTGCCCAAATCTACTAACTACACCAACTCTTTTATATAATAACTACTAAGATCTTAACCACTAGTCTTAGTAATTTCAAGAAAGTAAAATATATCATATGCTTGTATTCAGAATCGCAATTTTTATTTCATATTTCGATAACTTATTAGAAATGTTGTTACAGGGGAACCTTCGTTTTCAACACGAAACAAGTCTAAACGGGTTCAGTAACTCAGCGCGCAATGTGAGCTTAGACCAAAACAAAAACGGGGGTCATTCATGATAGATAACACAATTGCATTGCGAAAGGTACGGGGGCAAATTCGTACTACTGTTACGGGTATCATTTAGTGTACGTTTGCCGGTGATCCAACATGTACTCTCGGGAATGGGAGATGTGCATGTTCAGTCAGGATTTGGACCTACCTTATTTTTTAATCCCCGAAAGCTTACCTTACTTCAAGAATATGAACAATTGCGCATCGCTTTAAAAATTAAATTTATATAGTAAATTTAAGAACTTTATTAGGATAACATTCATAAAACTATATTTAAGCTGGCACCAGGAGAAGGTCAGAACCGCAACAAACAATTCATAAGAATTCTACTTGCTCATGTTGTCACATCGCCCGATAAACAAAATTCCTAGTCCTCCTGTAATACCGTTCGACATGGGCGAACAATATTTATCAACTATCCTAGAGTGGTAAAGCTTTATGACACTTCTAACGGGCATACGTCCCAAAACTTGTTTCACAACTACAAACACATTCAAAGTTCACGGTAGAAATGTATGCAAGCAAAAGCTTAGTGCATGTCACATACTCAAAATTTATAGTAAGTCACGCAAGCAATGCTTAATTAATTAAAAATATTAAACTTAGCTTGGCTCGGCAGAAATTCAGCAACAGTGATGCATGAATGAAGACGGTCGAGCACCAGTGCTGTGCAATGATTCTTGAACCGATAGTACCAAAAGTTTGTCGAGAATTGCGGGCTCGCAAATAGAAGCCCTTGCAAACTGCCAAGCTTCGAGGAACCCAAAGTAGACAGCTCGAGGATAATGATGAACAAAATTGGGTTTATCGTCGGTCTATATGGCAGCTCAAGAAATAGCTACGTGCTTCGGCGTTAACAGGTAGTGTTGATATAAAGGTTAATGGCGATACTGGGATTTTCTTAAAAATATCCCATCTGGCATCGAGTAACAAGACAAGATCGGAATTTCAGTTTGATATGCTGCAATTGGAAGCTGGTAATTTTCAACAAAAACCGTAATTTCCGAAACAGCTATGTTAACAAAACCGCAATGCTCACATACTGGTAAGTGAATTCCGATGCACAAGCTCTTATCAAATAATGCCATGAGGAAGGTTGCGTTTATCGCATTCAAAAGCAAGCATTTTCACTGTCATGTTGTTGCTTTCTTTTCTCTATTGGTGGCATTACGGGTAGCGTGTTGGATGTTGGTGTTTGTGATTTCTTTTATTTGATCAGACCATCATCTTGGAGAGCGAACTCTTCATCTTGTTCTACTCTTGCCTACACAATTAGACGTTCAAGATTACCACTGTCTCTTCTTGATATGTGCTCAAAGTATTTTAATAGGTATTTATTTACTATCTGGGTTAGTCGTTGGAGTTCTTTTACTTCTTTAAGGATGAATCGATTGGTTCTTTTTGCCGTCCGGGGGACTCTTAGTATTCGTCTCCAACAATACATTTACAGTGCATCTATTCGTCTCTTGTCTTGGGATTTGATAGTCCATGACTCGGCACCGTACAATGCTATCGGAAATATTAATGATTTTATAATTTTCTTCTTTGTGTTAGTTGTGATGGCTTTGTTTTTCCAAGTTTTGTATAGGTTCCTCGTTGCATTTTTTGCCATTTCACACCGTCGTCTAATTTCCTGTGAGCAGCCTCCTTCATTTGTAATTAGTACATCTAGATAAATAAATTGGTTAACTACTTGGCACTATTCTGTTTCTTTTATATTTGGTCTGTTGTCATTTTTCCTGTCGACTATCATTATTTTTGTTTTATCATGATTGATTTCTAAACCATACTCACGACTATTATCTCCAATTCTTTTCATGAGTGGTTCTAGTTCTGCTCTGTCATTTGCGAATAGGACAGTGTGGTCAGCATATCTTAGGTTGGTTATCTTTTCTTCGCCAATTGCGATACCTCCATTCCAGTTCTCCATTGTGTTCCTCATAATGTGTTCCCCATAAATATTGAAAAGTATCGGCGAAAGGATGCACCCCTGCCTAATGTCTTTTTCTATTTTGAATGGTTTTGATGTGATATTGTCTATGTATATCTGGGTTATAAGTGAGATGAGATGTGTGGGAGTTCCCATTTCATATAGAAAAGTCGTAATCAATTTTTGGCTTAGAAGCATAATTTCTTCAGAATTCACTGTTGAAATTGGTACCGCAAATTTTGTGAACCCCTGTAAGGTACCTACTGCGTTTTTGATGTTATTTTTGTCAATTAATGTCAATGGAATAAATAATTGCGTGTTTGACTATTGTAGTAAAAATATACGCCGCGCAGGAGTATGCTGATATGTTTTTTCTGTATGGTGTTCTAGTGACGTTAGGTCTGTGAGTACGTCGATATTTTGTCTTCATTGTTGGATTTAAAATTATGTATGTATGTAGACGGCATATGATACAATTGTTTCCCCAGTCTATCTCAAGACACTGCGTCAAGCCTCCAATTTAAGGCAAAGTACAGCAGTTCTCAACTTTTTCTTTTTAATTTTCAACATTCGTTTTTACGAAAACTATGCTTCTAAGCTAAATATGGATTGGGACTTTTCGACTCCATATAGCGTCCCCTAGCATCTCCAGAAGTGTCACGGTGGACTTTCCTGACACCCTGTATATAGGTTTGTTAAATTCACGTTCTTTTTCTATAATTTGTCTGATGTTTAATATGTGTTCCCTCGTGCCTATACCTTTAACAGACCCAGCCTGTTCTGGAGGAATTTGCCATTGTAAGTAGCTGTGAGTATATAGTTAGTGTATTTTTCCTTGGATCCTTTTTTGTGCAATGGTAGTAGTATAGATGTAGTCCAATCGTTTGGCCATTGATGTCCATCAATGACGATAGAATGTTATTTCATAATATACTTGTTTATTATTAAGTCTAACTTTAATATTGTTCTTTTCATCTTCGTCTTTTAGATATATTTTTTTCGAATAGCAATTCCTCGCCACTTGTAAAAAACTATTTTCTCTCCCACTCGAAATCTATTTCGACGTTATTACAAAAAGAACTTCAAGCTTAGAAATATTGGAAAGATTCAAAACTTTCAAAATCGTAATGCATGTGACTTACAACTCAATAATATTGTAGCGACAAAGAAGACACAGATGTCATATACACATATACCGGGTGAATATTCCGAAACCGAACATAGGCAATTAACATGGGAAAAATGTTTTTCGCAGATTGCTGCTCCCCATTTTAACTTAGAGGGTTTATAATGACACCAATCGAAAGAAGATTTTTTTTCTCATCTAATGATATGCGAATTTTCAGTTGTATTTCTCATTATTTTATTAAAAATTCGCAATAAATTCAATTCGGAAAATCATGTTGAGCCATGACTCGTAAGACAAGAAACAGATTCAAACGTCATTCAAGTGACAGATTCATTATGCCGTTGGAAAAGGGCGGAGCTCCGAGGGCCCCATTGGAGAGGAGCGCAGCCCTGAGGGCCCCTTGAAGGGGGCGGATCCCCGAGGGCCCCCCTGGAGAGGGGTGGAGTCCCGAGGGCTCCCTTGAAGAGGGGCAGAGCCCTGAGGGCCCCTTTCTTTGGTCAGGTGGACGGCAGAGGGAGGCAGGGGCGGAGTGTGTAACAGAACGGAATGGCCCAACGTAATAGGCCTAAAAATGGTGGTAAATTGATTAGGATAGACCGCGCAATAGCGAGCACATCCCCGTTTATTTTCGATAAAATAATAAAGAAATACAACTGTAAATTAACTAATTCGCATATCATTAGATGAGAAAAAAAAATCTTCTTTCGATTGGTGTCATTTTAACCCTCTAAGTTAAAATGGGGAGCAGCAATCTGCGAAAAATCTTTTTGCTATGCTAATTGCCATGTTCGGTTTTGGAATATTCACCCGGTATGTATAATAACAGAATGAGGCGAAATGAATCCGAAAGTGCGAAAATTAAGGAAACAATTTTTTGAGACCTAATTATTAAGTACAGCTATATTCAAGCTTACCATCCTTATCGTATTGCGAGGAAATTCGAGTTTGCCTTGAATACCTTGACATAGTATTATTACTTCGTGAGCGAGTATGTCAATGTTTGACATAGAACTGCTCCTGCCTTTGTGTGATCGTGCATAAACAACAGGTATTTCTACGGTTATACAACTAATGGTGTGGCATTAGCTTTGTCTTACAACCGTATAATATGAGATTCAAGTGTTGTATTGCCGATACTAGGTTCTATTGTACTGAATTAACTGAGGTCAAGCCCGGTCCATTGTGCCTAAATATGAACTTTAGGTAGTTGTTATTGTAGGTTATAACTGTATTATTTTATTATATGCTTATGGAAGTACACATTTTGTAAAAATTGAGCAAAAAGGGCAAACAAAATTTAATTTCTTAATAAAGCATATTATACTTAACGTGCAACTAACCTTTCAAAATTAGTTTAAGAAAATAGATTATAATGCTATTTATATAGTGCATACATATGAATACTGTAAGGGTAAAATTATCAAACAACCAACGTGGCCTTTGAATACCATGCGCTGCGCCTGTCCGCGTAAAATAAATTTATTTACATGGTTGTGTTAAAAACTACTTATAAAAGTAGATTTATTTTTGGTTGTATTATAAATAACAAAGCGTTTTCGCTTACAGTGTCATTTCATTTTTATTTATAGGGAAAATTAATGAAATTTCCTTGTTGCGATTATCGTCAGTCTACTTCCTTTTATTATGAATGACTGGTTAATAAATAAATACTACAGCTGCCTAAATTTTTAACCTGTTAAATCTTTCTTCTCCTCCGACATGATTTTTTGCACACAAGCGGTAAGTAATTGTTAATATCTTAAAAGCAAAACTTTCTCTTTTTGTTCCTCGTATAATTATGGAAAATAACAGACGGCTGACGATCTCTAGGGTAGTTAAGGAAGTTGGTATTTCGCGCGGCACGTGCCAATCAATTGGACTGTTGACTTCGGAATGTGGTGTGTCGGAAAGAAATTTGTCCCGTGTTTTCTCACCGATGATCAAAGAGACGGTTACTGCAACATTGTTGTGGCTCCACAAGCACTACATCCGCCAGATTTGTTGTCATTGAGGCTCCTTTGTTTCGCGAAGTTAAAAATTTTCATTAAATGAAGAAAAGCGCCGACGGTGGAGACATTATCCCGAATACGAACGCGGCTTAAAGTAATTGCTAAAGAGGATTACTAGCAATGTTTCCAAAAGTAGCAGCAGTTTTGGACCAAATGTATTCAGAAAAGAAGAGATACTTTCAATTTAGTTCTGCTCGCATTACCGTTTTCGTATAATTAAATCGACTCTTAAAAGTTGTTATTAAACAGCCGTTGTTATGGCAACACTCGTTATTATTTGCCAGGCCGTGAGCACCATTCCGCGAACATTCAGTACTCATCTGCTACGGTGGCAAATTAGCGGGAGGCTTTTTAAATGATAAAGCTTTAGCTGAAAAAGTCGGAAAGAGCAGAGGGACATCTTTAATTTTTGTCCTGGTTGATGAAACCTTTTAAACAATTTCAGAGTTGAATTCATTCATTTGTAACTTTCTCCAAAATCAAGAAATTAAGATTCCCACGTATGTGCTTAAAATGAGATGTCTAGGAGTACAATACTCTATAGTATAAATATGTCAGTTCTTCTATTATGTTGTGATTATCTTGTGAAATTATGTTTGTTCTCAATTTTATTTTTATTCTAGATTATAAGAGTTGGCAATAAACCAAAAGTAGTTGGGGACGCTTGTAATTGAACATTTTGAAAATGTGGATGATAGTTATATGTTATAGATCACCGGTTTCTAACCCCAGAGCGTTGCAAAAAGATTTTATGGAGTTCCAATAAAAAATTATGTAATCCCTTACTTTACGTAAGTATATATTTTAAACAAAAGAAAAACAATTCTTTTCGTGGATTGCCTTATTCATCAACACAAATAACAAAATTTATATGGAAAGCCAGTTGATACCCTTTAGACGTAACTTGAAATAATTGAAAGCATTTCTGGTTGATTCACATGGAATCAAGCGTTGGAGGAATCATACTTGGTAAACTATGAAACAGTGAAAGCTGAGAAAACTCAAACCATTGCTGAAAATCTGATTTTACTATGTGCAAAAGGTGTTGTTAAGTCATAGTATGTCAAAGAAATTGTACATGACACCTTTCTGCAATAACACAGTGTCTTGTTGAATATCCATATATATAAAAATGAATCCCTATTTCCTTTGGTCACGCCATAACTTGAGAACGACTTTACCGATTTCATTCATCTTTTTTTTAAGTTTTCTAATAACTTGTAAAAGGTTCTTACGGAAAGAAAAATTAAGAAAATCCAAAGGCAAAGCCGGAAAATTCGAAAATATGGAAAGTGTGTTGCTTCTAGTTGCAGTCACACCTGTGCTTAATGGTTTGAAGGGTTTTCCCCATAATGTCATAATCCGCATCAGGTAACCGAAGGCGGAAGAGATAAGACACTAATATAAAATTATGTAATTCCAAATGCTTTACATAAGTCGTCGCAGTCAGTCAGTCAGTCAGACATTCAAATTTGGTTTGTGCACAAGTGATTGTGAAAACAATTCCGTGTAGTTTTATAGTGTCCGTTGCAATGCAAAAGGCACGACGAGCTAACATAAGTCGTCGAAGACAGTCAGCTGCGCCAGTATCTACTTTACGTGCGAACAGCAATGTAGACCAGCGCGCTACGGATAATGAAAATAGTCGTATTAGCATGTTTTTAAAATGAAAGAAATCGAAAATTCGAATATCGGAAAAACGTTTGCTGAACCCGCTAATAGCAGGCAAATCAATGTTCGGGCAGGACAACGTCTGTCGGGTTCGCTACCCCTTAGGGGGTGAAATGGGGTAAATAAGTCTAAAAATCGATATAGGTGTCGTTATTGAGGTTTTTTTGGGACGTTGATTGCGAAAACGGCATTTATTTTTAAGTGCAAGACGATGGAAATTACAAAAACTAAAACTTTATAGTTGTTAAACGGGGTTTCAGAGACAAATAATTTTTGGACAGAACAACGTTTGCCGGGAGGGGACGGGACGGGACGGGACGGGACGGGACGGGACGAGACGGGACGGGACGGGACTGGACGAGACGGGACTGAACTGGACGGGACGGGAAGGGATGGGATGACAGAAAATAATTAGTCATTACTTAATACACAAATAACGAACCTTGAGCGTACGAAGTCGCGGGTTACAGCTAAAAAATGGCATATACTTTTAAGTCCAAGACGATGGACATGATATAAAATTAAAACTCTATAGTGGTTAAACGGGGTTTCAGACACAAATTATTTTTGGGCAGAACAACGTTTGCCGGGCCAGCTAGTGTTATTATAGAAATGCGAGCAAAAATAAATTATTTGCTTCCGAATTAGCTACATTAATTGTATTTGTACCTTATTTGAATAATGATAAAATGGAAGCAATATGTTGTTCTGTTTTTACAAAGTTTGCGAAGACATTTTAAAATAATTTAGTATATTGGTATTTTAGAGAAAATCCGTCTAAGTGGTCTTTGCGTTGTGGAATTTGCACTTATGGAGCAAAACCGATGACAGGGAATTTTTAGCATCTTTGGGTTCACAGAATTCGTTTGTTTGTTGTGATGTACTATCTGTGTATCTTTACTATTAAGTTGCTTGGTATTGCTTGAGTGCTGTGCGTGTATGTCATGAGATTCTCTTTTAATTGTTGGGAATACATCATCTAAGGTCCCGGGTGGTGTAGCTTGAACAAGCGTCCACGTTCGATCAGCAGAGTTAAGCAACGCTCTCTCTGGTCAGAACTTGGATTGGAGTTCCACGGCTGCTTCTCATAATAACATCATGGCAGTCGTTAGTGGGGTTGGAAGTCCCCATAAAATGTACAGTGACGCCTATAATTGGCCTAACGGTTGTTGTCGGAGTGCGGAATAAAATAAAAATAAAATAAAATAAAATAAAAATAAAATAAAATCTCAGGTTTGCACCAGTCTTGATAGAATTTTACTAATTTTTTGTCACAGTGTCGGGTAGTTTTGGACGCAATTCTTTGCGGACCTAGCACGCAAGCAAGTAGCAGGGTGGCTTCCATTGCAATTTACGCTCTTAACTTTACTACTTATCTCTTTTCTTGGTCAGTTTCTTGTAACAATAGTTTTTCTTGTGCCCATATCTCTGACATTTAGCGCATTGAGGGGTTTTCACTTTCCAATGTGGTGCTACGAATTGTATCACGCACTTTTGAAGTAAGTTGCTTTTATCCCCTTGTTGTTTTCATTACTTTGAAGATGGATGAAAGATGTAGGTAGGGAAGGTTTTGAGACATAGTGTTTAACTCTCCATATATTGGCTACCGCTGCTGTGCAAACACAAAAGGCGCGCTCCAACTTTGTATCCCTAATCCGGGGCAAGTTGAGCATTGTACCGCCAGATTCAATCACATAAAGCACCAGCATCTACACCGCAAGGTAAAACGAGGTTAGCGATTATACAATTATACAATATATTGACTACCGCATATTTTCCAAATTCTTCTTTTAGTGATCCGATGTCTGTCGATGAATGGAGGTTTGACCTTATACATGTGAAATTTTTATTGCACTACAATTTTTACTTGAACCTTAATATGATCGATGCCAGTTATTTTAAGAGTATAACTACTGTGTTTTCCATGTTTGTTCCATTCCTTATTCTGTTAGGAGTTTTTCATATATTATTATTACTCAACCAATAGTCTGCTATGAGACTTTCTATTGTTTTTTATTGTAGCCCCCTGCAATTAAATTTCTCTTTGAATTGAGAGTGGTAGAAATCTAGTATTTGATATTTTTTGTTGATATTGTTTGTATCGTTGATTATATCGGAGAGGATTAGATCAAGTTGGTGGCTGGTTGTTTTACATATCATTTTACGTATTACTTGGTTGTACTGGTTGTGTGCACACTCCTGGTTGTTAGGTTATTTGTATTTAAAAATTGTGCTTGTGAAGATGATAATTCACGTTTGGAATATTTGGACTGAGTTATTACCTACTGAGACACGAGGCCTCAGCGCACCGATATGCCTTTAGCACAGGCAAGTTTTTACGTACCTGTGCTGTCGGTTAAATCCTATAGGCGCAGTGTTTATAATGTTAAAGATAAAGGCTTTCAGAAGAACCGGAGTTCCTAGTCATAAACTGAGCTCCTAGTTGTATCCCATTCAATTTTTTGTAATGGAAAACCAATTTTCAAAGCAAAAAGATAATTCGGAATAAATTGAAATTTTAGTACAGTTATCGTAATAAATATAAAACTCGAAATTCTGTTTACTCGACTCTCATTTCCTTTACTCAATCGACTGTTATTATTAATTTTACCACAACAATTTTCAATCAACGTATTGGGTGTACAGTTAATAGTAGTTTTCGTTAATCTTTCCTCGCTATGATACTGCTTCTTAAGAATCTAGGACTTAGACTGCTTGGAGGGAGTACAGTTTGTATATATTATTCTTCGGGACACTAAACATATGTATTTTATTCCCGGATGTGCTGCTGCACCCAGGCATAATAATTTAACTACTCATAACTATAAAAACACTGGCACAAATATGATATAATTGCAATAAACTGTTCTTGCGTTTATTTGCCGTAAACTGTTTTAAGTGATTCTCAAATAGCGTCATATACGATAACAACATACTGTACCAGCAGTAACGTGTATTTAATTTGTCCAAAACTGCAATTAGTGTGACTTGCAGCAAAGCACAAAGCATTCACAAACGCACTAACTGACTTGTCTATTAAAATCTATTAAATTCCATAATTGCCATCAAACATGGAACTACAATGTTCAGCCAGTTATCACTCGGCCGTTACAATACCTGGTATAGCCGACGTCACAAGTTCGTAAAGTCCAAAGTGACTGACCTTCGTGTTTTAGTAGGTAATGAATGAGCGTCATTATATTTCAACTACAAAGTAAAGCTAAAAGTACAATTGCTTATTACTTTAGCTGCGTACAGCGTCCTTGCGGCCTTCACTTGTTTATTACGACACTTGATAACTGTAGCGCTTGGACACATCCTCATACTTTGAAACTTAAATAGAAACTAAGTGTGTAAAAAGTAAAAGTTCAGGGCGCTTTATTCCACACGGATGAATATGGCCTGACATACAGCAGGTAACGACCGTCGAAATATTGCTTTCCAAAACCCGGTTATCTGGCACATCGTTAACGGCATACTGGGTGATGTGGTCAATATCACGCCTTCGCCGACTGCCTTACTTTCCCTACTTCTACAACCATGGTTTCGGTACTCAATTTTTAAAGCGACGTGGCGTGGGCCGCCTGCCAATTGCCAGATGTGAGGTTTGAACCCAGTACCGTGGCATCGCAGCCGAGCTCCGTAATCGCTCGGCCACACTGGCTTTAAACAGTGTATCAAATAAATATATTTATTATTTTATTAGTGTATTGTACATTTTATATTATTAGTTTATCAGGCAGTCTCGACTATAAAAAATACTAGAAGTATTTGTTAAGAAAAATTGAGGGATAAAAAAGTTAGTTGGGAACCGCTGTTGTAGATACTTATGACATACTTATGACTTAATTGACTGTTTCCAAATTTAATATTTTATTGTAGTAGCTGTTTCCAGTATTGATTCCAATGTGCCTGGTTTTTATACATGAGGCGTGAGTACCTGTAAAGGCCACATCAGGAGCAGATGCAAATGATCATCCTCACACTGTAAACTGATCCGCCAGTATGCATATATTCCGGGGTTAACTTGACTCACTTCTTATATAAATAACTTTAAGCAAGAGTTCGCAAGAAGTCTGTTCTGTAAATAATTCATTCATCCGGTAAACCTTTAAGCCTATTTAACATAATCTGGTTATTTTTACAAAATGTCTTGGCAGTTTTAGGGAAAACTTTTTACAAATATTGGGATAAACCTCTAAATTACGGTTTTTAGCTTACGGTGTCTACTTTCTTCCATGAATTTCGTTATCGGAAGGTAGAACATTTTGAGATTCTTCTCTAAATTGATGTTTGTGCCTTCAACGAAATACAAACATCTCACTTAGATCGAAGTTTTAAGTGAGCGTCTGACTTAATTACACAAGTCGACAACTTCCTAATGGTTTTTACTATTACCCGTACGGTTCCCCTCAATGATTTTGAATTGCGCCCAGAATATATTATGACATTTTCGTAGGAACTTCACGAAACCATCTTGTAAAATAAATTGAAAAACGCTGTAGTTATGATGGTGCCTCATTTCGCGTACGAAACAAACCCAGTAGATTTATAACTAACTTAATGTTTCTCATCAAATGCAATGCTGCTTCGATAGATTATTCTGGACATTAACAACTCAAATGTTTATGTGGGCCTTTAAAGAACTCGACCATTCTTGTCTGTTCCTACATTGTGCCCGTCAAACTAATGAACGAAATAATGCGATTGTTAAAGTTAACGAAGTCGGGAAAACGAATGTCCTTGAAGTTACAAGCAATTCGAAACACTCGTATCTGGACTCGTCCATCGATCTGCCTTGGTAATCTGAGAAACGTCATACAACGCTGCCATTTTGCCACCAAGTCACCATTAGCCCATTAGTGGCTTATATTGTTTAGCAAAGAAGCCGCTGAAAATTTTGGACGGGTCCTGATTTTTGCCGAGCGAACTGCGTTACAATGACGAAATTTCCGCTCAAGTTTTCAGTCTGCAGTTGACGGAATCGCGTTATATTTGAAATTCATAAATGCACGTATTGTTGTATACGTCGTCATTCCTGACAAATGCGAATGTGGTTTCAAAGAATAATAAAATCGTATTCCTCTCAGGAAAATTATTTTAAATTTTCCTTTGTACAACCTACGAACGTAGGTGGCATTCCACTGAAATGGGATTGAGCTGGGATGCAGATAATAATTTACCACAATTTGTGACCTCTTGTAAAGCTGTTAAGAACGTTGGACTACGAATCCATCTATTCAAAACACAAGCCGTTTCCTTGTGGAGTTCGTTCTACTGTACCTGTACAGTCCTTTACCATTAGGTATCTTTTATCAAAGCTATTGGCACTTAAATTTACTGTTGTGCATTCTCTATTTTATTTAATCGACTAATTTGCTGTAAATGAAAAGTTATTTTTCACGATTTGAAATGTGCTTGGTTCTATTCTACAGCTGCACTTAGCACGTCACCTAGGAATTGTGGATGGTTATTTTTGGACTAATAATTCTGATACAAACCATTCCCGTTAGGTTATATCCAACTTCCTTTCCGAGGTGAGCAAAAATTAGTTACTTTGTAATTAAATTACTAATTAAATTATTTTTTGTGGATTTGCCTCGGAATGGAATTATTCATCAAAATACGGTAATTATAATTGTTAATTGCCATTTTTGTTAAAAAGTATTTGAAAATTACTTTTTAGAAGTAGTAATTAATTACTACATTTAATTATTCAATTACTTTTGTGTAATTAAATTGCTTTAAAGTATTTAAATTACTTTATAAATATTTGAATTACTTATGCTAATTGAAATTACTGGCGGCAATTTAATTACTTTTTGGTAATACAATTAATAAATTACTGATCACGATTGGGAATTAAATTTCTAGAACGCTAAAAATAAGATAAGGCCTTCTTAAGCTACATATTAAGCAAATCTCAATAGAGCATTCTTGGAGCAAGCTAAGTATAATTTATAATTTCTTATGACTAGTATAATAACGGCTAGTTTTGTGCACGAGCAAAGAGATATTTGGTGCAGGCGCTTACGTTTGTAGATGGGATGTGAGTATGTTATGTCTTGTATAGTGTAGGCTGTGCAGAATGTAGCACTGTAGCTTGTAAATTATTATTCAGTAAGAAGCGAAAATGTGTCTGTGGTAAGTACCGATTACAGAGTAAAGTACGGTAAAAATGTAATTAAATTTTTTCGATAACAATTAGCAAAAACTAGCTTTATTAGACAATATTGATTTATAATACTTATCTATTAATTTCAATTTGCTTGTTTAAAACAATGTGCTAGCACAGGGCCGTCTAAATACTACTAAATACATATACGACAACAATCTCTAGTGAAGGTAATTGAAAAAGTAATTTATGTTGAGCAATTCCAAGTACCAAGTAATTGATAATTGAATTAGTATTTGATTTAGGTAATTGAAATATCATTTAATTTAATTATTTCATTAGGCGGTAATTGGTAAGTAGCAATTAATTACCTTTTTAAAGTAATTTTCCCACGTCTGCTTCCCTTAATAAAAATGTATTAAATAAGTTTTTGTCATTAATGATCTATTGTTTATTCTAGTACAATTTTTGAACAATATATAATTTTATATATTCTTGAATTATTGGAAATAAAATTTAACTGTCCCATTATTGCACAATAAATAAATAGAATGCGGCGCGAAAACGTATGAATTGAAGATATACACAATTTAGGTCATTGGAGAAAGTAAATAATATTACGTACTTGTTGCTTGAATTTTGTAATGCATAACGAAAGATCATAATTTCATCGACCTAACGTTTTATAATATAACTAGAACGCGTTGGCCAGCCTACGTCTGGCCCTGCCAGCGTAAAGAAACGGTTAACAATAAAAATTCTTGCGTAAGCTGGTAGCCAGCCGACGTGCGGCCCTGCCAGCGTTAACAATACAAATGCTTGCTGCGTCGCCACTTGTGCGCGGTCGGCATGTGCGCGCGCCAGCGCTTACGGTCTGTACGGCCGGCGGGCGGCGACCGCCGACCGGCGGCATCAGCTCTTATAATATAAGATTTGATTTAACTAACCTAGGTCGTGTTCCTTGTACGCCAAGTTATTGCTAATTCTGTTAACCCTTCAGTGTGTGTGTGTAGATCCTTGTCGATACGACTACAGCGATCATTGTTGCGCCATTCTCTCCACCGATCGTTCATGTGCACGTTGATGACTGGCGAAGCCTAGTTTGTTGGCAAATGTTCTGTCACATAGATCACATAATAGTTCATCATTTTCATTATATATGTAAATGGCCACCGTTCGTTCCTTTTGTTTCTGATATTCTCTCTTTGCATCCAAGTCCCTTAGACGCTGTTCCTCGAATTGTTCTACTTTTGTGCGAACTTCATTTTTCCACAGAGTGCGGTTTGGAGCCAGGTTGTCCATAGCATCACAAGATAATCCAATATTTCTCGTATGTCTCTTGATTGTGTCCCTATATCTCAGTATTTGACCTCCACTCTTTCTCTTGCCATAAAGGAGCTCAGAATATAGAATTTGCTTTGGGAGTCTTTCGTTACTCAGTCTCATTACGTGGCCACACCAACGAAGTTGATTACGCATTAATAATGATTCAATTCCAGGCGTTTCACTTCGCCTAAGAACGTCCGTATTCCTTACATAATCAGACCACCTTATGTGCATAATTGAACGTAAGCATTTTAGATGAAATTGGTCTAGTTTTCGTATTTGATATCTGTATACGCACCACGTTTCTGAGCCATATAGTAACGTTGGTATAATAGCGGCTTTATATACTTTAATTTTGGTAGGAATTGAAATGTCATGTGATTTGAATAGTTTTTGGTATAGTCTGCCAAAAGCTGTTGCAGCCTGGCCTATACGTGTATTTATTTCAGCATCAATTTTGGTGTCCGACGTGATTGTGCTTCCCAAATATCTGAAGTTGTTAACTTCACGAAGTGGAGTCTCGTCAATTTGAATAGCCATATGGTCAGCCTCAACCAACATATGGCGTACTGTCTGATGCATAACTTCGGTCTTCTGACAGCTAATCTTCAACCCGAATTTCAGACAAGCGTGATTTAATCTCGTGACACTTTCCTGTAAGGCCTCCACAGAATTAGCCACCAAACATACATCATCTGCATACATGATTTCTAGTACTCTTGTCAACTGGACTTTTGAAAAAGCTTTCAGTCTAGAAGTGTTAAAGAGTCCACCCTGGAATCTGTACTTTATGTGAATTGCGTCGAACATTCCCTGTAATGCTTGTTTCATGACCGCACAAAAATAAAGGGCAAATAAAGTTGGTGCCAAAACACAGCCCTGCTTAACGCCAACAGTAACGTCAAACTCCTCACTTAAAACACCATCCACCTGTACTCTGCACTTCATTCCCTCATGTAACAGTTGAATCATATGAAGAAATTTCGGCGTGCAACCAGCTTTTCTTAGCACCACCCATAAGGCGTTTCTCGGGACTCTGTCGAACGCCTTTTCTAGGTCGACAAAGCACATATATAAAGGCTGGTACTGCTCTAAGCTTTTTTCTTGAAGCTGTCTTATAGAAAATATTGCGTCACAAGTGCCTCTATTGGCACGGAAACCATACTGGGATTCAGGTAGAAGCTGCTCTGCAATAGGCTGCAATCTATTTAATAAGACTTTTGCCAAGATTTTACTGGCAATATCAAGCAGTGATATACCTCTATATGAGTTACAATTGGAGGCGTTGCCTTTTCCCTTATATAATGTGCATATGGTAGATGCTTTAAATTCATCTGGTACAGTCTCAATTGTCCACATCCTGCTGATGAGGTTATAAAGTTTGTTATGTAGCGCATAGCCTCCTTCTTTAAAAACTTCTGGGGGTATACCGTTGGCGCCAGGGGCCTTCCCATTCTTTAGGCTAGATATAGCATCTATTACTTCTTGGATCGTTGGCATCTCATCTAGGGAGGTAACAGTTTCGTTCTCAGGTAACTTGTTGATGAAGTCCATATCAGCTGTACTTTCTGTGTTCAGAAGTGTGTTGAAGTGCTCAAGCCATCGTTGCAGTATCTGCACCTTGTCTGTTAATCGTTCTCCATCTATAGACATCATAGGTACTGTTCTTCTCTTTGTTGGGCCGTATATCCGTCTAAGATTTTCATAAAACAACCCCATCTGATGTGTATCAGCATATGTTTGTAATTCACGAGCTCTCTCCTGCCACCATGTATCCTTTAAAGAACGTGTTATTGACCGTAGATCCTTGTAGGCAGCATCCCTTTCACTTTTGAGCCTGGGACAGTGCTTGTCCCCTTCCCATCTTTTAAGGGCTATCCTATGCCTCGTATGTGCGTCCGTTAATTCATCGTTGTTATCGTCAAACCAGTCTTTGTAGTTTCTCTTCTTGATACCCAAAGTATCCTTCGCAATGTCAAACAGTGACGCAGAGAATCGGGTCCATTCTGATTCAAACGTTGTTTGTTCCTCTGTCTGAGTTTCACACAAATTCCTCACTTTGTCTTGAAAGTCATCTTTTACTTGTGGACATTTTAGTTTATCCGTGTCAAGTTTTTTAGGTACTATTTGAACATGCCTCCTTACTCTAGCAATTTGAAGTTTCATTTCAGACATGAGTAATCTGTGATCGGTCCAACAAAAAGCTCCTCTTTTAACTCTCGTTACATATACGTCAGATATATCCCGTCGTCGCACCAGTACATAATCAATCATGTGCCACTGTTTGGAACGAGGATGCATCCACGTTGTTTTATATTTGTTATTTTGACGGAACCATGTGTTTGTTATACATAGGTTATGCTGTGAACACAGTAAGAGAAGTCTTAGTCCATTGCTGTTTTCCTTTCCCAGGCCATGTCGGCCGATAACATCTGGCCATGAGTTATAATCAGCTCCTACTCGGGCATTAAAATCACCCAGGAGTACTATTTTGTCATTTTTGTGTATTCTAGACAGTATACTATCCAATTCCTCATAGAACCCATCCTTGGTACCTTCGTCATTATCCATGGTAGGTGCATAGACACATATAATTGTTAAGTGCCTGTTATGCTGTAGCTTCAAGCGAAGGGTCATAATCCGATCCGAAATTCCAGTTGGTAGATTAACAAGGTTACTAGCTATATTGTTCTTAATTACTAGGCACACTCCATTTGTTCTGGGTTTGTTTTCTGGGCGACCCTTCCAGTAGAAAGTATATCCCGCTTGTTCCTCAACAAGTTGTCCCTCTTCTGCAAATCTTGATTCACTTAATGCAGCGATATCAATATTATATCTCAAAAGCTCGCGTGCAACAATTGCAGTTTTTCTTTCAGGACATATACATCTAGTATTGTCCTGCAGTGTGCGAACATTCCATGCTGCTATTTTTAACTTTGAAGGTGAGCATTGGTTTAAAATTATATTTCCATTATTTTTATTTTTATGACCACGTTTAAAAATAATGCACGAGCGACCGTGGTTATCACTCGTTGGTTGAGTGAGGCAGGCCAATGTTTGGGGCACCTTTTCTAGCCCCCTCCCTGAATTAGGGAAAGCAGTGGGTCCCTAAAAAGGGCTGCTTTATCATCATGAGTGCTGCCGAAATTGTATCCCCACCTCAAGTAAATACAAATAGCGACCACTCTCCCATGACTGCCTTCGTGCAGACATCTGACTAGGCTGCAGTCGCATCAAACCTTGCCCGTCACCATTTGTCTATCGCCGAAGGGCTTTTACCAAAATCATAAACCCTAATACTAGCAACAATGATCAAAAGACGCGTGATTGATTATAGTGAGTAGGTAATTGCGTAGTTACAGAACTCACTCTTTAATCCTTAAGGTTCTTTACCCAATGGAACACATATAATGCTACGATTGGAGAAACCTAAGGACGTAGTCTTTGGCCACTATTTACTTCTGGTCTCGATAGTGCCCTCTAAGCAATCGACTTGTGCTTTGCTAACACGCCATGTTCACCGAATAATATAGCCTATCGACTGTAGTACCCGTTTACGGTCTGTGAGACCGAGCAAACACATGATGCAGTATATTACTTAATGTGCTATAGTTATTTTAATGCCCATTTAACTACCTTCCTATATATTGCCATTGAAGATCCGTATGCAGTTTTGAGTTCGTGCGTGCTGTGGTTTAAAAGTTATTTATAATTTTGGTTTCAGAGACCGAAGCGGGTACCCGAGTTGTTTTTATTTTTACCTTTGATATTGAAGAAGGAAGTATTTTCTGCATTTTTAGTAACACTGTTATACTAAAACATTATTACAGTCATGGCAGATTTTATGAGAAAGACCAGCCGCGACTAGAACAGACGATGCGAGATATAATAGCGGAGGAGGATGTCGACAACGCGTTTTATGATGATGTGCCATCGTCTGGCGAAGATAATTTATTGGAAACTAGAGAAATGAACAGTGACACTGAACAGGAAATATCTGATTATGAAGACGTTAGTGAACAAGAAACTAATGCCATAAGATATCTCATTATTTTTATGGAGGTGGCAGAAGGGTGTCGGACTGCGAGACTGGTGCGGGTATTGATGTCTTAGAATTTTGAACGGGTACTGGAGGGTTAATTTTCTAGCTGGAAGAGAATAAACGAAGTAATTTAGCAGCATGGATCTGCAGTTTGTTTTTCGAAATGCAACCTAATAAAGGCCATATAAATATTTGCAAAATGCATCAAAAATAAATGCCTTTAATCTTTCAGTTTTTACTAATAGTTACAATAGATAAATAACAAACATGCCACGGCAAAACAAAAAAACTGTAGTAATCTATTAGACTCACAACAAGCAGATATTCCATTCTGAATAAAAATCAGTTCAAGATATGATAGTTTGCTTTCGTCAAAAACCTACCTGTAATATTATAAAACCCTGTTCACAACATGTAACACTCCTAGAGAAGTTCAACAGCTTAGGGAGAGGGGTGGGCATTAGACAGGCTTCATAGGGGGTTCGCTCGCGATAGTCAATACACCTGGAAAGATGAAGAGAACTGTTATTTTTAAAGGCGCCATCTGGTGCTTGTTTGCTGGCGATGTACTGAAGAAATTTTCTACAAGGAACATGTCTTACCCAGAGATGGAAGATGTCCGTGCTCAGCTTCAGGATTTGGATGTATCATGTTTGGTGGTCACTGAAATCGAATCGTACTTACAGTGAATTTAAGAACTTTATTGAATTTACGTTAAAAAATAAATTTGTCGGCATTATTGGCATTCTGTAAGCTTCTTGAGATGATAAAGTGTAACGACACCATTTGACAGGGTAAAACTTTTTTATGGAGTGATTAAAAGCCACCTAACAAAATGAGTAAAAATGGGAAAATGAATTTAAATAATCTTATTGGAAAGATATTTCAGGAGAAAAGCAAAATATTTTTTTTTATAAACTACTCACCACTGAATCTTAACTAGCTACTTGAAAGTGGTACACCAACAGTGATAGTATCCATAGAAATAAGTAGGATATAGATAAGTTATTTGATAACTATGGCAAATGCTAGTTGGTTATTTTCTTATAAGAGACGTTGTCGGGTTTGATCTGTCAAGTGCAAGTTTAGAAATAAGCGTTTGTTCCTTCGTTTCTTTTAGATACTATTCTACTGTTACCTTTCTAGCAAATACTAATACTTGTTTTATATGCTACTTTATTTTACCCTTTTCTTTTTCAAGTTATCAGTTTTTTATTTTCCGGTTTGCATGCGTTGTGTCATTTATATACCCAGGTCATGGTTATATCGTCATCCATTTTAAAAATTTTTTGCGCTTTAAGTCACCGCGTATATATATTCTGTTTAATGTGTTAATATACGTACATTCCATATTTCGTGGTGATAGCACACTTGCATGGCGTAATAATTGCTGGAGTTGTACTCACTGACTGTTATAATGACGACATCCCCATCATAGCAAATTAGGTTCATGTTGTTTAGTTCCAATTTATACCCCAGTTTCGCTTTGACCGAATCAATGGTTCTGCCCATTACTACATTAAACGGCATTGAACTGGAGTGCTCAGTAGTATAATTTCGACTTACAATTATAATTAGTAGATAGTTTCTGAACTCCTACATTAAATAAGAAATATATTTTCACTATACGCAGAACGTGTAAGAATTTGCAAACAAAATCTGAAATTACTAAATAATTTATTTCTAAGATTGTGACAGGTGACAACACGAACATACCTTTTTTTGATGTGCCTCTTCCACAAGAGGGACGGGCGTTAGTTCACAAAGATGAGGAAACACCAATCATATCCAAACAACAAAGATCTATGAATAGAAATGTACCCAATATTTTTTAGGAGTAGGTACTGATCTCGTCGAAGCCATTAAGCTAGAAAATCAGAAGACAGTTACTGCTAAATGTGGAAATGTGTTTGCCCGAAGTGTGAAAGAGTCTTTCAAAGAAGCGTATGTTGCTACTACACGATAATGCATCTTCACATACAGCAGCTCGAACTGCGCAGTATTTAGCTCAAAATAAAATTAAGACCATCGAACATCCCTTAGTCTCCTGATACAGCGTGACTTTTGCTGTTCCTTGGACATAAAAAAAGATCGATGTTGTCGTATTTTGAAAGACCTGGCGGCCAGATTTTCTGCAAGGAAATAAAGGAATTGTTAAGTGTTAATTAATTGCGGAAGCGAACTACTTTGAACATATTTAGAATAAAGGTTTTCAGAAACGTAACAGTTATCCCAATTCTCAAAAAATAGTTTGGTTCTCGCATGTAGCGAAACGCTGATTAGCACACTAAAGTAAACCCGTAGATACGTTTGAGTATGTATTATATTTTTTTAAGTTGAACAAATACGTAGAAGATGACATAAAATAAATTATATTACATAAACACAGATCGATTCCTTCCTTACCGAATACTGGAAGAGGACATTTAAGTGTATTTTATAATTGCTAAGTCAAGACTTGCTCTCCTCACAGGCGTACATGTTCTAGCTTGAGGGCTAGATATTTCAAGCCCTTTTCTAGAGTAATTGAAAGAAAACATGGCCGTTCGACTAACAAGTAGAACATTTCAAAGAGCCAATGTTACTTTAGTCATTTTGCACGACTACTCAGCATTCGATTTCCAAACTATTTGACGTTTAACCGGATAGTTTCAACACCATTTCCTTAGTAAAATAAGTTGTTGCGATATATGACACATTCCGAAATAAGGTCTCCTGAATATGTCCGCAAATATAATGACCCATGTAAGCTTGATAGAAAATGTGTGTAAACATTTGCTAGTAGGCATTATGACATTTGATGATGCAATTCGTTCATTATCGGACAATTTCACAGCATTTACAGCCACAAATGAATGATGATTTGATATGAAAAGCTTATATATTGATGCATTTTAATATTTCAAATAATGCAGAATAATCAAATTTAACACATTAAGCCAAAAACAAGAATGGTTCTTTAGGCATTCACACGGAGATTGTTATATAAAACCTGTAAAAATATCTAATTTCCGCTTTTAGGTGACTTACTGAATCGGTAGATTTGTGGGCTTTCCTTTTCAGCTGTGTCTGTTGTTATGTTGGTATGTCGGGATCCCTATTTTTATTGGTGTTATTTTGCTGTCACTGTTATTGACATCCTATCATTAAGATCGTTGCTTTCGCGGTCTGTTATGATTGGACGTTGTATATCCTTTGTAATCCTTATTTTAGGTAGTTATCTTCCTCTGTAGTAAGAGAGGAACTTTCAAAAGCGAGATAAATTTAGCAGGCAAGTACCAATTTATACCGTTTTCATTATATTTAGTTAAAATTTTGCCATTGGTTTTAGCAATTAAAACATTTGTGAAACAAAAGTATGTGAATGGGATTATTATTAGCAAATGTGGAATTTTAGAAATGTTATTTTAATGTACTTATGATAACTAATATTTTCTTAAAGGAATATTTTTCCATTTGTAACTACGACAGTGTATCATTTCTATTTTTATAGATGTAATAAGGTCTGGGTTGTTGAAAATGTTACGTAATTGGAAACTGAAAGTGCGCATCTGAAATCACTCGTTATTTGGTGCGTAAACATGTTTGTTAATTAATAGTTTCGTTTCGGATCCGTGATGTTTACTTTTATATAGACAATGTTAATATAAATTAATAATTACTTTAAAAGTGTTTAGAAGTCTTTTCGTTTTAATAAGATTCCACCCTCTAAGCAACTGTGACTTGAAGGGCGTATAGAAGATAAGCTATTTAGTGCATATGTACGAGGAGTGTATGAAATGTTCGCTGAGTAACCTAGAGTTGGTGCTGCCATCGGATCGCCTCTATGTTTTTACAAGACGTTCATCTCGCATAAGAACACAAATAAAAATTTAGGAAAATCTCTCAAGTAGTTTAGTGTTAAAAGTCAGTTGAATAAGCTAATGTGTAAAGAAGAGCTTAATTATAACAGTCTGAAAAGCTGATATGGCAGATATGTTGGGACAACAGTTCCCATCACTACAAATAGTGAAGAAGTTGACTTTGATTTTTAAGCATGAGCTTCAGAGCTGTGAAGGTGGATACCCGTCAACTGCGGTTACTCCAGAAATCGTTGAAAAAGTCCAAAACATCGATTTGGCCGAACTAAAGTGCTTCGAGTTGTTGAGGCTGCATGCATCTCAACTGAACGGAGACATTATAAAATTACCAATATTTTGAATATACATAAGGTCTCAGTCGTGGCGGTAAGGGCATTTCAGTAATGTCTTGGTCTGCTTAAGAACTATCGATGACTCTTGAGTTTACCATCACTAGGTTAAGTGGTCCCAATTAAAGCGCATTCATTGAATATCATTATGATACCGCCCAATACCATATAACCAAAACAATCACCCATAAACTTGCTAAATTACATTCCCAATTGGTCCACTATCCACAGTATGCTCTGGATGTGGCCCCAAGTGATTACTTTTCGTTCTCAAATCTGAATAAATTCCTAGACGATAAGAAATTCCAGTCCATAAAAATAATTTAAACGCTTTTGAACGCTTCATACATTTCTGGCACCTGTTCACCTGAAAGCTATATTACAGATTTTTCATAATTATGGTATAGCAACGCCTGCTTATAATGCTAGCTGTCAAATTTTATGTTAACTGCCAGTAAGTTTGGAAAGAGGAAGAAGGTGATAAAGATAGATATATTATCTAAGGCATCGGTATGTAGGTGGGGAACTCAGGTTGGCACGGGATCCATTTTTACACTTTAATTGCTTTTTAGAAGAATAATCTAGCATATATTATCTGTTATCTGTATCAATAGATATTTCTACCGTTTTCAAGAGAATTCAGAACGAATTGTTCAAACTGAGAAAGCATAGGAATTTCGTTCTACAGGCCATTGATTGAAATGATGAAATAGAATCTTAGCTAGTGTCTGATAAAGCTTTTTAAAAATTTGTTCTGTGGAAGCAACATATTGTTAACAGTATTTCAAGAGCTCCTTTTTTAAAGCTTACTGCTTTGCATAACCCTGCTAGTATTTCAAATATCACAACGTATCCACTGCTAATAACGGTTGTCCTCATCAATTGCGTGGTCTGAAAATGCCATAAGAAGTATCATAACCGCATGCTAGAGATAACTTGTCAAAAGTTGGAATGTACGAATGATTGAGGATTGCTCAGATTACTGTCAGCCTTACATTTTCAAGTAAGTACATTCCACTATATGGAGTATAAATGCAAGAGATGTAGTGCAAAGATGTATTTTATGTTATTACGTGGTATACAAAGCTGTTCAAATGTATCTTAGTAGAGAATTGCGATTACTTTACTTGTAAATCAGAATTGTCTTACTATTTCTCTTCTTCTTTCATCAGCATTTAATTACTCCAGTGTTGGATATATGCCTCCCCTGGGTGCATCCACTCCGTTCTATCCGATGTTGTACTCATCCACTGTATCCCTACGATCTTGTCCACGTCGTCTCGCCATCTAGCCCTCGGTCTACCTCTGTTCCTTCTGCCTTCCCGAGGTCTCCACTCAGTCGTCAGCTTATACCATCGATTGTCGTCTTGTCTCATGACGTGCCCCGCCCAATTCCACTTCAAACTTGCAATGTGTTTTGCTACATCATCCACTTTGGTACTTTCTCTTATTATTTCATTCCGTGTCCCGCAATCTTATACCCAACATGGAGCGTTCCATGCCTCGTTGAGCGATCTTTAATTTTTGGATCAAAGTTTCTTTAAGAGGCCATGTCTCGGAAGTCATTATTGGTAACACGCATTGATTGTATACTCTCGTTTTGAGGTATTGGGGGTATTTAGTTTTGAACACTTCCCTGCTCAAATTCCCAAAAGCAGCCCAAGCCAGCCGAATTCTTCTGTTGGTCTCAATGACTTGTGTATCTCCTTTGAGAGATATTACTTGTCCCAAATATATATATTGTTCTACCACCTCTATAGGGTGGTGTTTAATTGTTATAGGTCTTACATCCTCACTGTTTGCCATTATTTTTGTTTTTGCAAAGTTCATTTTTAGTCCAACTCTACTTGCGGCTGCCTCGAGTTCCTCCATCATCACTTGTAGCTCCTGCATGTTATTTGTTGTAAGTACAATATCGTCGGCGTATCCAAGATGTGACATGTGTTTCCCATTCACGTTTATGCATTTGTTCTGCCAGTTTAGACCATTGAATACGTCCTGTAGTAAGTTAGTGAACATTTTAGGGGAGATGGTGTCCCCCTGTCTGATACCTCTATGTATTGATATTGGTTCTGTTCCGTCGTATACCCGAATAACCGTATTTGCTTCTTCGTATAAGTTGTTAATTAAGTTGATATATCTATAATCTAATCTACAGCGTTTTAGTGCATTCATTAGAGCCCACCTCTCGACCGTGTCGAAGGCTTTCTCAAAATCTATAAATGCCATATACAACGGTTGGTTATACTCTTGGATTTTTTCTGTCATTTGTCTCAATGTATGTATGTGTTCTATAGTACTGTATCCGGTTCTAAATGCAGCTTGTTCGTTCGATTGAAAGGCATCAAGTTTTTGTGGTGTTCTGGTTGTTATAATTTTCGTAAGTAATTTATACAGATGTGAGAGCAGGGAAATTGGCCTGTAGTTTTTCAGGTATTTATCGTTACCTTTTTTGTGGATTAATACTACTTCAGCTGTTCTCCACTGTTCAGGTATCTTACCAGTTTCTAAACATTTGTTAAATAATAACTGAAGGTGTTCTAGTAGTGTTTTCCCTCCTGCTTTTATCAGTTCTATTGCAATTCCATCTGTTCCAGGCGCTTTGTTGCTCTTCATCTGTTTCATAGTATTCTTAATCTCATACATGCTTATCTCCGGTATTTCTTCTGTGTTATGTCTTGTAAGTGGGGCTCTTTTATCTTTGGGGCTTCTAGTTGGTTCTGGTTCATAGCTGGAATAAAGCGATTTGTAGAACTTTTCGATGTGTCTCAATATTTCGCTGCGGTCATTTATCTTCCGCCCTGTCTCGTCTATTAATGTGGTTATTTCCTTTCGACCTTCGTTAGTTTTCTTTCGGAACACTTTGGGACCTTTATTTTGTAGTATAACTTCCTCAATAATTCTTTCTTTATATTCACTACAGTCTTTTCTGACTCTTCTTCTTATTTCCTTGTTTAGGCTTTTCAACTCTTCTTCATTCATGTTTTTCTTATTTTTATTCCTATCATCAATCAGCTTTCGTGTTTCATCTCTCAGTTTTTTGTCTTTATTTGTATTAGGTTTCCCTTTTAGGACGTCTTGTGCAATTTCTCGGGTTGTTTTTGTTATATAGTTATTTACTTCATCAATATCTATGTCACTCCTATTCCCATTACTGTATCCTTTACTTTCCATCACTTGATCTATCTTCTTCTGGTATATGTCTTGATCTAGTTGTTGAAGATCTATTTTACCTTCCAATTGTTTCTTACCTATAAGTTTGAATATTTCGTTCTTTAAGTTAATTTTAATTCTACTTCTAACTAGTCTATGGTCACTAATGTGTACTTGGTTGATGACGGACACATCTTGGACTGTATGAGGGGCGCTTGTAAGGATAAAATCTATTTACAGTGATCAAATCATATTCATGACGATCTTGAGCCTCCTCGCCAACGGTTCTAGGTAAATTGCTCGAATGCAATTGCTCGAAAACGAATTTCTCGAAATCGGTTGCTCGACAGTCAATTGCTCGTTGCAAGTTTCTCGAACAGCAGTTTCTCGATTATCTGTTGCTCGAAAAAAAAAGTTGTGAAATAGCCTCAACTCGAATCAGTTAATATCAAATATAAAAAAAACACAAATTACAAATTATAACCTTTATTAATAAAAAATATGTATAGATATGTGATTAAGTTAAAAATTATAAAAACCAAATATATGTTTTTAATATGATAATATGTTATGTGCTATTCCACGGACATAATCATATATATTTCTATCATGTCCATAGTTATTTACTAATCTTAAGTCTCTGTGCACTATCACGATATATTCTTCGACTTATGGTGTGTTGTTGACCGCTGACATATTGTTCTATCCGTAGTTCGTTCAAACTCTGCTCCCTCTTTAATGCCGAAATAAATTTCCAGATGTTAAGACCACATAAATTCGGGCAAAACATTTTCGAGAAATTGCGGTTTGAGGAACGTGTATTTCGAGAAAAGTTACATTCGAGCAATTTGATTTTCGAGCAATTGATTTCGAGCAATTGCATTCGAGAAATTTGCCGGAGATGTCGTCAACTGCATGATTGAGAACTTAAAGAAAAATAGCAAAACTGTTCTAACTTCTAACAGATAACTTATTGCATAACCAAATATATAGATACCGTTAAGGATAACTCTTCACAACTATATGCAGTATCGAAGCATTACTTCGTATGTCTTTCCAGGCCGATGGGAAACAGGTAGCTGTTCTACTACAGCAAGGTTAACAGGATGTGAGAAGCAAACAATATGGAACAACGAATCAAAATTGAAGAATTGTATATACACAGATGTATGTAAAACGTTGGAAGAAAAGCAAGCCAAGAAGATTATGCTTAAGTAACTCAGGAAAACAGTATCTCCAAAACGAATAGAGTTGAGAGCTATTAGTGAAAAATGTAAGATATAAGAAACACGTGCTTCAAAACGACAATTGGGGCGATACAGTTGTGGCGTAACAATATTGGAAGTTCTAAAAATTCACATATCAAAGCTAGAGGTAAAACGGACATGCATTGACAAATATATTGGATGAAAAAAGAAATGGTATAGACACCTGACGAGGTTGTGTGATGAAGCACAGACTGAAGGTAGTTTCTAACATTCTAGTAATTTCAAATAGATGGAGTATTCGGTTATTATTAGTAAACATTTATAAAATGAAATATGGAAATCTGGATCGGGAAATGAGTATATTTTCTCTTACTTTCGCCAATTTTCAGACCGATGGAGGTGGGGATCGACTTAATCATTTAGCTGATCAAAAACGTCATGAGGAATAGCAAAACGGGAGGTTAGCGATAACTTGTCAAGGAGTTGGTATATTCTGCTAGAAATTCAGCAATGGATGATACTCGTAGAATGATGGAAATATATGGCAACACCTACACTCATAAAAAGTGAAAAAGTAAAAACACTTTGTAAATCCGCAGAGTAAATGTCAGATATAGACAAAATGAAATTTAAGAAAGGTGAAATGGATCGTAACCCTGAAGGTGTAGTGTGGAGTGGCTGGAGTAAAAATTAAGACATACAATCTGGAAATTAAATAATATAAAATCATAAAAAAAAAACGAAAGCTGGAATGTTAGATTACTATGGACACATGAAGAGCTTAGGAACGGGAAAGTCATGAAAATGGCAGTAAATGGTATACCCATGATGGAAATCTAAAAAATGGAGACTAGAACACGAAAAAGTAAAAAGTAGTGTCTCGTATGCCGAATTGCCTAAAGAGGTTTTTTATTTAACAGTATCATATGTTGCATGGTACCAAGACAGGTTGCGCTAACGCCTCGGATATAAGCTAATGACTGTAAATGACAGTCGGGACCGATGGCTTAACGTGTTCTCCGAAGCATGGCTGGCTGCGATCGACTACTCCTTGGAGTGGGAACGCGGTTAATGTTACCTAACCATTAATACCGTCTGACCGGCGTCCGTAGAGCTTGTTCGTGCAATATTTACACAGGAAAATTCTATCATAATGGCCTAGTCGTTTAGTAACACTAATTTTATATTAGGCATTATGTCAACGACAGGTACTTTTGAAAAGTTTAACAACTGTAATGTACACTCAAATCTGCAGAGGCATTGCTACCGTACCTGAATAAAGATGGGGTGAGCTTTAGGTGAAGTTCCACAACACTCCATTGGGTCTACCCTTTTTCGATTTCGACAGTCTTAAAGTTTCGCGACTTTTTTCTAAAATCACGTCTTGGTGTTCTGTATTTTCCATAATTCACGAACTAAGTGGTCAAGTATCAAGCCCTGTTGGCGGGCCTTTTGAATACTAAGCGCGAGCTTCAATAAAAATTCTGGCCTGCTTAATACCCCGGATGAGATTTGCAAAGTTTGTATCGAATATTTAATCCGGGGACTCAGAATGCTCGCATTCGGCATGGAAAGATGAATTATAAATATTCAGATATATCACTGCGCCGTATCGATTTCTGCTTTACCTGCAGATAGCAACCAAACGCTCTTAAGAAGTATTTAGCACCAGGTAGTGCACATCTGCTTCGTCCCTTGTTATTGAACTCGAGGCCGTTATTATCACAGCACAAGGCGTCTTTGTGGCTCTTCTTTCGCCGTGCAAATTGAGCTGTGTATCATCCATACTATTCAATAAGAAGGTTAACGTCGACGCACAAAAAGCTCATTTTGAACAAGTTCAAGAAGAAAAATTATTTTTAAATTATAGCGCTTTTAAGGGTACGTAAAAGGAAAGCAAACGCGACGAAAGTTCATTTTTTCCACTTCTGAATTATGCTTGACGAGTTCCCATATTTTTTAACGAGACGTCTCTTTATTGAATAAAATTGTTTTTGTCAATTCTTTGGTCTACACTTTATTTTTGTTGAAATCGATTCCGAAGCCCTTTCCAGCACAAAAATGTTTTTAAAGAAATTGGCCGTTGCATCCCCAAAGATCATCCATTTTATGTGTCACCTTTGGTTGCATTTATTGATCGGTAACCTTGCTGTTTTAAAATACCTAAAAGCTATTATTCACTATTGTAGTTGCATCATAATGTTTCTCTAGGCATATCGACAGCAAACATGCTTTTTGTTGAAACACAACACAATAATGTTTACGGGATTGATTAGAAAATAAATTGTGATAGTCATTCATCTATTAATAGCTTAACTGATTTTGCAAAAACAATAGTAGTTCGATTAACTATCAAATAATAATTTTCGGTAATATCTTTTGAATGAGGAATATTTTCCGATTTTTGGTTTTTTACTCCAGTTTTCTGTTTAGTTCTTTGTATTTGTCCTTTGTTGTTTATGAGCTTCAGAATTTTAATTTTGCTTTGACTTAACTTTCTTCCTTTCTTCTGAGAACTTTCAGGTTTTTTGTTTTTTTCTATTATATATATTATATTTTCCACAGGCCATTTGGATGCGGAAGTCGCTTAAAGCGTCACTTCGACATGATGCTTATCTCCCGTCGCATGGCCGCTTCTCATCTGTGGCGTGCATTTCTGCTGCCTCTAGCCCTGTGCAGGCAGTTTGACGTTTGGAATGACATTGGGAGTATACTGTTCGCTCCGCGAGCTTCATACCTGGGTGCACACTAGCGTATCCCCTTGCAAACAATGCTTGATTTTAATGTATGCGATACATTTTGTATCGCTGTTCTGTGAACTTGTAAGTATGTATTATACATTATGCGTTTTTGTGGTGCCTCGTAATTTGTCAATCTGTAATTTGATATATGCACTGATGTAATTATACTCTGTGATATTCGAATTCTGGCGTTGTTTATTTGTTACTGCTACCTGTACTTGAGCTTCTCTTTCAGATTACTTTGTGCTACTTCAGTTTACGAATTCTCTTTGAATGCCTAGATACATAAGTCGTTATTTCATAAAAATCCGTTGGCGGTCTTTTTTCGAGTATATTTAGAGAACTGTACATACCGTCTCCAATCGAACTAGTTTCAGCCGGCAATTGTATCCAAGTAGTCACAAGTATGTGTATTTTCTTGAGAGTTAGCCAACAGAGATTTGTTTTAATACCAACGCTTTCCAAATAATTCACGGAATTCATAGTATCACCAAGAATGCCGACATCCGGGACACTAGGGCCTTGTAAAACAGCTCAATCCTTAAACAATGTTTACATCCGTGGCTGCTCATAATCTGGGATATCATAGAAACCAAGCAGTTAAATGCTAACCAATTATTATGGAATAGATAATGGATATTTGTATATGTTCGATATAAGGAATCACTTTTATTAATTTACTTCGAATTTTATTTATTTACGTAGAAGTGAAGCAATAAGCTAGAATGTAAAGGACTATTTTGCAATGATATTTAGAAATAACTTTATAACCATTTGTGTAATACTATTTTGCGTAAACTTAATCTGATCTTAGTATTCATCTATGTACTTACTAAAACACCAGCGCAAATATACTACATCTTTAATTCAGTCGATAAATCAGAATTTATGTGCATTGATATTTAATTTACTTGTGATTAGAAGACACATATAGCTTCGACAAATATTTTACTTTAAATAGTTTTTTATATGTATGTATTTTGTCACAACTTCATTGGAAAGTGGACTAAAAAAGTATAAAAATTCGGGGTGCTACATTCTATGAAGGCGTTATTGACACAAGTCGGTGTCTTAGTGGAGTACACATTAACCTATTTTCTCGTTTGTAAAAGTTGTACAGCAGTAAATACATTCAAAGGATATATTCTTTCCTAACGTCGTTTAATTTCTATTTCGTATAAATGGAGACGTGTATCAAATTACAGTTTAAATACGCCTTTTCAGAATTTCACGTTTATTCTTTTAAAGCTGAACTTTATTTTAACCTAACTTAAGCTACAATTCTTACCTGTGTGAATAATACATTTTCAAAGAAAGATTCTTCATAATTAACTGTTATTACAAATATTTTATAACAATTTAATTTTGTAAAAATGGTATTCCCATGCATTACATCATATATATAAAGGCGAATGAAGCTACCTGCGTCTGTCCGTTACACTGGATCGTCATATATCGAACTTGTGTCGGCCACGTTAGCCCCTCTGCTTCATAATACAACGATAAGCCCTTGCGCTACTTAGCGTTCCTGGTCGAGTGAGTAAGGCGTCTGGCTAGAAACAATATTTCCTTTGGGAGCGCTGGTTCGAATCTTACCGACTGCATTTTTTTACAATTAATGTAATTAATGTAAGTCACATTGGGTGCCTTTGTTTAATGTTTACTAAATATTTACTAAAAAATAACCTGAAAAGTAGGTGTACTACAGCCTATAGCAAAGGCTTAAAGTGGTAGAACAAAAGACTAAAGGCGGTAAAAGAAAGAATGAAGTTTCGCCTTATGATGGGCGGGCCAAGCTAGTTAGTTACAGAAATAAAGTATGTGGCAACGTCGTTGACGCAAAATGAGGTTTTATGTGCAAAAGAGACAAATAGAATTCTACTAATTGCGAGGAAATGCTGCTTGCTAATAAGATTTAAAGTTTTGCATTAGGACTCTCTGACCTTCAGCTTATCATCTTAGGATTATCTTGCATCTTTCTTCAAACGCTTGACTTCTACGGTCATATGTAATAATTGCATGCTAATATATATTTCTTTTTCAGGTAAGCAAAATTCTCTCCCAAAAGGAATCGGCGAATTTAGCTTCATACGAAACGGAATTAACTGTTACTGACGTTGGCCAGGCAGGAGCTCTACAAACTGGTAAAGTGAAACGTACCTTTAAAGCGATACTTGCATATTCTAATACATTACAATTATTCATTGAACAGTAAAAGTTTGAATGCTTAATTTTAGTAACACTTCACAATTTTTCAATTTCAATTTCGGAATATAGGAGAAACAAGATTTTCCCTGATAAACTAGAGTGAGGTTAAGCTGGTGGCCAGCTACTTATAGCAATGCTCCATTCTCAGGTACCTAAAGCATGTTAAGAAAGCGCCCTCAATTTTGTAGTATGCTATTTCAGTCTCTATGTAAAGCGAAAATACTGCATTAAGCGTAACTACCTGCTCGGATAGCTGACGTACTTTCAGTTTAGTTGTTTTATGTAAATGACTGAATGAGTGTTTAGGGCGACGCGTTGCGTTAAGTAGCGGGCCGCCAGCTTACCTTGACTTTAGTTTAGCTAATTCGTTAGTTAATAACGTCAAAGTTAACATTGATCTTGCGAATAACAGCTAACAAAAGAGTTTGTGTACAATTCTTTTCAGATATGCAAAATTGAATTTCGTGCTGTGATATTCAACCTTTTATAAATCTCTACTCTGTGCCATTAAGCAAGCATTCCCACAAATGGTTTGCACAATTACTATAATAAATGTAAATTTTAAATTCTTCTGTTTTTCTTCAACGCAAATAGCATTATAGCTATATTGTTGTAATTTTCCACATCTCCGTGTTTTGCTTTTTATTTCCGTTTTCGATAGGCGCTACTATTGTAATGTTGCAGTATTTGATTTAAATGCTGTAATTTTGATCTATTACCCGGTTATTAAATAATAACATATTCATAATCTTTAGCCTCCTTTACGTTGGACGTTGAAGATCATTTAAGCCACTCGGGGAGTGCAACGGAGGTAATGGGTCGCATACCCCTTCATTAAGCTCCCACGTACCCAAACAAAAAACACATTTAACAATCGTAGATATATCTTAATGAATGAGTTCAAATTTATTACCGCCCAGAAAACATCTCGGCGACGACCAGATTTGAACCAACATGTCCTCATAATTGCTAACATGGCTTCTTGCAAACTGAACTACTCATTATAACCCTTTATACATAAAACATAAACATTTCAAGCTTAGATGTGTTTCCGATATATGCGATTTTCGCACATAAATCACATTCCAGTGCTTCGCAACAAGGTGGACACGAGTTCAAATCTGGCCTTAACCGAAAATGTGTGACAACGAATTTAAACTCAGTAATCCAGAACTTTAAATTAGATTTAGGATTGTTGAATGTGATGTGTATCTGGATTCGGGGAAATGTAATGCAAGTCGCATGCGACCCATTTCCTCCGTTACACCTTCCGTGCTGTAGGAATGATCCTCAAAATAAAAAAATGAAAGAGGATAGAGGTTAGAATAAAGGAATAATGAGTGAAAGACGTCAGCAATGTATTCATAAAAAGCGACAACCACCAAGATTTACGCACCAACTTTAAAATGCTGATACCTATTTGTAGAGGTACACTGCCTTTATTTCTGATCTGCCGTATCGGTTTCGTAACCGTTTGCGCCCATCTAGGAGCGAAACCTTGTTATTTTTCGTGTACCGAACAAAGATTGTTTTGTCTCTGTCAAAAATGTGAATAGAAATCGAAAGAATCTTGTCCAAATTCCCCTCAGCTAGATGTCGTGGAAGCAGGTCTTAATATCACTTCCACATACTTTCGAACTGGCTGAAATGACTGCTTCGGATGGTCTTTCTGATATATCTAAACGTCTTAAGAAATCATTTCCTTTAAAAAGGTTATTTCGTTAAGTTCGATTCAATTTTACTATACAGAATACTTTTTTGATAGTCTTTTCGATCACAATTCAAAAATCCAGTTTTTTAATATAACCCCTTCTCGAGTTAAAATTTTGGAAGATCCATTAGTTGAATAATTTTCAATTCTAACTTGTACGGTAGTGTGAGGCCTCCAAATTGTAAGGCAATTCCATTTTGCAATGCTTCGAGGGCTTTTTAAATATCTCGTTGTCTTCTTTGCTCAGTATATGTCGTTGCTACCCATCGTCCACTAGTTCTTTTCTGGTGTCGTCGCATCACCTGGTTAAAGTCTGTCCCATGCTTCAGTCCTCGAACTCCAATCGGTTCTTTTCCTTTTAACCTTTTTAGTCGTATCTTCGGTATAGTTTTGTTCTTACTTTGAACGTTTTGTTATTTTGCTAGTTTGTATGCGTCATGACATTCCTGCGTCATTATTATTACAATGGATAAGTGAAAAAATATTTCCTATACGTTTTCAAATGCACTGAAAAGTACAGATGTTGGCAGCCTGTGCCAAGTACTCTTCCAGCACCACTCCTGTGATCATTGCTGGCACCGCAAAGTTGCAGTAAAAAATGATTATGTTACTCCAACACCAAACAAATAATGACTGAAATTGAGTTATGCTGAACCGCGGGTTCTTAAGTATTTTTTAACAGTACTTAGGTTGACAAGCACCCATCAGGAGAAACGCGGTTAAATATAACACTATCAACACAAGAATCCACAAAGCGCATTTATGAACAAATTCATTTGCTATAGACCCAACCACTCTCAGCAGCGCTAGAGTAGCAACTAATTTGCACCGGAAATTAAGATTTGTCAGTCTGAGAGCATAAACGCACGCGCACGGGAATACAGCTTGGCGGGACGTTTGAAGTAACTCTTGCTTTCCCAAGACGAAGCTGTTCCAGCTTGTTGAGCAGAAAAGGGCAAACGCGCGGCCGCCGTTCGAGGTGTCGGACCTGGAGCCGTCCTGGTCTAGTATCCGAGGCGAGGGAGAGATTTCGAGCTGTCGCTAGAGGTGTTAGCCCGGTAGTCTGTGCTAGTCACCGAGAAGAGTCGGACGATCGACTGAGTGGCAGGGCCAGAACTTCAAAGAATTTGACCAGTAAAATTGTTTGTAAAAGGTAAAGTTACCTTGTCTAACAACTACGGGGGTTTGCGTATTACGTTGGCGTGTTGCTGCTTAACCGTGGGCGAGGATGCCGCAAGCAGCAATGTTCCAAATATGTGTAGTAGATACTCCGCTGTCGACAGTTACTCGTCTGATTAATACGAGTAGGCTTTATGAAGGAAAGCCCCGTATGCAGGCGGCAGAAGGGCGACACAGGAGAGCAAGGACGGGTGCTTACAAAGTCCAGTGCTTTTAAGACCGTACTCTTGCATTTTCGTGGTGACGAAATGCAAAAATGCTGAGCCGTAGTACAAATATGTGTAGTAGAGAGTTTTACTCTCGAAAGGTTACTCGTTACACGTTTATACGAGTGCTACGGGTAGTTAGCACAAGTCTCGGTTACCTCGGCACCTGATAGCTCAGTCCCTGATATCTACGTGTTCAGCTGACTGAGATAAGAACGGATCCGTGGTGGCAGTGGTTAGAGGCGTTAGACACTATGCTGGTCAGCGGACTTGACCTGGGCTAAGACTTCGATGGATGAACCAGCATTGACAAAGCTCCGGTGAATGACCCGGACAGTCACCACAGGGGGTGGATAGGCCTCCGAACCATACCCGGTTTAAAAGGGTACAGCGCAAGCCAGTCGCACAGTAACAGGTAGCATTCTGAACGGGTGGCATAATAGGAGTTGCTGCTCGGGAGAGGGAGTGATATGCACTCCAGGTTTGAAAATGACCAATGTGTGTAGCAGTGCCAGTAATATTGTAATCTCTACGCGAACGTTCGGTTATCTATGTCCGTTGAAGGTATTAATTATTTTGGCAGCCTCACTTTTTATTCTCATGTTGGAGTCACAGCGGGAATGACAGTTTTCTTCTTCATCTTGTAATAAGATAATGTCTTGCTTGCTCCAAATTCATTAGCATCAAATCAATTTAGCGGTAACCGTTCTTAGGATGTCGACTTCCAACATTTTCTCTATCTTTTGGATGGTGTTTTTACTGTCCGTTTATTACTGGGATTTTCGATCTTTGCTCATTTCGCTAACCGATCCTCACTCACTCTGTCCACATGATCCTGTTACTATCGACATCTTACTCTCGTAGAGCTGGCGATGCCTGGTATGTTTTATATATTTATTGGGTTTCTTCATTCCCCATTCTATCTCGCATAGCGTAGTATTCTCATCTCCGTCGATCTCACACCTGCTTAGTTTTTGCTGTTTCTGCACGCGTCTCCACCGCATATGTCATTACCAGTCACCGGCTACGGCATTCAATGGTTGGAATGTGTAGCCTTTTGCATGTCGTAGCTGGTCCCAAGCCGGGGTAAAAGAAGAAGATGGACGAAACAGGTTGGCAGCCTGTTCGTAATAAAAATTAAGCAAGCAATGCTCAAAGAATGAAGAAATTTTCGGCTAAAATCAATTACAAATACGTTTTTCCAAATGCAAGCAAAATGGATAGAATTTTATGTTTGTAACACATACATCTTTGTTCTCGAATAATGTAATGGCTTCAAATATTGTGCTGTATTGAATAAACTGAAAAGGGAGAATTCTAAAATACAGGTTTGGAGTAAAGCCTGGCCGACCGGAACGTTGCTAAGCAGTGGAATGACGTACTGTTCTAATAATTCAACTGTAGCCTAGTGTTTGGTCTATATAGAAATATTTGTATTATAAACTACGAATTACTGTGTCTATAGTTCAAAGGAAAAATTTTTTTTAAATTTAATCGTAATTGCAAACGTGCTAACTAACATTATACGGTATATTTTTTTATGGAGACAGGAGCAATGTGTCTTTATAACAATCTAGAAAACACTGGTTTTTAATAAGATTAATTTTCTAGGTCGTGTTCGGTTTTATTTTGACGTATGTAATCCAATCAGTTAAGAAGGACGTCGATTTGCAGGTCGGGACAGCTTAAGTTCAGAAGTGTGTGCTGCTGACGACGGAATTACGTTAAATGCTGCAATTGACATAAACTATAAGTACCAAAGTTTAGAGCCCCATTTATAACTGTTGTTGGCTTTCCACGCATACTTAATCGCGGTCGTGCTTTCATCAAATTCAGATTGTTTTAAATTGGTGTGATGCGACCATGCGTAGTTTATTACTCATTTAATCCCGGGAAACAAAACGGAAAGCAAATTGTAAATTAGCAAATGAGCCTGGAGTGGACCTGGAATGTACTAAACTCGCTTTCGCTGCAGCGTCCATTTCTCAACCAGCTGGCATTCGCTTTGCAAGATAACCAGGAAGATCTGACAAATGTAAGTACAGCAATTGGAATGAAAAATAAAAAATGAGAATTCCGCTCAAATAGCTCTGCTTTATTATTACGGCGAGCTAGGCTTTGTTTTTGTGTATTTTATTGCCAAGAAAACTAAAAGATGATTAGCTTACATTTGTTGCATGTAGCACAGCTATGTTCTGCAACGTTTATCTTAAATGAACATTCCTTCCAGACTACGATGAGGGAATTCAGATATAATGAGTGTTCCTGTAGGCTTTACATTTTTGTTATGAATTTAAAATGAAATATACCATAATAGAACACTTTATTAAAGAACTTATGGATTCCTCTTGATAAAAGATCATATTTAAATATATATAATTATTTTTAATGCATACATGAACAGGGTCGCATTAAAGTTTGTGGTCCACGAACTCCTAAAATAAGATGTTCAACTCAAGTTTCCTCCATTCAAATATGTTTCGTTAAGCCAGTATTCCGTTTCAAAGCTTTTTCCTTATTTTGCTTATAACAATAGAATGCTAAGATCGATTTTTTAGATATTCTGTATGACACCATCTATGGGTGTATGTTATCTTTACAGATCATGTTGGTTATTATCGGTAGACTATTAGTGGCTAAAATATGGGTGTCATGATACATATCAGATAGCAAGGTGATAACCTTATGTTTACGTAAAAGACATGAAACAAAATCTGAGTGACTGTGCGTGCTTTTTTTTGGTGTATGGCAGAAACAAATTCAGAAAATACGAGGCATTAGGGCCAGTACCGGAAAAAAACTTTTACATATCAGCATTTAATGGTTTAAACTTTAAAGTGTCCTTGGTATTGAACAGCAGCCATATATGTACATACCTAAAGCCAAAGATGAACGACATGGGAGAGGCTTAAGAGCAGATACCTACAGACGGAAGGCTGAAAAAAGATCTTCGCATTAATAAGTATTTCCAAGTATCTACACCATGGTCGATAAAAGAATATGTCCCCTAGTCTCCGGCAGGCCTTCAATAGCCACGGGGCGTAAGGAATTTCCGGGTCTGACATTATATGGAGCAGGCAAATTTCAAAATATATTTTAAAAAATTAATAGATTAAATATCACAAAGTTGCAGAATATAATTTGGAAACTAGGAATTACAGAGGTGAAGGACTGGTACAATAGTGTGTAGATAAAGACCTTATACGCGTATGGAGTTGTAGCAAAACGTTAGTTAGCCTTTCATTCTTTTCCATCGAGACGATAAACTATAAGACGTCTCGTATGTCTTCTGCCCAGTTCATTTACTAAGCTAGCTGAGTATACATGGAACTCTTACTTTAACTCAGTTTGTGGTTTTGAAGGGTCAATATCTGCTAAAGCAGTAAGTTTTCCTGAACTTGTAGTGTTGTCGGGTCGAAAATTCACTTTAGACAACATGCAGAAGAATAGGCAATTCGATCACACAAATAAACATAGATCTATTAACTTTTAAAGCACATGTAAAAAAATCGAAGATTAAAACCTAAAATAAATGGCCAAGTATCAACTCAGAATGAACAATCTACGTGGGCTAGGTCGTGGATAGTCGCATTTACATTGAAATAACATTAGCACAGTGCTAAAACAACTGTTAAACTGATAAATGTTCGTTATCGAATTTCGTGAACCAAAACCCGTTTTCTCAATTCATTACGTATTTAATTTGTACATGTAGCGCATTTCTTTTAACTCGCGGGATCTTTACAACATTGCTTGAAGCGACTGCTTATCGCTTATGGTGCAACGATTTCCTGTATTAGGTTTCAATATTTTTATGCATCTATTCGATTTCAAGGTCTATGTGGTACGCAATTCATATTTCGCACTCTTGTGCTACGCCTACTTTTGGCTGGCAGCCCAGAAAGTAAAAGGCCGAGTTTGTTAGCTTGGCGTTTCCAGTTTGCCTTTGTTAGCAGTATGAATCCAGTTTAAGCGACAGTAAAAGTGTTCAGTGAATGTATGGGCATGCATCAAATCACACCACGTCTTATATACCCATTCGTCTGTTACCAAGCTTGTAAAGTTATTTGAGAAACGTTTCCTGAAAAAATTGCCCCTTATTTTTCCCAGAGACTAATTAATACCATGACAAACATTTAGGTTCAGAAATCACCACTCAACCATTAAACAGTAGTGGCAACTCAGCAGCTACAGTTAGTGTTGCCGCAAGACAAGACGAGACGAGATTTACCTATTCTCGTTCTCAATCTCAAGAATTCCCCAAAGTTAGTTCTCAATCTCGAACTCGACACTTTTCGAACGTCGGTTCTTGATGTCGAACTGGAGAATCTCGATTCTCGAATTTTAAATATGTGCTGTGCGTACCGAATTGAGGTTGCGGTTGTTTTAGGGCAATCCTTTTAAAACCTTTATAAAAAATTTAAATAAAGTCCTAGACCTGTTCTGTTAGGTTAATATGCGGACTTTAAAAATACTATTGAAAAACTGTCGAAATCGAGAATTTAGTTAATGTTGTATGGAATATTTGAGGATTTGATTAATCTAGCTCTTCACGAATATCGATCGAAAAATGTCAATCTGGATCTCGAATTTCGAGATAAGTACAAGAATTATCTCGCTTCGGTGGCTTCACTACTAGTAGGCCGATTTGACTAAGTATAAGATACTATTGCAAAACTTTCAAGATCGAGAATTTAGTTAATCTCATTTCGAAAATTCGAGATCGAAAAATGTCAATCTCAATCTCGAGACTCAACGAGACGAGATCGAGAATTTTCTAATCTTGGCCACATCACAGGTTTCAGTGTAACTTAATCGAAATGCACGGAATCCAAATAAATCAAAACAAGTCAGTATATATATAGGGTTCACCAAAAACAAAAGAAACGTTCCAAGTGTAGCTATAAGGGTCACCAATACCGCGAGCTGATAGTGTCAGGTACTTAGGTATACACCTATAGGCAAAGCAATGTAATGGAAAACACACTTATGGAATAAGAGAAAATAACTTGATATACAAATGAGAAAATACTACTGGTTTTTAAAACACAGATCTCACTTCTCCCTTTGCAACAAATTACTTGTGTATAAAGTATCGATAAACCCATCTGGTGCTACGGAATTCAACTATGGGAGTGCAGCAACTTCAAACATCGAAATACTTGAAAGGTTCTCATCTAAAACTCTCCACGTAGTAGCTTTATTATGCTCCTAATACTGAAATACGTGAAGATCTGAAAATACCCTCCATAAAAGAAGAAATAGTGAAGTTCAGTGCTAAGTATCTGCTGAAACTAGAATTTATCCCAATTCCCTTTGGATACAACTAGTTGATAATAGTGAACAAGTGCGGAGGTTAAAACGGCACAACGCACTAGATTTGCCATACCTATCGGTTAAGTTACGTTTACTCCCACATTTGTTTCATGTTACCTGTTTTGTCTGTTGGCGTATTTGTGTATTACTTTTGTAGCAGATTACAAATAAACATAAAGTTACAAAATTATCACTGCGTTTGGACCCGGAGACATCTCCACTGAATATTTAAAAGGCGGACCCAGCAAACTAAATAATATGGTTAGGATATTGTTCCAGAGACGTATAAATGAAAATAGAATACGAGATGAACCTAAGGTTAGTTAGGCAACTCCCATACATAAGAAATGCCGTAAAAATAACGTTGCAGTCATACAAGTCCCTCTTTAAATTGTACATTCAGTAGACTATACGGACGAATACTAACGACACTAATAATCACGGATTACGATATATACCTGATTGAAGAACAGGCAGGCTTACGAGTGGGGAGATCCACAGTTGATAACATCCTCTGCGTAACGTAAAAATGAGTGTTCATAAATCAGAAAATTCATGTGTTATTCGATTATATGACTAAGCCATATGACAGCAACCCCACCTCAAAAGCACTAAAGCACTAAAAGATGTAAGAGAGAAAGAACGCTTCCAGAGGAAATACTGTAGAAACAGTTGATACGGTATGGCCACGTTAGTAGAATGAATAACGAACGATTCCTAAAAATGTTAATGGAGTGGCAACCTACAAAAAAAAAAGAAAAGAGGACGTCCCAGAAAAACATAGAAAAGGGGTAGACAGGGTAACATCTGAACGATATTTGATAAATGGAGATTGAATGGATAGGAGAATATGAAAGCTCAAAAGCGAAAATCGATCACATTCACTGTAATACCTGGTATACGTATATAGAAGGTGACTCAGCTAAGATGACGACCCTTAATGTTGCGCCGATAAATAAATTGTTTAGCAAAATGCATATATTACTATGGTTTATTTAGTTAATGTGACTATTATAATTTAAATAAGTAAATTAAATGACTTACCTCATATGGGTCGGGTTTCTACATCCTAGTAAGTATTATTTTGATTTGAATTAATTATATGAAGTACATTTGCTGTCAAGTCAATTATGGTATTATTTTTTACAGGGTATTATTTAAATAAAGAGAAAATTAATTTAAATATGACGTTACAACCTCACAATTCGAAAAAAAACAAGTTCGCTATACTCGACAATTATTTATGTTTAGGTAATTAAAGCATTTCCGAGGTGATTACAATTGTCGTAAGTAAATACAAGCCACTAACAAAACACACTAAAAAGACGCTTGTGGCAGAAGTGCTCATAAAATCGACGCCACCAAGAAATTCACTAAATTTTATCTTTTAGGGTACATTTTCTGACCTTTCTGTTGGTTTTGGAATCGAAATTAGGGCTTAACTTGAGTTCCTTTCATGTCCCACTATGCTTGCACCCGTCTTTCTCCGTTGGTCTACCTAGCCAAGCCGTTGAACGCTCTCGCAGAACGATTCTTGTAGCTCGACCGCTGCGACACCAAAACTGCTTCCAGCTCGCGCCGTTGCCCACATCTAGTGCTCCACTGCATTTTATGAAGGTCACTGCCTACATCCAGCTCACCAGGCTCCAATTACACTATCCGAAATACTAACTAGCCAACGCTCGATACACTGATCAAACACTTTTGGTAACGAATCAATGCATTTTACTACAGTATACCCACAATATATACAATTAATTTCAAAACTCACTGAATTGGGAAAAGGGGATTTATTCACAATTTAACAATTATTTATTGGGGAACCTAAATTAACAACACTTTTCAGCTTGACTTTCTTTCCCCAATTGTTTGTCTTCGATTCTACATTGTTTTACATTGTTTCCAAGCCTACTCTGATAACATTTTGTTCAATCTAGGCTAGCACTATGTTTAATACAGTTTTACAAATTATAATCAAGGTCAATGCTATTTTATACTATTTACAAAAATTAATCCAGCACATTTCTGGAATATTTGAAATATTATTAATTGCTATTATAATCATAACAGCTTAAAATGTGTTCATAGCAAAATGTAGCGATATTTACACAACTCACATATATACTTGATCATTTATAATATTTTTTATATTTATTTCATTAATTGAGGTGGCTGTGTTAGATGCGATTTGGATTGTATCGGCGTAGCATTAAGGGTCGTCATCTTAGCTGGGCCTGTATACTAAAAAGGGCAAAAGTCGAGCAGCACAGTTTTATTTTAAATAAATTTCGAAGAAAACGGCAGTAATAAACAATCAGGAACTAGTATTCTATAGAATAACTCCGATTGACAATGATCTAGTCAAAACGCGTGTATACACAGAGTGTACCAAAAGTGCCCATTATATAGATTATTATTTTATTATTTGGTTCAGAGATCCTGGCAATGGGAAGACTAATATTTAAAGAAATTCAAAAAATTCCAAGGAGTCGTATTGTTTTTTAGATTTCACAAAATTGGAAAAGTTGCTCTACTACTGAAATATAGAAAAAGTGATTTTTTTCGCATTTTTAGTATTCTGCATGTGAATAGCGATTATTTGTGAATTCTTACAGTAAAATACTCGAAATTATCCAAATACGAAATAATTTCATCGATAGCTTAAAATTGCGAATTTTTGAAAAACCTCTTGATGCAAAAATTGATCTGAACAAAATAGCAAAAGGGCTTTCCCGTATGATACATGCTTTTTGGTACACGCTATGTATGTATACACTAAAGATCGTTATTCAAATGAAAGAGGTCTTGATAGTGTTGTTCACAACATATTTATAAATATAATCCTTTATGATAAAGAATCTGGAAGTCCTTTATTAAAGTTTCTTCTTATTACTATTATTACATTTCAAATTCATAGAAAATCCTACAAAATCAGTTACCTGTACTTTTGGATGAAGTACGAGGTAACTAGAATAAGGACGAGTCAGATACTTTATGCGTGATGGCGCACGACCATATTTTGTCTAAAATATCAAGAAATTACTTAAACCACGTCTTGGCAGACGTTGCGTATTCGGATAATGTCCACTGGAAGACACACTAAAATAGGTAAAACTGACTAGTACCACGTTTTGTTTTTTCGAATACTACTGCTTGCAGCGATTTCAAATAAGGGTACCTTTTTTATCTAACAAACCCTAAGTTTTTCGAATACCCAATAGTATGATTAAAAACACCCTCCACTGTTTTACATTCATATTGTTAATCACTTGTTTAAAAGAACGGGGAAGCTGTACAAAACAATTGTTTCAAATGTCAATAATTCGAAGACCGGTCCTGGTTCGTAGACTAAGTATTAGCCCATTAATGAGGATTTTTATTTATGCATATTTACACTTCCTTCTGTTTGCGTGTGTTTGAAGTTTGATGTAAGAAGTACTATGTTATATATTCATATTTGAAAACAAATTACAATGGAACTATATAATGACAGCTAATTAGATGAGGAACACGATATTTTCATAAAATAATTTCCGCTTACGTGCTTACTAATAATATCATCGGCTTAAAAATAGGTCAAGCACTCCACCTGAAAAATACTTCGCCGTTGCGTGCTCAGTCTATTTGATTTTAAGAAGTGCTCTTTTACTATCCATACATTTGCAAACGAATTACAGCAGGCAACGCTCTAATGGCAAAAGTAATTGCTGCAGAACATGATGCTTCGGCAAAACGATTTCCGTTTCCTTATTTATTTTAGTAGCGCGGCCGATTCGAGGGAAAATAATTTTGACGAAATTTTCATGACCGCTATTAAAACTCGTGCTTTAATACGTCTAGTTGAAAATTCAACTAGGTGGAAATTATAAATACATTTGTGTTTATTTATGCTGCTACGTATTGCAACAGCAACAGCTAATCAATTCCACTAACTGATATCCATGCTTATTAATGACTAATCTATTGTGTCATGACGGGTTTCCAGCAATAAAATAATTGTTGTCATACTAGCAGCTTCAAAATAGAATTCGTTACTCCACAATTTAATTACTGTTGGTAGGATTTACAAATGAATACGGTAGGTGATTTACATCTAGCAAACTACACAACTTCAACATAAGCGAATAGTTCGTATAATAACAGAAATTTACCTTTAACATCTAGGGTAATTACAATAGACAACACATGAGTGGTGTAACGTGTATGGAAAAGGACGCATACTTGTCACATCCAAGATCTCGAGAACTAAATTACTCCCTCATGTAGAAATATAAAACTAGGAAAGTATCATTTTTTGGGACCATAGAAGGGTGCAATAGTAGAAGTGAGATTTGAAGATGATTGTCAAATAAAGAATTTTGTGCGAAGCTGTCTGGACTGGCTTCAATGTTGAAGTTATTTTTAAGTAACCTAACAGATGGCGTAAATTCATTAAGTTAGAGGGGGATACGTCGAATATTCGTAGCAACTGTGTTGTCAATATATTATCTTAATGAAGGCTTCTTCTTCCTCTTCCTCTTATCATAAGCCGAGAGCTTGTCACTACCTCACTAAGTGCGGTTTTATAAGCCATATTCGGCTTCCGTCCGGGTAGGAGACTAGCTGAACCCATTGAATTAAGGGAAGACTACCAAAGCTATTGGTATAATGGTCGGAGAGGGTTCGATGTAACCGATGTCTGGGTGTGAGGTTCTTTCCACCTCACTATCTATCTACTGTAACGTTTTACCAGCCGATCACCCGCTTTCGTCTCAAAAAAGTATTGTATAAACATTTCGGTGCATATCTGAACTATATTCTAGTATTTTGAGATATATGAGATATTGGATAATAAATAATAGAGTTAGCAAATAATTTTTACATTTAGATTATTAGATGATATTAGAAAACACAAGAGATATACCGAGAAATATAAATGTATGGAACGATAATAAATGATGAAACGAGCATAAGTATTACATCAGGGGAGAATGTGAGCAAGCAAGAGGGTAAATCAGGATAAATGGAGGACCTTTCAAAAGTATGCAGAAGTGGGAATATCTAAAATAACTATCTGAAATAACGAGCTAAATCGGGGGATACACAACAAAGTCAAAAAAGTAAAGATAAGCAGCACTTTAATAGCGACGTAAGTACTAACAATAAAATGAAAACTTATCTGTATCCAATAATAGGATTACGAACATGAATATAAGTATGCATAGATGGAAATGCTGGACAATGAAAAACAAAAATAGGTCTAAAGTCAATGTAATAAAATTAAACGGCGTTAGACGGGCATTCAACAAAATAAGGTGAAATAAAATCTGGACCATTTTTTTCTCTTCAGGGCCCGTGATACTGTTTGCCGGAACTTATTGTGCATACTCTAATTAGTGGGTCATACCCATGCAGTGCTCTTTCTTCCTTGTATCAAAAGCTATAGGTCCTTCACCGGGTGTGTAGCAAAGTCCATCGGTGATATAGTAGGATTACCGAATATGCTTTGTCTGTTTCTTCCCAACGCATCACAGACACAAATTGTGTATTGCAGTTTCTGCTTCCTTATTGCATAGTGTACAAGTAAAGTCTTTATTGTATTTGCGATCTTTCGCAGTTGTTCCTTAACAGTGGTATGCCCTGTTAGAAGACTTGACGTGACGATCTTGAGTTGCTCCCTACCCTTGAGAAGTAGTTTTGCAGTTCTCCTCTTGCAAGGTCCGCTTATGAATGCCTTGCTGTGGATCTGTCCTGGTTCGTAAATTCAGTATCTTTCATGTTGAGTGCCGATCCAATCACTTACATAATCTCGGATAGCACTTCTTGAAATTCCTAAGGCTAGTTCTGGGTCAAGCCTAAGTCGATCCCTGCCTTGCTAGTTCATCGGCTTTGTCAGTACCGACTGTGTCACAATGATTTGGTATCCAAAATAGTCCAAATACCACTCTGGAAGAAGTCTTACTAGTCGAGAGAGCCTTCAGACCCGCTTGGCTGTCCGACATTATGTAGTTCCACTTATGTTTATAAGCCCTCCGTTTGTTTCCTCGTGGACACTGTAGTATCGCGTAAATTTCGGTTTTCAATACTGACGCGTGCTTACCCAGTGAGGAGCTGAGCTTCTCTTTTGGTGTTTCGACATAAATTCCTGATCCGGCATCAGTCTCAGTCTTAGAACCGTCCGTGTACCAGATCAAGTTTCCAGGAGATATATCCTGTTTCGCTGTTTTCCACTCTTCACGATCTTAATTTATCACCTCGAAGGGTGGCCTTACGAGATACTTCAGAGTTATATAGTAAAAAACCCTCTATGCTACCAGCTAAACTTGTGTGTTCTGTGTCGAAACGAAAGTTGTACAGTGAATTCTGCAATCTACGGATTCCCAATCTTGCCAATCCCTGTACTACTATATGAAGAGGTGGGAGGTCTAGAAGAGTATCCATTGCAGCAGTGAACGTTGTTCTTACTGTCCTTATTATGCCAAGACATACAAGCAATTGCATCTTGCTTAGCCTTAGTTTGGTGGATTCTTGCTTGACCTTGGGTCACCACACCAGGACCGCATACATAATAGCTGGTCTGGCCACAATAGTATCTAGCGAATGCACCATTCCTGGTTTGAGACCCCAAACTTCCGTATAACTATCGCTAACGTAGTTTACGAATTTATGATAATTTTCCAGGTTAAGTCCAGTATGATACCCAAGTACTTTAACTCCCGACAACGCAGTTTCTTTACCGCAAAAAAAATAAGGGTCTCAAACCCTCTAGGCTTTTTCTTCGCGTAAATCGTATTGTGGTGGCTTTTGCGGATTTGATCCTAAGGTCAGGGGATGTTGGCTAATCTCTTCTCTACTACTATGACAAGGTGGTCAGCGTGTCCTAACCCTTTACTGCTGAGCTCTAGTAGAAGCTCTTTCATGAGAATGTTCCATAGCAGGGGAGAGAGAACTCCTCGTTGGGGACATACTCCTACAACCCGAACTGCTTCAGTTTCCTTCCGCAGTAATGTGTAGACCACCTTTCCTCTCAGCATGCAGTCTGTCCACCTGCAGCAAGTCTCCTCTAGCCCACGATCTCGTAGCGCCGTTGTAATTGACCTGAAGAATATATTGTCAAATGCTCATTCTATGTCTAGAAAAGCTCGTAGGAAGATTTCTTTGTTTTCCAGCGTCTCCACCGTTTTGACGAAAACGCTGTTTCTGTAGATAAACCTGCTCTGAAGGCAAACTGCTTTTGGTGTAAAGGACTATTTACTAGAACACCATCCCTAATGTGCTATTACACCACCCCTCTTCCGGGTTTTTTATGTATAATAATTAAATTAAGATATCTACCCTATTTGCTTATTGAACAGAAGTAGTATCAATAATAATATATTTCGCACTTACCTTGTTACTTTTAAATGAATTCTAAATTGACATATCTCATCAATAAATATATGACATTGAAATTATGTCATTTAAATCTTTTTAAATGTACCTCGGCTAGCCAGCTTATTTAGCAATTAAGAACTCTATTTCCTTCTCAGCTGAATGAGTTATTGTTAATATAAATTATATCTTTAGAATTGTATTTTGAATTATCAAATTATTATCAATTTGACTTGCTTCTTAAATCACACTATCTAGTACTTGAAATTGAACCTTATAATTCAGTTATAGTGTATTAATATGTTTGGCTTGACATTACATTTAATAATCAAACTAAAGGTTGTCAACATATTTAATTAAATTACTTGTTCCAAAAATGTGAGGTTAAACTTTCTTAAAGATAACTAGACCAAAAATAATACAATTTCTAAATATAAAAGCCGAAAACGTCGAGTACTCAAATCAATTCAAATTTGGAAAACTTAATATTCTAAATGTTCTCTAAATCTAAAATACAATGCTTTATTCTAATTTTGCCGTACCAAACTGTTATTAAAATACACTAACCTTCTCAAAGATGAACTCGTACCTGAAGTGTGTTTCTATATCAGCTCCAAATTGATCACAGTTGTCAAGCATCTCCTTTAAGATGTCGAAGACCCATAAAAACTCGTTGTAGCTGTCGTGGCCGTTTAATATTTTGTTAAACGGTACTGCAGCATGCCACAAACACAAACAAATCGCTATGCGAATAATAATTGTGACTCCTTGGTCAGACTTTGATCGTGCAGAAGGCTATTCTTGCTAACACGCACCAAACTTCAATATTATTCTCACAATTAAAGGGATATTAGACCTTTAACATGACTAATTAGACTGAGATTACTCAAAATATATAAACATTTTTCAGTTGCAGTAAACAACCCTCTGGTTGCTAATATTTACTGCCACCAGCTATTTACTTACACTCGTTATCCTATGATACCCTTTAGATATCTGGATATTAATTGAAAATAATTAAGCATTCTCACAGCATGCTGCATTACAGTGTCTGTTGAGGATTTTCTCCATTGTCATACCAATGGCATAAGACTAATGGGTCGCAAAGACTTTTTCTGAGAATTGTTCGCCTTACCAGTCTTTGGTACAAGAACCATCCTCGTTAGTTTACATATTCTAGGCATGTGGTTCGGAGCTAAACTGGCTCTGCGTACCATGCAGATTCTAGTAAGTAGATGGTCCGGTCGCTTGTGGAGTATGACTGGAAAAATCCAGTCTGGCCCTGGAGAGTTGTACGGTTCAAATAAATCTATTGCCCATTTGATCTTGGCAACGGTGATTACCTTTCTTGCAATCTGCCAGTCCTCTTTTGATGCAATGTCTGCAGGAGTATCGATTCCCTGGTTTTTCCAATCTGACAGTGATTGGTCAGTGATTACTGATTCAGGGAAGTGTACCCGAAATAGGTTCTTTTTAACATCTAAGTTCATGAACCAGTTAGGGTGCCTCCTACAGCCACGATAAATAGTATGTTGGTATAAAAAATTTAAAAAAATGTAAGAAATCAAATTAGTCCAATTTGTCTGAAAATTGAGAGTCTGTTAATACTCTTTGTTATTTCGTCTAATAAAGTTGACCATTTTTTAATAGGCAATTCTAAAAAGACCCTGTATATTAATTAATTTGATAGATTTTTCAAATCTTGGTTTGAGAACAAGCAGGAGCGATTTCTAGAATATTAGCACTTAACTCGAAATTGACAGCTTATCCGAACTCAATTCGTGTACATAATGTGTGTTCGTCGCTTATGTAGTTGCCGATTTTTGGGCAATTTTCCCAATTGATTGGTTCCAAGTAAGATTGGAGCCTAGCAAATTCCATAAATCCCAAATACTTTACCTGACAAATAGATTTGTGCCGCTCGTACCACACCCTCCATATTTTTCTTTAAACAAATGGAACTACTGATGGGATTTTGGAGAATGGCTTTAAGGCCTTCTTGACCAGTCCACATATTTACAAAAGTTTCCAAACGTTTCCTGATTGTGTTGGTGAATCTTCCATCCACTAGGATTACTAAGTCATCCGCGTATCCTAAAGGGGTAGATTTTTTGGTCCTAAGGGTCCTCAGCAGCCCATTCATAACAAGATTCCACAGCCGGACACCAATAACTCCCTCCCTGTGGCAACCCCTTATCGCCCGGAGTGCCACAGTAGTAGAGTGGTGCCGTGTACCACCTTCTAACTCTTAGCGTGCAATCTGTCTACTTGCAGCAGGTTTCCATCAGCCCCAGATTTTTTTATGGTTGTGGTGATAGAGAAAATCTTTGGTTTAGTTTAACTCTATGTACAAAAGCGTTCCTAGCAGGATCTCTTTGTTCTCCAAAGCTTTTTCGACACTCTTTTGGTGAAATGATGAAGAGATGTTTTTGCAGAGGTCTTGGGATATTAGCGTTAACGTTTGCAATTTAAGTATTTTGTTGGAAACTTCCATTCTCATGAGTCCTGTAGAAATTGTATGAATGCTAAAACTTCAAAATGTCAACTATTGTAGTCTATTTGTTATTACCAAGAAGTATATTTGAGCGTGTTTAAAAATAACACGAAAATCAGTATCAACATACAGAAAAGAATTGAAATAATTTAGTAATAGGCCATGTGAAAGTAAAGAATTTTAACTCACCATTGTTTATCGCCAGAAGCACGACCTACTAATATATTTTAGAAATTCTGCAAGTTATTCTTTATTATATAATCTATAAGAATGCAAATTTACAAATTATTCTTAATCTTAAACGACTCGTTTTGGCGTTGTTTAACTATAACTAGTTAAAAAAATGTAAAAATAATTTATCAAATCAAGGCACTTATTCCATTTGGAATGCAGCTGAAAAGTTTAGTGAGAAAGAGGTTCTACTTCTTACTGCAGGTAATGGAAAAATCAGTAAAAGGGTTTACATGTAACTTCCCTCGCAAGTACGGTCACACTAGGTATGTTGTTAATAATACTGAAACAATAAAGGACAACACCTAGTAATACGCATTATATCAATTTGCAAATAAAAATATCTGCAGGAGGTAGGATTCGAACTCACCCTCTAACGGAGACATTGATTCCTAGCCTGACGTTTTAACTTCTCGGTCACGACACGTTACGTATTATATCTACTTACGACTACGGCATAAAGGATCTTTTTTCACATTTTCCCGTTTCAGGGTCCCTAGATGATGCAGAACATGTTTTCTCAATTTCGTCTGTTTGTTGGTCCCTATGCCGGTCTGTCTATCTATCCGTTTGTATGTCTGTTGGCGCTATAGCTCAAAAATTATTTGTTGAAAAAAGACGACATTTTGCATGCGACTTATATGTCGACGTTGACTTGGCTCAAAATAGAATATCGTTTTGGACGGCGGTTGAAATGTGCAGCCATCGTGGCAGCCCGCACTTCGAGTCCTTTGCAGTTTTTTTCTTAGATAAAGAAGAAGCTTCAATGTAAAAATCGTGGGTTTCTATTCGAATCACCTGAGTCTCTTATCAGAGAATACAAATAAATTTCACAAAATATTAAAATATCACTAACATCGCTTTTTGTAATAGAACGCCCTAGAAGTATTTTTGATTATACAGGGTAATTCAAAACGATGTGTTGAATCAAACATACTTTTTTTAATGGAATCTCTCGCATTTAGGTAGCTTAAATTCTTATGTGCTGAAATCCTAAGTTTTAATATAAAGTTGGATGGGTCTGATGTCAACTGTTTTGGAGATAATAACGATTCTATGCCAGAAAACGATGAATTTCAGGCGGCTACTGTAAGTAACTCAAAGGAATTGAATGAAAGAAAACACCCTGTATATTTTTTGTATTTTTGAAAAACCGTTTTAATGAGATATATTTTGATATCTTACTTCATACCCCTAAATTCAGCTGTTTTTCAGATTTGCTTTGACGAGGGAAGTAAAACAATTCAAATCGCTTAAGATGCTTTATTTCAACGATTAATAAATAAACGTTGTTAGAATAATAATATAAACACCTACTTTTTCGAATATAACATAAAACCAAGTATAGAAAACGAAAATCCAGGTACTACTGAAACAAGAAATAACAAACACGAAACAGCTAGAAAAGGAGGACACATTTAAATATAGAAAACGATTGAGTTTAAGGGCAGAAAATAAAATATCAAAAGAAATTTTATTGAAAAACTTTTAAAAAATACAGAGATATACACAGTGCTATATTTAAAAAAAGTCGAAATGATTAAATTTGCAAATGTTAAGCTCTCAGTACAGCTTTAATACACAAAGAACATAAGGAAAAACATTTGCTGATTTAATATAATTACGAATAGGATTTTGATGTAATCGGCGTGTTTTCTTTTGTTTTTTTTTTAGTTTATCTGACACTGGAATTAATTTAAGCCTAAATTTCACACTTTTTTGTTTTTATAATAATTTTGTGTATCATCAATGACTAGATTTTTATTGTTTAAACCTTGTTTAATGTTTTGTTTGGGGAAATAAAGAGTCAAATCATTATATTTGGAGCGTTTGTTTGTTATTCCTTAAAATAAAACATGTTAAGAGGTTTAAATTGTTTTTTTATGTTCAAATCCGCATATCTAGAAAACAGTTCAATTACGGGGTATTGAGAAAGACATCAGAAAAAAGCTTATTAAATAAGATATTTTATTATTCTTAAATTATTAAATTAGCACCCTGTATAGCATTAATACCAAGAGCCAACATTTCACTTCTACAGATAATTCACAAAGAACATACGGTTCTCGTAGCGTTATATTCTGTTACAGCAGACGTCTGATATTCAGAATTCTTTGAATAAAATTTTTAATATTTCCAAAACATTTGACGTTGGGCTTATGAAATTTCAAGGCAAAACTTTTAAGTTGCCTAAATATGAGGCATTTTATTAAAAAAAGTTTTATTCGCCAAACTTTTTGATCCACCTGGCATAATCAGAAATATTTTTATGATGTGTACCGCCTTCTTGCCTACAACTCTGATTAAGCGATTTTTATATAACTAACAGTTTTAGAAATATCTTCTCCCCCGCCAAGTTGCCGGACCCTATATAATAACTGCACATTTAGTCAAACCAAGTTTCTGTTTCTAGTAATATACCCTATAAATAGGTCGGTATCAAAATATACATGAACCCTTTATACCCTCGCAAATATTTGGTTCCAAATAAGTGTATAAACAATGGAAAAATATAATATTGTTAAAACTTGTCATTTTGATTATTTATAACTGCGCTATCTTTTAATGTGGCAAAATCGTTTAAGAGCAATGGAATAAATTGAGGTTGCTAGACGGGTTTGTAGACTGCCACTTTTGTTCTAGGCAAATCTTGCAATAAACTGTGTAGTTTACCATTACTATTATAATTGTTAGTACAATCAATCGCGTTATAAATGTATTTCATTTAAAAAACACGAACGCGCAGGATTTCAACCTATTTCTGTATGCTTGTCAGACTGGCAAACGCAAACGTTTTCACAATACTACAAAAACTAGATTTAACATTCGTTCAAAAACAGAAAGCATTTGTTAGCAACTTGAGCTGCAAATTATAGTTTTTAATTTTATATATACAAAAATATCAAATTGCATTACGAAATTTGAAATATGTAGATTCATTTATTAGTAAAATAGTTAAAATTATCAAACATTTTTTCGCTCTTATTTTTGAAACTCATGTACATGCAGGCAATTCAAATAACTAATACCGGAAATCCGAAACAACCATTAAATATAGCCGTTCTCGACACAAACTATCACTAAATGCCAGCAATATTTCGGAAATGTTGGTATTTTCCGAACTACATGTACATTGTTAGCACGTCAGGACCAGTTACCAACAAGCTGGCTCAAGGGATTAATTTAAAAGAAATGATCTGTAAAGGGCTTTACTCGCAACTTACCTCACAAGTGGAAGTTGTGACACTAAATATTTTGAAAAATTAACGGCAACTAGAGGATTGAATATCTTAACGTTGCTAATAATACTGAAATAATAAAGGAAAACACTTGTTAATGCAAATTACTTCAATTTGCAAATTAAAAAAATATTGCAGACGGGATTCGAACTCTGTGCGATTTCAGCGCCTACGGAAGGCATTTTAAGCAAACAGGCCGCGCGCAGCGCAGCGCGTCGATTGCATCCTACCACGGATCTGTGTCTCATATCGCCACGCAGCGGCTGCATTAAATTCAACAACTTATTGTTGCCCATTTTTGTTTTTTACATTTGCCCTGTATTTGGTGGGTTCCATTTTTCTTAGGGTAAATACTGAGACACTGAGACAAAAATAGGTCAAGTTTTATATTTTGAAAGTGCTTAACCTATGTATATTTGACCGAAATTGTTTGAGACCAGGTACATATATATTCTGCATGCAAAATATCGTCTTCCTCCAACAAATAGTTATTGAGTTATACCGGCAACAGGCAGACAAATAGACAGACAGAAAAATAGACATACAGACAGACAGACACTCGTAAACCCACGTAATTGATTCAACTAGAAACGATAATTTCTAGTAGCAAAACGTAGTGCTCTTCGGTACCTTACCTAAAAACATTAAGAAATATTGCTACAACAACTTGCGATGAAGACTGGAGAGTATAAGTAGTAAATTCATTTACCATACTTCAACACAGAAGGTATACACTGTTTCGTTGTTAGTCCCTTTTAGTTTTAGAATGTTTTAATCGTAAATATTAATTTTAAAAAATCATACTCTTTTACGATCTCAACTGACACAAAGGGCTTCCTTATCAAAATACAACTTTACGTGTAAATAGCTAAATATATCTAACGCAGTCAGTTAACAATTTACTTAACTGAAGTCAAGTCAAAGAAAGTAAGCTGTTCACAAAAAACGTTTTCTTTTTATGTAAAAATTTTATTTTTATATGTTCCTATAAAATGCAAAAGAAATAACGCTCCTACTGTCCTCATACCTAACCTTAATAAGTATTATTTATACAATTTAATGCAGCCTACCTATGCGATACTGTACATTAAGTATAATTATGTAGTATATTTGCTTGCAATTAATGTAAACTAATTAAACCCTAGGAACCTTCTACATACAAATACAGTATTGCGGAATTCTCTGAAGTGTATATTACGCGTGTTACTAAGTTTGTTAAGCAAGTATACACAAGCTAGTTAATGGATATAGCCACAATTAACTATTTTAAAAACAATTTTTATCTCCATATGTTTCAGAAAAACGTAGCGAGTATTATAAAGTCGGTGATAAACGTGTTTGATTATAAGAAGTGGAACCAGCAGAATTTGGTCTCACTTCTGGGTACTCGCCAAACTCACAAAGAAAAAAGTTTCCACAAACCGCAAAAGCTAGCTTCAAAATACGTTCACAACCATGGATCATGTGTTACCGACCCGAGCTAAAAGTTACAATGTTCTATTTTATGATAAAAATATTTACATGGGTTTACAAGGAATTCCCCCCGCAAGAGCACACCACATAGAGATAAAAACATCTTAATCGTAATGATACTGAAACAGTAAAGGAAAACACTTGGTAATACTTATGAAAATTACATAAATTTTCAGAAAAAAAAATGCAGCCCGTGAGATTCGAACTGACGTGAGCTCACCCCTTAATAGCGCCCCAAGCATAACCCGATCGCTAGTCCCGTTCGACTAAGACCCCGTTGTTATTACGTCCGCTTACAGCAGCCGTAGAAAGGACGTGCTGACCTTATGATGTTCACCTGTACTTTTTAGGTTTCGTTTTTGTCAAGCACATCTGAGCTATATGCAAATTATTACCTTTATCTATTCCTGCGTTAAACCAAAAATAAACAACATTTTATTTTTTACGGTGTTCACGCACTTTCGAGCCAGGTAGATATATAATCCGCTTGGCTTCCTCAATCAAGCAGTTTTTGAGGTATAACGCCTACAGACGAACAGACAGACGGAATTGAGCAAAACATATTTTTCGTCATCTAGAAACCCCGAAACGTGAAGATCTGAAGAAACCACGGTAGATGATTTTACGGTTACAATACTCCGCTCGCCCTTTAGCTTAGTTTTTTTTTGTAACATATGGTGTATTAGAGTAATGTTTTTCGGAACGTTAGAAGCATTTGTTATTTTTATAACCAATTGGAAAAATTATATAGTACTAACATAGGTGATAAAATTCAATATTTACAAATAGGTGACGAACACTGTTGGTTTTTCGAATTTGTATGATTAACTGGACTTTAAGTATCTTCCCAAATTAAAGCAACTGCAACTTAAATGGGGCTTTTTTGATGCTTAATTTGAAAACAGTTTTAACAACTGAAAAATAAATATTTAACACCGCTGTCATATGTTTCTTCATTTATTTTCCAAACGGCATTAAACTATCCGTATCAACGTAGAGTTTTAATTTGGAAAAAAAATCCGCAGCAAATAAAGCTGGCGCTTGTGCACGCTGTTAAACGGAAACAAGTAAAATCTGAAATATATTGCGTTAACCCAAACACATTTCACACCGAACCTTTACAGCAGATTTCATTTAACAGTTAGGGCGGGATCAGAGTGGCCTTGGAACCTTTGCTCGGAATATATCATCGCAGTTTTCAACAAAGTATGGTTCCCGTCCTTAGCACGTTCAAGTTTCTCCAAAATAAAGTATTGTTCCGGCAAAGTTCGTCCTCACTAACATGCATTCGACGAAGATGTTCTGAGATTTTATGGATACCTCTTAATAACACTTAAGCATCCCATTTAAGGGTTATTCCTCAGTTAGTAAGTTCTGAAGCAAATATATGCGTTACATATAGATAGTAAATGAGATTTCTGCGAGCGAGATTAGATTTCGGGCTGTTTTCGGGGAATCGCAGAGAAACCGTAAACGCAGATTTACTGCTCGTAATTAAGTACGTTTTTAAAAAGTATATGGAGATGTTCCCCTCGGAACTTTAGGTACTTTGTGATCAGATATTTAATAATTGCCACACATCTTTCGTAAAATTATTAACATAGAACGGTTTAAATTGATGAACGAATTTAATACTTTGTTACTAGTAATTTTAATGGCACATACATTGCAAAATGCGTGGATTTAAAATGTTTTTGTGTATGTATATTAAGTTAAATATACTAATTTACATATTTAAACTCATTTTTCTTTAAAACTTACAAGCGCATTTTATGAGTTAGCTGAAATTTGCAAGTCTAGGTAAAGATATTTTATTTGCTCTTTTTATTACGAGAGGTATGTGGAATCATTTACAATATTTTTGTATTTTATAGATTGCTTGACATGTCAGAAAACAGAAAAACAATTTTTCTATCAAACATTTTATATCACTTTTCAAAAGATGCTGTCAAATCATCTACCAGTGAGCACACAGGACAAAAATATGTTGCGAATACTCACTGGTATAAACTAGTATACCACTTCATAATACTGTTGAGTTATTTGTTTAGATGCTAACTAAATTACTGAATAACGTATAATATACATACTTATAGATAAAAAAATTCACTTACATTTGGTGTAGTTATATTTATTATGCTACATAATCTGCAATATAACTATTCCATTGATAGTAATCATACTAAACTAATCAAATAAATAAATTTTTACATTTATCTTACACTAATCTAAATTATAAAAATTGTATTTCCATTACACTAATAACATATAGTAATATATAGTCAATATACTAACTATATGCAAGATATGCATATATTAATTAGTGTTCTGAAGTAATCTCTCGGTACAATTTCAAACAATAAATTGGTTTTACATAATACCGTAAAGTTTAAAAGTTAGTGAATTTAAATACATCAGCGTATTTTTAGTAGTATGATTTTTATCACTTTTATCACACACAAATAAAATATAATTTTCAAGAGGTTGCAAATATAAATTACTTGAATGGAAAAAGTATAATATTTTTTAATTTGAAACCTAAATATTATACTACGAAGGAGAGATTGAATAATGTAAAAACACGTGTGTAACAATAACATTCTGTTTGTTACTGTATAAAGCTGTTTTAGTGACACCTCAGGGTACCACCTTACTTATCACGTCCTGGAAACGTCACCACTTGCCCTGGCAATGCTCAAAACAGACTAAAAGCCACGTCTTAATGCGTTCAGGGAGATGGGCGTGGTGCCTATAAACGGGACGCCATAAGGACAAGTGCGACGACATATGCAGGGTGTTACAAAATAATAGGGCGCCACGGGATTCGGAATTTGGGACCCACGTTTGACAGAACCCCGAACTTCAAACTGGGTATAATATGTGTGCAGCCTTGTAACTCCACGGAACCGGTAACCAGAAGCGCCCTGACCTACCTTTGACGCTCACAACTCCGTCCAGGCTTCGCTTTACATCAATCTTACACTGCAGACTGCTTAATCTGAAAATCGGCATGCAAACACACGTAAAGAAAATACAAGGTAGTATTTTACAAATGGTCTATTGGCCTGACACAAAGAAAATATCGCTCGGTACAGTCGTTAATACACGAAATGTGTTGGCTGGCATTGGTTAGTACAAAGTCCAATTATTGGTATGAATGAGGGCGTAATAATTACTGCCTTACAAGTATGATTATGGCGGTTACTGAGTGCGCGAAAAATAATTACTGCCTTACAGACTATCATGCTTGGCTTTAATGAGTGCACGAAAAATAATTGCTGCCCTACAAATATGATTATGACGTAACTGAGTGCGCAAGAAATAATTCCTGCCATACCGACTATCATGCTTGGCTTTAATGAGTGCACGAAAAATAATTGCTGCCCTACAAATATGATTATGACGTAACTGAGTGCGCAAGAAATAATTCCTGCCATACCGACTACCATGCGTGGCGTTAATGAGTGCACGAAAAATAATGAGAGCGGCTAATACATGGTAATACACACTGCCTCATGACTTCACCTGGCTAGGTGCGGCAAAAATGGCTCCGGCTCGCGGCACAGCGGGTTACAAGATCCCAGCGGTTGCAGGCTGTTGGATGACGCATACCCAAGGGTTCTTTTGCAGAACTCGCATGAGGCTAAAGGGGCGACAGGGCTCTCATGAAAAAGGTGACCAAAGACACGTTCTCGCTTAATTTGGATCCCACCTACACACAGTGTGGTAATTTGCCTGCATGCGACGATCATTCGAGAGCGTTTGGTAAAAAAAGCGGGGCATCAACAACACACCTTGCACGCCTGACGAATCGAGACACACTCCTGGAAAAAACACGCTATCCTCACTCCCAGCCGCGCCCGACAGAACGAGACGCGCCGGGAACGTGTCTGCATCGTGCACAGCACACCTGCAACGAATCACAAGGCGACCACAGCAACCTGTCTCGCTCGCACTAGCGGGCGATTCAGCTCGCAGAACATTCTAGAAAAAAACTTCTGTCTACTAAATCGATATTGGAACTTACCGTACCGACGAATATAAGCGACGCTACAAAACGTGTGCCTTCCAGATTTCGCCGTGGCGAATACAGTTGCTCAATGTTATGAACCAATAAATGCCGGCACATAATTCGATATAATATCACGAGTAAAAATATGACAAGAAAGCTATATACAAACGGGGTCGTAATCTCAGAAAAGTACTCCAAAAGTCGCACATTCGTATAATTTGAAAATGTCCTGGCATGTTTAGAATTTATGAGTAACCGGTCATAAACAATTTGGCCGCAATGACCTGCATCAAAGATATCAGCTGAAATACGATGAAACCTTGTTTGAACGTAAATACTTTCTTACTGCAATATAGTGGCAAAACAAATTTCATTATATTTTCAGTAGATATGTTTATAGAAACTGAAAGACAAAAGAAATGATATAAAATGTATACTATTACTAAGAAAAATTTCCAGAAATATAGACTATTTTACGACGCAAATGAAAGGTTTCCGAATATGAATGTATTTTTCAAAACTATGAAGAAATGCTTTCGATTATATATCAATATTCTATCCTTACATGTCATAATAAAAACACTTACTAGCTTAAAACTTGAAATTTTAAACCCACAAAATAGTAACGAACGAAAAACTTCACCAATGGCGCGTCCACACTTCAAACGCGGAATGGTACATACAGTCATATCAGTTGCACATTTACAGTAGGGTTTTATTGGGGTAGTTGTATAACTACAACAATTTTAGAAAAAGTAATATTAGACAAAGACAGAAAATGTTTATAGAACGGAAGCAAGACATTTGAGAGCAGTATCAAGTTTCAAAACAAACGACTATTATACCAGAGAGCGTTAAAGGGTTTAAGTTAATCTCAATATAACTTAATCTTAAAAACATTATCTGTGAAATATATATTACGAAATTCTGTATTAAAGCCCCAAAGTCAATGGAGTAAGGGTATCTACAATTGAAAATCTCTGAGTAGATTTTTGGTACTGAAACTGAGCAGTGAACAGGAGAATATCTTTATAATAAGTCGATCTTCATTCAATAACTAGTATGCTGTCACGGAAGCCTGCTTATTCGACACAGCTAAAAGTGTAGATGTTCCAGAACAAACATCTGTTATTATGTGCATTTTTTGTGGTTAATTTTACTAAGCATTAGCGTAGATATACAACTATCAAAAATGGGATATAGGCCTATTAGCTTCAGGGTTATAAACTATTTTTGATGTGTGCGTAATACTGACATGGGAAGTAACATTAATAAACTAATACGATTTCATTTTGGAATTTTTCAAAAGAATTGCAAATTTATACATAAAACCATAGGTCTTCAGTATTTTCACTTACCTTTTTCATTTAGAGACAACCACATTTTAAAGAATACTCCGATATATTATATATATATATATGTAAAATGCTGGTTCTAACGGTAACAATCTGTTAATATAAGTTTTGATAAACAGCGTAAGCAGTTAAAAGATTTAATTATCAGAAAACCTTTAAAAGTATGCAGGTTACTATAGTTAATAGAATATAAAAAACTATGCACCTTTAGATTACGATTGCCAAGACAATAATCATGTTACAAAGTTCTATTAAATATAAATATACGTCAAAAGCTTCTATTGAAAATAATTGAAAAATTAATCTATGTTGTGTAATTACAATTACCAAAATTACCAAGTAATTGGGCGGTAATTGGTAATTAGTAATTAATTACTGTTTTAAATTAATTTTCCCAGCTCTGCCAAGAGGTGATCTTACTTCCAAAATTCCTGAAATTATGGTACAATCAGATAGGTAAAGGAAAGGCAACGAGCCAGTTTATGCACGTCATCAATGCACTTTTGCAGGGTCATTCAACGCTAAACCCCCAAATAAATAAAAATAAGATTTAGTTTTTATAAATAATTCGTCGAAAAGAATTACTTTTGTATCAACTTTAAAAATAAAACCATATATTTAATGAATCTGTTAATATTTTGAAGTTTTATCGATTTATAACGAACAAATTGATTTTTATTGCCAAATTTTCCGCTCTTAGGTTGGTGTGACATCGTATTTGGTTTACATAGTATTTAGTTACTGTTTTGTGTTTCTAACCTAACTAATTGAGATCGTACGTGGATTGTTAGTAGTGCTTTTTCAAAGTTAGTTATTGCGTTTACGTGTTTTGTGCTGTGGAAATAATGCCGAAAGCCCTATGTAAGCAGTCAAAACAGCTTATAGCCTCCCTACTAAGCTATTTTGAGCGGGAACGCGACAATGGAGGCCCCTTAATTCCTTTAGCTGCTGTCCAAGAGGTTTGTTAAACAACGTATAATTATTGTATTATTACATTATAGTGTTTTATTTATTATAGAGAGTTGCAAATGCCTTGCAAATATGTCTACCAACCGTTAGTTCGGTTGCACAGACAATAAAGGCAAATGAACTTATCAAAAGTCCGAAGCGGAAAAAGCTTAGAACCAAACCCGTAGTGGACGTTGACGATTTCGACCAAGTAGCCATAAAGAATGTGGTTTATGAAATGTACCAAAACAGTAAGTGAATCATTTACTCTCTTTTGCTGAACATTACAAGTAAGAATAATTTTTTGTTAGAAACAACATATTACTCGGGCATCTCTATTGCGAGTTTTGAAGGAAAGAGATGTTTTCAAGGGAGGAATATCTTCGTTAGGAAAGGTCCTGAAAGATATAGGATTCCGCTGGAAAAAGGATGATCCACGCAGAGGGGCTCATGGAGTTGGATCACATTGCTTTCCGCAGAGTGGAGTTTCTAAGAAAATACATTAAAAATCTGCACCAGGAAAAACCTTCACAATTTGTATATTTAGACGAAACGTGGATTTTTGAAAATGGCACTGTTTCTAGATCATGGCAAGATGATAGTAAAAACAGCGTTAAAAAATAAAATCAGATGAAAAAGGTTAGCATTGTAAGTTTAACAGTATTTAAATAATATTATTTATCTATTTTCTTAGATATATCGTTCTTCATGCTGGCAACAGAGATGGATTTATTCCTGGTGCTTCATTGATTTTTACATCGAGCACAAAAAACCCCGGATTACCACGGGGAAATGAATCAGGAAGTTTTTTTAAAATGGTTTGAAGATCAGCTTTTGAAAAATTTGGAGGAGCCCTCAATTATTGTTATGGATAACGCAAGTTATCATAGCACATTGGCCGATAAAACACCCAATGCTAGTTGGAAAAAACAAGACATTATTGATTGGTTAACAAGCCGGTCAGTGAATATTGAGGGGAATGTGTTAAAAATGGAATTATTGCAGTTGGTTGCACAGTAAGTATATTAAGTGAATTCTGTGTGCTCAAGTACTAACAAATTTTTTTCAGGCACAAACCTCCAAAAACGTATGTCGCAGACAACCTTGCGGAACAGTATGGACATACTGTACTCAGACTTCCTCCCTACCATTGCATTTTCAACCCCATAGAAAATGTGTGGGGGATTGCCAAAACCTATTATAATAAACATATAGGTGAACATGGGTACGGCGTAGAAAATACCCTAAATATGTGGCAAGAAGCGTTAAGTAAAGTAACAGCTGAAACGTGGTCAAATTGCGTTACACATGCAGAGGGCATTATACAGAAGTGGTGGGACAGGGAAGTGGGTTTTGATGTAGAAGACATTGCCCCAATAATAATAGAAGTCAACGACGAAGAATCTGATGACACTTGTGATAGCGATTAATTATTATATTATATTGTAGATAATTAGTTTGCTGAGTTTCAAGTGTATTGAAATAAATTTACATTTTTACTGTTTTGTCAATGTTCGTTTTAAGTTATTTTAATCAATTCATAAATTAGATCAATTTAAATAAATAATAATCACGTTGTAATCTGATGCACAATAATAATTGCAATTTATAAATTTTACTGTTTGATGGGTGAATACTGTTTGTTGGGTTGCATACTGGTTAGTCGGTTGAATACTGTTTGGTGGGTTGCATACCATTGTGATTTATTTAAGTCGTTTTTAAACCTAGCGTAAACGGAATAAATATGTGACATCATGACTTGTTGATGACGTGCATAAACTGGCTCCTTGCCTTTTCTATATACAATTCACCAAACCATTATACCAAATTTCCGCTCGTTTACCAAAGATTTTCGGGATGAATTTATTCATTAAACATTGATCACAAGGAGCCTAAAAATGCACCCTACAGTATGGGAAGCAAAGTAAAAACTTAAAAATTGCCAAAATGGGAACTAGAAAAATAGCTCCAGTCTGAAGGTATTCGAGAATACAAAAATCCAACAAATGTACACGCCGCCTAATCAGTACAACGACATTCAAAGTTGTCGATAGTGAAAATGGATAAAAACAGGTATTAAATATTTTAGGACCGCAACAAATTAATAACGAATATGCTTATCTACTTAATGTTTACCCGTAGACTGAATGACGTAGTTTTGATTTTATATTGTAGACCGATACATTTGAAAATTTTCTACTGGTTCTAGAATGCACAATCTTTTATAGATTGTGTATTATAATTAAGATAATGTACTTTATTAGTCACGATTTTGGCCTACCTTGGGGTATTGCCCTACTAACTTAGCTTAACAATGCTTCAGTTTAACAATTATTCAGGGTCAAGATTTATACCCATATATTCGGGGCCTCGATAGGCGAGTGCTGCGATCGCTTGCAGTCAAGGTCACAGGGGTTTTTCGAGAGTCTGTGGGCGATGGTTCGAATCCAGACCGCGGCAGTTGTCAGCTCCAGGAAACATCTCACCATAAGTTAGGTTAAAGGTAATTTAAGGTAGTGGTAGTACTAGCATGCACAATGGGTCCGGAAAAGTGGCCTGAGTGCTGTAGGACGTACAATCCACATCCACCCATATATTCGGTGCACAATTTATATAGCATAACCACATATAATCTGTTATCTGTATTTGGGCTAAAACATTTTCTGCTAGAGATATCCATTGGTACAGAAAAATGTGGTGAATAGCAAACAGATACAATTTTCGATTGAGGTTAAGTACTATCACAATTAATCAATGTTGTTTCTAAATAATTTTCATCAAATAGTTCACTGGAGCCCTTGTCTATACAATCTCTCATATATCTTTCAAAAGTCGTCATTCAATAGCAATATAAGTTTACTTGATTAGTTATTGACTGAATTAATCAATTATTATATTTAATAATTATGTGATTCATGGGGACACGATCAATTCTAATAAAATTGGATTAAACGCAGATTCCCAAACTCTCAAACTGCGCAAAGCAAAATTCTGGCGTTGAAAGCAAAATTAATTATAACGGAGGTTAATGTTTCTTGAACTTACAAATTCACTACAATACAAAAGCATTATCAGCATTTAAAACAGTAGCCCTGTGGCATACCTTGTCGTTAGCTAAAGCTGTCTGGGAAGTAAATACTTCACTTAATTCGCAGTTCTTACACGGGAGAACGATGCACCAATCGGAGGACTTGTTTTCGGATGGAGAGCTGTATAATTAACTTCCAACGTTTTTTAACAGTTGCTGTACATGCATATGTTTAACGTAGTTTTAAATAGGTGAAGGGTTTCCTGGAGCTGACAACTGCCGAGGTCTGGATTCGAACCATCGGCCACAGACTCCCGAAAAACCCCTCTGACCTTGACTGCAAGCGATCCCAGCACTAGCCTATCGAGGCCCCGTATATATGGGTATAAATCGATTCTGAATAATTGTTAAACTGAAGCATTGTTAAGCTAAGTTGGTAGAGCAATACCCCAAGGTAGGCCAAAATCGTGACTAATAAAGTACATTATCTTAATTATAGTACAGAATCTATAGATGATTGTGCATTCTAGAACCAGTAGAAAATTTTCAAAGGTATCGGTCTACAATATAAAATTAAAACTACATAATTCAGTCTACGGGTAAATATTAAGTAGATAAGCATATTCGTTATTAATTTGTTGAAGTCCTAAAATATTTAGTACTTGTTTTTATCCATTTTCACTAGCGACAACTTTGAACGTCGTTGTGCAGATTAGGAGGCGTATACATTTGTTGGATTTTTGTATCCTCGGCATTTTTTAAAATTCCCAAACGAATACCTTCAAACTGGAGTTATTTTTCTAGTTCCCATTTTGGCAATTTTTAAGTTTTTACTTTGCTTCCCATGAAGAATAACTTAAATTGAATTTCTCGAAAACTCTCAAGAAGCAATGGGTAGGTATTGTAACATTTTCAAAACACATTTACATTATAATGAAATATTTAAACTTATCAACATAGTGAAAGATATAAGAATATATGCAGATCAACTAAACCATTAAAAAACCAGGGAAGTAAAACTCTGTAAAAGGCTTTAGACAAAACTTTCCTCGTCAACATTGTGACACTAAATAATTTTAAAAATCAAATTAAGTTAGGAGTACAAATTTCTTCACGTTTCTAATAAATTAAATACATTTTCAAATAAAAAAAATTATCCCGCTGGGGTTTGAACCCATCGTATCTGCAGCCTGCAGAATGCTCGATTCTAACGGAATCTCGGCAGCGGATATAACTACAGCGAAATTCCATCTGTGCTACCGAGTCTGTTCCAGATAAGTCCCGCGCGTCTGTCTTGAAGAGCACGGTGTTATGTATGAAATATTTTTACTCTTTTGTGACATTATCCTTTATCGGTTGAGTCTTATTTTCGACAAATGTAAAACCTGACCTATGTGAAAGTTGCTACTTTCTTTTATTTCAAAATTAACCCAAAAGTAAACAAAATTTAATTTTTTAAGGTGCTCACCCTGTATATATTTGTATGAAATTGTACCGTTTTCATGCGAGGTAGATATACAATATGTATGCAAAATATCGCAAAGTGATTTTTTCGTAATTACAATACTTCCTACGTCTTTCAGACGAGGAAAGTAAAAAAATACAAACGTGGTAGAAAGTGTACGTTCATATTGAGTGCATATTTTTAGAGTTGCTGTAAATGATGAGCTAGGTATTTCTTTTTCTGAAAAATATCAAGGTCTTGTGTTAGTTTTTGAAATTTATCATCTAGTCTTGTTTTAAATTCTTCAAGGGTCTTCGATATCCAACACCAGATTTTGAAGGGGCAGTACTTTATTTTGCAGTTCAGAAGGTTTTCAATCTCTCTTCTAGAAACTTGAGAAATTATAATTTTTTTAAGAATTTTCATATTTTGGTATAATCACATACCGTGGATTACATTCAAGCCTAAGAAATTATTCTGAAATCGAATTTAATTATTAATCACAGAGCAGCTAACTCTTGCTCAAAAATCCGATTCAAGTAAATTGTGCGACACCGTGTCAATTTAAACTAATCAGCTGTAGCCCTTTGCATATAACTGTAATATTATGAATTTTCGAAAAAACGTGTTACTCGCTTCAACTAATAATTGCATCATCATTCTTCATTAATATGCTTGAAAAATTTAGTAAAAATGACTTATTTTCAATAATTCCGAATACGATATTAACATTTTTACGTTAAGTGTGAAATTTTTGTTTGGATTAGCAGGTTAGCTTTTGCGAATTTAATGTACTTTTTAAAGTACTTTTGTTCTGTGAGTTGGTTTAGAGTTTACTTCACTTGTGTGCCAGTCTACGTACAAGCGTGGCGCGCCTTTCCCAGCAGCGTAGAATAGTCCTGTGTGTGAGCTTGAGGAGGTACCTTTGTGCTAGGGATGGTTGTCAAATAACTGACCTACTCTCTTAAACCTAGTTCGTTTACTGGAGTAGGTCCACCTAGTTCGGAGTTAATAAAGAGTAGGTCACCTGATCCGGCGTTCGTCTAATGAATTGAACCGTTTTGCACCTAACTGAACTGAGGCTGACTGAATATGAAGCGGCGGAACTGCGAAACGGAAGCAAACCCACTCCTCAGAAATGAATCGGATCTAGTTCCCATTCACGGACTTGAGGAATTGAACTTGACCTCGGTATGGAAATTGATCGGCGCAGTTTGCACTTCGCAATAGCTCGTTACCAAGTGCGAACCTACGAACTGAAACTCTACTCATCTGTACACTGGACTCGTGATAAGAACGATTTTTAGGACACAAAAGCGTTCGGTGCTGTTACATCGCATACTTTGTGAAAGATCCAAATGTGATTTGGGGCTAGTTGGAAAGAGGATGAACCAACGCTCATCATACTAGCTGGTTTGTGGGGTCTGCGATGCACGGGGGCGAAGCTACAGCGGTAAAAAGTTGAGGTGCATTTGTAGCAAACTGGATGTTCCCATAAACAGGAAGAAACAAAAAATGTGGAATTTTATTTTTAGCAGTATGTGGATTTTTAAGAATTTTGCGGCTCAGCTTGATTGCAAAATGAGGAAACCGTTATAATTATCAGAAAAATTGTAAAATTCATAATTGTGTGACATGCGCTGTTTGGAGACTTTCTACTGCTCGATTTTATTTTTAAGAGAATTTGGGAGGTAAGAATTTGGCGGCCCAGGTGGATTTGGGGGTTGCAAAATGGGGAAAACGTTATAATTATCTGAAAAACTTAAAATTAATATTTGTGTAAAATTCGCTGTTTAGAGGCTTTCTACTGGTCGATTATACTTTTCAAGAGAATTCGGGATGTGGAAATTTTGCAGTCCAGGTGGATTTGGGGGTTGCAAAATAGTGAAAACCGTTATAATTATCAGAAAAACTTTAAAAACTAATATTTGTGTGAAATGATTTGTTTGGGGACCTTCTACTAGTGTTTTTATTTTTTAAGAGAATTCAGGATGTGGGTATTTTGCGGCCTAGGCGGATTTGGGGGTTGCAAAATGGAGAAAACGTTAGAATTATTAGAAAAACCGTAAAATTAATATTTGTGTAAAATTCGCTGTTTAAAGGTCTTTCACTGGTCGATTATATTTTTAAGAGAATTCTGGATGTGGGAATTATGAGGCTCAGGTGGATTTAGGGGTTGCAAAATGGGTAAAACGTTATAATTATAAGAAAATTTTTAAAATTAATATTTGTGTGAAATGCGCTGTTTGGAGACTTTCTACCTGTCGATTTTTTTTTTAAGAAAATTCGGGATGTGGGAATTTTACGGCCCAAGTGGATTTGGGGAAATCACTTCAAACAAATATTAATTTTAAAGTTTTTCTGATAATTATAACGGTTTTCCCCATTTTGCAACCCCCAAATCCACTTGGGCTGCAAAATTCTTACATCCCGAATTCTCTTGAAAAATGCAGCACATTTTACACAAATATTAAATTGAAGTTTTTCAGATAATTATAACGTGTTCCTCATTTTGCAACCTGGGTGGCCAAATTGCTACCTCCGAAATTCTCTTAAAAAATTAAATCGATCAGTAGAAAGTCTTCAAACAGCGCATTTCACACAAATATTAATTTTAAAGTTTTTTTGATAATTATAACGTTTTTCCCATTTTGCAACCCCCACATCCACCTAGGCCGCCAAATTCCCATCTCCCAAATTCTCTTAAAAAATAAAATCGACCAGTAGAAAGTATCCAAACAGCGCATTTCACACAAATATGAATTTTACAATTTTTCTGATAATTATAACAGTTTTCCCATTTTGCAACCCCTAAATCAACCTAAGCCGCAAAATTCTTAAAAACCCACAGATTCATCCACATACTGCCAAAAACAAAGTTAGACATGCTTTTCTTTTTCTCTGTTTATGCGAACATCCAGTTTGCTACAAATGCACCTCAGCTTTTTACCCCTGTAGTTAAATAGAATACTAAAATACTAAACGTTAAATGCTATTGCTTTATACTTATAAAATTCTTGTAGTAGCGTGGATAACTGTTCTGATTGTTTTATTAGATTGTGTAGGCTGATGCTGTTTTGAAGAGTAGGGGATGCTTCAACGTTAATTTTATTTTTGTGTTTGGGAGTGAAATACGTTTTGATGGCGCAGTAGTGGGTGAAATATTATCAAATTTTTTCTCTATTGCTTCGATCGCGTCTTAGTAATCTTATTCCGTTTCCAACTATTCATTGCTGTCAGCAGTTTTGTCGCGGTGGTAATCTTCATTTACCAATATATCGATGTAAAGGCTTTCAATGCCACTCCATTGTTTCATTATTCTCTTGATTAGGTTGTGGAAGTGGCTCTTGGGCTTCTCTCTTGGCAGCTCCTCCGTAATTTAGCTGACTGTATGACTTAGTAGCTGCAGTAAATCGCCTTGTTTCCTTCTTAGCAGTATCTGTTCTATGGATTGGCGCAGATTTTGTGGTTTAGTTTCATAAAATTCCTCCATACTGTTTGGTAAGGTTGATCGTATAGACTGAGGCTGTACTAATTGTAGTAAGATGGATTTCATGTCGGAGCAAATGATCAATCGAGATGGCGGAGGTGCTGACGACCAGGGGATGTGGATGTTTCTTGTACTGGTAACGAGATAAATGTCCAATGATGTTAACCAATGTAGTTTAATTCCCGTGCTTGTTGACCAACGGAGGTAGTTTTTAATTTTACCTGAAGTTTAGTTCCGGCGGTTATGACGTCCAGATTAGTTGGAATGGTAGTCTGCTCTGCGTAGTAGTTGATGGACAGATCGAATCCCCGGACGATGCATTTTCCTTAGTCGGATAGATGGAGTTTTCTTTCCTCGGTTCGGCTCGAAGGAGGTATCTACCGATGTGGAGTTTCAGTATCGGTGACTTCTTGTAATAAATGCCAGTTGCTGGTATCACCGCTCTCCTGCCTCAGATACGAAGTAGTTTTGTCTTGGAAGGCGACCTCCTGGGTTAAGGGTTGGGGGTTTTGCCGGTGTACAATCACATACACCAAGTTTATAGGATAGCATACCCGTCGTAGATGTTAAGAAAATCGTCAGTATAAATACTGATTTATTGGCTAACTATGATTTCATAATTAAAAGTACGCTGATAAATGTTTTTGAGAAACTGTTGTAGTTCGTTCACTTGTTTCGCACTACTTTATCTTTATCTAAAATTGAAGAATAATTAAATAATTATTTTTTTTAATTTTCTGTGTAATACCTAAGCACATTTGGCAGCATTGTTGTATGTAATTTGAGTCGTAGATTGCGAAAAACATAAAATATATAGGATGATCCATTTAAAAAATCAAAGTTAGTGTTATTTCCGGTGAAATCGGAAGTCGGCCATTTTGATTATACTTGCTTGTCAATCTGAAATTATGTCTAGTATCCTTGTATCAAATTTCATCCAAATTCATTCATAAGTAACAGAGATAGGGGCATGGCCCTGGTCTCATTGTAACCCGGTATAGAGTCTGTTTTACCTGAAATGAAAATAAACATATTAATTCAACTACAGCGTAATAATGGAAATTGTTTGGTTCATCAGTGCATCAGGTTAGTTTTCATATTTACAATTATTTTATGGTCATTTTGACTCCAATTTATTATAGTTATTTTCATACAGTTTGGAATTAAACCGTATTTTCGGAATTTGATTAAATAAAGTGGTGAATGAAAATTCATTTTCATTAACCAGTTTAAACATTATTTATAGTATTTGCATTTGCATTTAGCATTTGAAAATCAGGTACCGCCCTCATATAAAAATGTATGATCGCACTGTAGAAGTGTCCGTAACAGACATTTTAGGTAATTTTTGAATAAAAATTATTGTCAATTTGATATGAGATGTTATTTCTGAAACATTGCCTATATTACATAATAAATAGTTTTGTTTATTAGACACCGCAAAATCTGATTTTGTAAATTAAATTCGCGTGCAACCAATTCAGTGGTTAATTCGTTAACTCTCTTCTATTCTTGGAATATTTTTCCCAAAATTACTAACCAAATTATCTTTTAAGGGAGCCATGTATGGGCAGTATCTCCCCTTTTGCAATTACTGGAAATTACTATGCTGTAAACAGCAACTAATTTAAAGCTTTGGGCGATCAATCGATTGGGAATTCTCGTAATACGATATTAAAAATGTGTTCAAGGCATTCAACTCATAACGTTTTATTTCGGTCGTTAAAAATTTAATTATTTCCCCGCGAAATAAACGAGCCGTAGAAATACCTCGTATTATTAGCGTTCGATTAACTTTAAAGAAAAGTGCAAATTTGCTTTGCTTTTATTTGGAGCAACATGTTAAAGTCGGTAATTAATTTTGCATATCGAAGTGTGCAACGAGCACATTTTTAATTAACAGTAAACACCTTGTAAATTACGGGTCCAAGAATCGCGTGCCCAATTTTTTTAATAGTCTTGATAGCGTTGCTGGGGAGCAACCCTCCAAGAATATTAATGACGGTGTTAAATAGCTCCACATTAATACACGACAGAAGTATAATAAACTGTTTTGTTTTAATAATTACGCGGTAGTAAATTAATTTCCCGAACTTTTCCGCTTTCCAGAGTGTAGAATTGCAATCTGGACCATCTTTAGATCTCTTCCTTGCAGAACTCAAATTGCTCATTAGTTCATTGTAGGTAAAACGCTTTGTGCAAAAATCTATAAATTTGGAATTTACATAAGTAGTCATATTAAATCCGTATTTACTTATAGAGATAATTAAAAAGCTAAGAAATTAACTCCGATTCTAAATATTTTATATTTATTTTCAGAAAGTTCTTAATTGTTAGTCAGTGCATAATAGTTCTTTAAAGGCCGAGCGTTGGTAATGCTCTGAAAGGAAAACAAAAGTGCCTTTATGTAGAATAAACCAGAGACTTTAAATTCATAGATGGAAATGTCTAAATCTTGTAACTAAACAATTTCCTCTCTATTTATTTATACGTACATTAAAATGATACTTTTTCAAAAACTCTTACTTGCAGCAATAATGTCCTTTTATAATAAAATTTGTTTAAATAGAGTGTGATGCGAAACATACATAAGTTGTTCGGAAGTAGAACACTATTTACATATCTTGAAATAATAAAAAATATCCATTAGTTTCCTTCCAACGATTTAAGACAATAAATCATTTACTTTGAGGAAGAAACATGTGTTGTACATTATACAAATTCCATTCCTTTTATTTAAAGCAGAATAAAAATGCATACTGCGATTTCTTAGATCTTCAAAATAAGATTCAGATAACAGTGTTATTTTAATATTAAATTTAAAAAAAAGCGAAGCAAACCCACCGTTGCATACAAATTTAATATACACCAATTGCATCACTCATAGGTAGATAAAAATAAAATACTGAGTAAATTAACCGACTAATTTAATATTCAAGAGTATGTAGTATAGTGAATTGATATAGTGAGAACGGCGCAACTTTTCTAACCCTTTGTATATAGTGCTGCCCAATATCTGTCTCTTAGGAATTTGGTAGGCTTTCACCTGCTTGGTTTCTCAGAAAATGAGCAGTCCGGGATGTCAACATTCTTCGATGGATTACGATGTCCGTGAGCAGTATCAAAGCAAATCGAGTCCTCAGGTAATTTCATCGATGAATCTTTGAAAAGTCTGAGTCGTATTACGCAAACCGAGACTCGTAAATTGAAATTCAAATAATGCGAATGCAGTTGTTACGTATATTGTCGGGGTCACCACTTTAGGTTATTGCTTCTCTCATATATAAGGTGTGGAGTACATTAAAAAGTTGTGTAATTTTCTCCCATAAGGCTGTAGGTAAATTTTCCATAGGCGGAAATATTTTACTAAATTCTAGAAGAATAATTTAGTTTACAATTATTTTGCCCAGAATGTCTATGGTTTAGCTTTTTGACACAGTAGAGGTTTGTTTCTTTTAATAACTAATCTGTAAAGGGCTTTCCTCAGAACTTCTCTCGCAAGTGGAAGTTGTGACACTAAATATTTTGAAAAATAAAGGGTCACTAGGGGTAAAAATATCGTAACGTTACTAATACTACTGAAGCAATAAGGGAAAACATTTGATAATGCAAATTTTATCAGTTTGCAACTAAAAGAAGTATTACAACAGTGACATCGACAAAATGCCACCATTTCTTCGACTCTATATATATATATATATATATATATATATATATATGTATATATATATATACCATAGATAGATGCTAGCATCTCTGCTTTGTTCACAGTGATACCATTCCAGGACACTACAGTTTTTTATTGCAATATCTTTCTTTTCTGCCAACAAAGCGCACGCTTCAGAAGATTATGGTTGGATCACTCTTGGACCTTTATCTTTTATGCAAGACACGTTACATTCCTTTACTGCCTATTGCCTAATTTACTGGCCCTTATCCTTTTAGCTCCTAACGCTCCACAGCAGTCAACGTTCCTGGACGCTATTTCCTCAAGTAAAAAAACAGTAGTGATAAAGTTGTCGAGGTTTTGTAAGGTTTTTTAACATTGATGCTGCTGAATTTATTTTGTTTCCCAACATAATATTGACATTTATACACATTTTGCATATCTAATAGCAAATTTCATGAGTACCATGAGTACCATGAGTACAAATCGCTATACAACCTCATGTGGATTGATCATATTGCGCTCTAAAATATTTCATTTGTGAGGCACTACTGAGTTAAATTTCATTTATTTTCATAAATGGTAGGTAGTGGTAGGGATGGGTACCTGACATGAAAACAATCGGGTCACGCTGGGTCCCGTCGTATTTGAAAATCTAGCCGTGAGCGTGAGTGAAAATTTCCTAGGCGTGGTTCACGTTTCACGTTAATATCACGTTAAATATTAGATAACGAATAAAAGACTTCAGGGTGCTCCTGCTGTTCACCCATGTGGAAGAACTGAAACTAGAGCGGGAGGTTATTGCACTTCTGTGTGGCAACCTACAATGACGGCGCTTCGCAGCTGTATTGTGTTGTGAATGTTGCGTCGACAGTCAATCGCGTGTCTGCGTCTATAGGCGACCAAGTAGGGCTTACTTTTAGTTCCTCAGACATAGAAGTACTTTTAAACCTAAGAATAAAAAGTGTTGCCTAGCAACATGTACCTTCTTGTACTCGTATCAGTAAGGAAAACGTCAATTCCAATGACAGCTTTTGGTATTAAAATTAATGTCTTTGAAGACGGTTGCAAGAACTGTTTTTGAGATAAATCAGTATTTATGCCTTGTTGTAAGCTATTGTAGTCAGTTTTCATGTATTTCTTTTTGTGTGTACTATTCTGATTGCAACATATCACGTAAATTATTTCACGTGCAAAACATATTTTTTTAACGTTTTTAATTCTGTTGTGGGTCCTTTATTGGCTTTAAATGTAAACATTCTGTTCGATCTGAACAATTTAGTGCGTTACTTGATATAGCTGCAACGCAGAAATTCGAAGGGTAGTTGCTCCGTAACTTAGGCAGAAATAGCCCGTTTCCTTGCAATATCCCACAAAATGTTGGTTCTCATACGCGGCTCGCCTGCCCTTCGAATTCGATCACCGGTAACGTTTTTTTTATTTGAAAATTTATTTAATTTATTAGAAACGTGAAGATATTTTTAGTCCTAACTTAATTTGATTTTTAAAATTATTAGTGTTACAATGTCGAAGAGAGAACTTCTGCGTAAAGCCTTTTGCAGATTTTTTTTCAACTGAAATCACTGCTTTGTGAGCCGGACCGTTTCATTCATTAGATTCATTAGATGCATTGGTACTCCTCTCTTACGGTTTCTTCTTTTAAAGGTACTGTATGACGAGTGGCGTCAATGACAACCACAATTTAGATTATGATCTAGATCTATTCAAGGCAAGTTACTTATTAATATCCCCTCGTATATCGCTTCTGGTGTGAATTTTTGTCAGTTCAAATTCTTATAATTTATCCATCGTTGTAAAACTCAAACTTAAACATCAAGACGTATTGGTTTGTCATTTTAACCTCATACGTGCTGCATTATAATTATAATAATAATATTAAATGTCTTTATTCAGTTTCATACAACATATAAAAAAAAGAAAAAGAAAATTGAGTTACAAATTAAATTAAAATTGAAACCTGAACCACAAGGGGAAGTTCAGATGCACATTATAGTTAATGTGTCCTGATCTGCCACTTTACCCATGACGTAAAATAGGTATTAAAATATAAAATAATGATTTGCCTAAAACTACCCTAACCTAATACTCTGCTCAGAGCTAGGAAGAGTGACACATACAGTCATTAAGCTATTTATTAAATAGTACTTTGGCGTACATATAATAAATTAAACACTCTTTTCTTAAATGAATTAAATGGCATAGTCTTTAACGAGTTAGGTGAGGGATTATAAATTTTTGAAGACATATATTTAAAGGATCTCTCAAACATGACTGTTTTATGCAATGGTGGTGTGAATAAAAAGTTAATGTTTCTTAAATTCAAATGATGAACATCAGTTCTGAAAATGATTTTGTTGTAGAGATACATAGGCTTACTAGTGTTAATAATTTTATTAATTAAACAAGCATGGTGTAAGGTTTTGCGGTTAGTCATATTGAGCCATTGTAATTCTCGTAATGTGTGAGAAATATGGTCATACTTTCGAATGCCAAAAATAAATCTCAGACAAGAATTTTGAACACGTTGTATTTTCTGAGCAGTATCAACATCTAAGTTAGGACCATAGACTACGTCACAGTAGGAAAACTGAGATAAAACAAGCGCTTCGCACAACATTATTTTGGTTTTTTTAGTTAAATAAGCTCTGTGTGGGTATAGTAATTGAAGACTGATGTAAACATTTTTAGTATTATTAGTAACTTGCTGTTTAAATCTTAATGTATTATCAAAAATCAGCCCTACATTTTTTGCACTGTCAACTATAGGACTTTGTGTGGTATCAATAAAAAAAGTAAGTGTTGTTTTTAACAGATTGCATTCATTTTTGTTTTCAAATAATATAATGGCCGATTTAGAAGGATTCATTATTAGTGAATGACGAACTGATGCTTCCACTAGTTACTGGAGGTCTGTGCGCAGTCTCTCTACAGCTAAAAGTTTTGTAGAAGGCAACAACGAGTAATACAGCTGGGTGTCATCAGCATACATATGTAGATTGGCGATTTTGATACACTTATAAAGATTGCTAGTATAAATAGTAAACAGCAATGGACCCAGAATCAAGCCTTGAGGAACTCCTCGACTGATGTTTACATTCTGAGACCAGCTATTTTGAAGAACAACAGTTTGAGATCGATTATTCAAGTAACTACTAATTAGTGCAATTGAATTGCCACTGAAACCAATAAAATGAAGGATAGCTACTAAAAGAGAATGTGAGATAGTATCAAATGCTTTGCTGAAGCCTAATAGAATTAAGATACTTAACATACCTTTATCAGTGGCATCGAGTATATCATCAGTGACTTTCAGCAAAGCAGTAGCGCAACTATAATTCTGTCTAAAACCAGACTGTATATCTGGAATGATGTTATACCGCTCCAAATGTTCCCTAATTTGAAAATTGATAATTTTTTCAGCTATCTTTGAGAAAGCAGGCAAAATACTGATATGGCGTAAATCACTGTAACTTTTAGGATTTGCTACTTTTGGTATGGGTATCACCAGACGTTTTTCCAACAATCAGGGAAGGTATGGGTTAACAAGATAGTATTGATAATGTGCGTGATGTAAGTCAAAATATATGGACAACACAATGAGAGCATACAAATACTAATTTTATCGGAACCACTTGCGTTTGATTTAATGTAATTTAACACAAGCAAACCGCGCGCTACGCGCTGCGAGTCTTGAATTGGCGGGCACGTGAAATAGGATACGCGAAAGGTCAAGCTTCGATCCGAGCGCTAAGATAAGAAAAACAAAACCTAAACAAATATAAACATCTGTGAAGCCGGAACGTGAGATTTTATTTTGTGCCACAGACACACATTAAGGAAAATTATATTATAGATTTTTTGAACACAGTCTACGTCAACGGCAATAAAGGAATGCTCCACAATAGTATCACTAACTATATTATTAGTGTAGTAGTGTAATAGATTTTGATTCACATCGGTGGAGGGAATGTTATTTACAAAAAAGTTGTTAATAGCATCAGATTGCATTAAGGCTTTCGGCAAAGATTTATTTTTATTTGGTGCAATTGTTAGTAATCGTAGTTCTTTCCATATGTGCTTAGAGCTACATTTTTTTATATTGAAATTAAAATAAGCCTTTTTCTCGTTTCTAATACTAATAGTTGTAAGATTTCGCAATCTATATTATAATTTTCCTTAATGTGTGTCTGTGGCACAATAAAATCTCACGTTCCGGCTTCACCAATGTTTATATTTGTTTAGGTTTTGTTTTTCTTATCTTAGCGCTCCGCTCGGAGCTTGACCTTTCGCGTATCCTATTTCACGTGGGCGTAGCGCGCAGTTTGCTTGTGTTTTATAATATTCAGAATGTGTTGGACGCTTAGTTTTCCGATAACGTCGCTTAGCTTTATCTCTTAAAGTCATCATTAAACGTATATTATCAGTCAGCCAAGGAGACTTTCGTTTAGTGATTTTTACTGTTCGATAGGGTGCATGCAGATCAAATAGATCTATAATACATTTATTAAAATACTGAATTTTATCATCCACATTATCAATATTACAAATATTCTGGAAGGGAGTTTTACAAAGGTCACTATAAAATAGATCAAAATTAAAATGATTAAAATCTCTAAACGTTTTATAAATAGGGTCGATTATGGGTAGAGGTAGATGTGTTTCTCGTTACTCTTGTTGGCTCATTAATGATTTGTTTAAAATTTAGTGTTTCACACATCGTATTAAAAGAAACAGTTGCATTATGATCAACATCTAACATGTCAATATTTATATCACCTAAACAGATGATGTTATCAGCAGAAGACGCAAAATAAGATAAAGATTCTTCCAATTCATTTGGAAAAACTTGTAATCAACAGTTGGCGCTTTATAAATTACACCGACTACAAGTGAAATTGAATGTAGTTTAATATTAATCCAAAGTTGTTCAATATTCTCATTACTGTTTATAATTTGATAGTTAAAAGTATCACGAATAAATATGCAGACACCGCCTCCTCTCGAAAGACGATCTTTAAGTAATGTACTGTATCCCTTGATAAAAATGTAATTATCACTTACCGCTGGTGTGAGCCACGTCTCACTGACAGTAAATACGTCAATCTCGTTGGAGCTGAGATAATCAGACAGTTCATGCATTTTTGGAATGAGAGATCTTATGGTTAGATGTGCCACCCTTACTACACTCATGACATCGAATACCTAAATAACATAGTACATAATAACAAAAATTATAAGTGCTATAAGTTAATTATAGTATCAACCTTAGTGTAAAACAACCAAAATTCAAAATTAATTTAAAATCAATAGGAAATAAATGCAACGTAAATTATAATATCAAACATAAACATTTTGTTTTATGTACGCTAATTAAAAGCCAAATTAATTAAAATTTATTTTAAGTGTAACAATGAAGGAATTAAAAGGTAATGCTATCTGGGTACAAGTGCAGCACGATTCTTTCTTTTATACACACGTTCCTCAAACGTATGCTTAAAGACCAGGTTGCTGGCTATCTGTAGCGATTAAATTATATTGCGACAGTTCTTCGAAGTTTGATATGCGTATTATCCTGTTATCCAGGGCCGTAACTAGGTATAGGCGGAGTAGGCCCCCGCCTACAGGCGCAAGCGACCAGGGGCGCCAAAATGAGAGTAGAAAAAAATTATTTCTTTCATACTAATGAAACAAAAACAAATCAATGAGTGGGCAATTTTAAGGACGAATTAATTTGTAATATTACGGTTTTACCCTAAATAATGCTAATTATAATCATAGGAATTGCTCCTAATCTGGTCGACATATTACATTCCATGCTAACGATCATATTCTACATTATAACAATTTACGAAGTTTCATAGGATCACATAGGATCAGATCACGGACTTATATTGGGGAAAATAAATATATCAATAAAGCCTGTGAAGTCAAGAAATACAAAAATTGAAGAACGACTAAATATAGAAAGCCTCGAAAATGAGGGGACTAAAAACCTGTATTGCAACAGACTAACAGAGAAACTACACATGCACAACTTAGCAACAGTAACAGACATAGAAGAAAGTTGGAAAATCATTAAAGAAAGTATTCAACAAGCAGCAGTAGAGGCCTTGGGTAAAAGAAAAATAAATACAAACAAAAGAGAATATAAAACACCATGGTATGATGACAGGGTTAAAATATTAGCAAAAGAAAAGAAACAAGCGTTTTTAACCTACAAAAGAAGGAAACCGCCCGAGGCTAGAGAAGAATACGTGATAATAAGAAATAGAGTCAATCAAGAAATAGACAACATCAAAAAAGAACACTGGGAGAAATTAACCAAAGATATGGAACACGACCTATACGGATCCCAAAGAAAAGTGTGGAAAATGATAAAAAGATAAAAAAAAGACATGAACGAATTCATTCGAATAAATGATATCACAGAAGAACAATGGATCGAACACTTCACAAAACTATACGGAGAAACAGAAGAAGATGACATAGTAACGAACAACGAGGGAAACAGAGAAGAAGTGCAAGTATTAGAAGAAGAAATAAACATACGGATAAAGCAACTGAAGAACAGAAAGGCGCCAGGTCCAGACGGGATACAAAACGAACTCATAAAATATGGAGGGACAACACTAGGAATATGGATCCAAAAACTATTCAATAGCATAATAAACACTGGGAAGGTGCCAAAAGAGTGGAAGAAAAGTCTCCTAATACCAATACTAAAGAAAGGAGACAGGAAAATGCCCGAAAACTACCGGGGCATCAGCTTAATGAATAGTACTCTCAAACTATTAACTGCAATAATAAAGGATAATATAGAAGGAAAAATAGATATGGCGGAAGAACAACAAGGTTTTAGAAAGAACTGCAGCACTATTGACGCTACTTTTATTATCCGACAAATAGTTGAAAAGTCCATCGAATACAACAAGACCGCATATATGTGCTTCGTGGACCTAAAAAGCGCCTTCGATAGGGTAAGGCGGAATGATATTATGAACCTACTAGAAATACAGCAAATAGAACAGCAGATAATAGAATTAATTAAAGAAATCAACGTGAATAATAAAGCAAAGATCAGAATGCCAAGAGAGGAAACAAAATACATAGACCTAAAGGGAGGAATAAAACAAGGGAACTCACTTAGCCCTCTACTATTCAACATGATAATGAATCAAATAATTCACGAAGTAAAAAAAACGAGAAGGATACAGAATGGGAGCTCATAAAATCACTACAGTATGCTACGCTGATGACGCGGTTTTGATAGCTAACAATGAAGACGACTTACAAAGACAACTCCATACCTTCAATGTGACAGCACGGTCATATAACATGAAAATTTCAGCAGAAAAGACTAAATGTATGGTAATCAGTAAAGAACCACGTAGATGCAAATTGGAAATAGAGGGGAAAAGCATAGAACAGGTCATGACATTTAATTACTTAGGAATTGAAATCACCAGCGAAAGAAACTTGACATCCGAGGTAACGAGGCAAGCAATCAAAGCGACGAGAGTTAGTAGCTGTCTAAGAGAAACCATATTGAGGAATAAATATATGACCACAGAAAGCAAGATGAGAGTATATAAGACTACCATGAGACCAATCCTAACTTACGCAGCGGAGACTAGGGCAGACACGAATAAAACAAAACAGAAAATTAATAATGTAGAAATGAAAGTACTAAAAACGATAAAAGGCATTACGTTGAGAGATAGACAAAGAAACAGTGCCATACGAGAGCAATGGTGCATCCAAAACATTAACAAGTGGATAAAACGAGAAAGAGGAAATGGAATGAACATGTAGACAGGATGGGACCGGACCGAATAGCAAAAATATGTAAGAACAACAAACCCTATAGTAGAAGACCAGTTGGAAGACCGCCAAAAAGGTGGAAAGATAATATACAATCAACCACAACAGAAACTGATTAGGAGGTAGACAAACAGGAGCAATCCTAGTCATGCGAAGAAGAAGAAGAAGAAGACGAAGTTTCTAAAGTCAATTATGTCAAAACAGAGTGTCTCACACAGGCTTAATATCAATGGAGAAATTACAAACTATCTTATTTGAACTATATATTTCAAAATTTGCAACAAAAAAATGAAGAAAAACTTGTAGCTAAAATAAATACCAATAAATTAAACTTTTAAGGTGAGGTGACAGGTACGAAAAGTACCTTTAAGTATTATTCTAATTTATGTTTTGTGTTCATATGATACTAAGCAATAAACATAATCACGTGAAGTTATTATGTAGAATTGCGTTTTATATTTTTTATTCGCATTCCCATTATTTTGTTTGTGTTTCTAATAATACTGAAATAGTAAAAGAAAACGCCCGATCGACGACAATAAAAACGTGACAGACGCAGACAGGCAGACACGCAGGCCGAACACGCATCATACCTTTATAATAAAGCACAACACTACATGCCATGTTAAACCGGTTAAAGTACCAAGGCTTTATTCAACGGTTTACTATTTTCGGGTTTTTGTAAATAAACTTTTCATTACTTTTAATAGGAATATTATCGCAAGAAGCAGTTATTTATTATGCTTATTGGTTGTGTTCTTTAAAACTACGAGAGGAAGTGTATTTCATCTAATAATAAAGAAGATTTATTACTGGCTTTCTGAATGCGCCCAAACGCTACGTTTAACCACACCCTTACAAATCGATTTTCCGTCATCGCCGCCCGATGCTAGTTCGGGTGGCATTTGTGGCAGGAAGATCTGCGCGTATCTTACACTAAAGCACGAAACTTTAAATTCAGCGTGCGCCCCAGGCTGCAGTTAGTTTATATACCGTGCGTCCACGAGACTACGCACCAAGACGCTGGAGTGATGCTAGTTTATTTTAAAGATCTACTCTTCCGGTGGCAGTTGATAGTCAAACGGTTGCTAAGCACTGACCATTAAAACTGAATTTGCAAGTAACAAATAAAGTGTCTTCGAACGTTTTTGAATGGCCATGGCTATACAACGTATGAATAATATGTTGGTGGCACTGCAAGTCTATGTCAAATTCGAGGTTAGCAGGTTGGGTTTTGTATCAGTCTGTGTCAAAACTGACGCAAAACCTAACCTGCTATCGTCCAATTTGACACCACACGTCAAGTTGAATACGACTAACCGTTTATTGCCACAGAAAAATAAATATGATAGGGTTTGTCATTAAGCTGTTTTCGTAAAAGCAAGAGCTGATCTTTGGGATAAATTAACGTTGCTCTAATTCCATGGTGCGAAACTCTGTGGACACATGGTATAAGAAAATAATATATGTTCTGTTTTATTTATAATATAATATGTACTCCCGTTATTAGAATTATGTTTTATATTTTTGTCTTTATCTAATTTTATTTATATTTTATTTTGTGTTAGACGCGTTTTTGTGTTATATTAAAATTCAGATGCTGATGCTTTTACAATGTATCAAAGTGGTGGACGCGACTCACTCATTACCACAATGCGGCGGTGGGGTGCAAACAGTGCAAGTGTAAGCCTTTCTTGGCGCAGTGATGGTTCATCATCATCAAACAGCTATACAGTTGTCCACTGTTGGACGTAAGCCTCCCGTAAAGATCTCCATTTCTCCCTGTCTTGCGCTGCATTTATCTAGTTGGTGCGGATGCGTTTGAGATCATCTGACCATAGCGTGGGCGGTCTGCCTCTGTTGCGGAAGGCATGCTCGCGCGGTCTCCATTCGGATATTTTCAATGTCCATCCATCATCATTTGTTCTGGCTAGGTGGCTCGCCCAGTTCCACTTGAGACTTGCTATTCTTGTGATGGCATCTGTGACTCCACTCCTCTTGTGAGTGATGGTTGCAGGCAGTTAAATTTAAATAGAAGAAAAAAATACTAACCTGACTAATGATAACAATAATTGTACTGACCGGGGGTGACCGTCCCCCGAGCACCTTCAACTTCAACTATTGTTGCAACCCGTATAAAATTAGTAAGTATCCGATGCCTAGGCGGAGCAACATGTCTTCGCGGGATCCCTAGCCGAAACAACATGTCTTCACTTTCCTTAACTATCACGTAATCATTCATCATGAGCAAGAACCTCTGGAATCTATCGTTTGCTGTAGCCTCCAAACAAAGCTACCAACATGATGAAACCAACTTACACGTGCATTCTATAGTAGCTATCATCTGACGCATTAACTAAAAATACGCATAGCACCGCATTGTTGGAACTCATCCCATTATAATTAATTATTGCTTCAAATAATCGCATACGCCAACAACTCCGAAAAATAGGGCACTTTGACAAACATACAGTGTGGAAATAATGTAACGGATAAATTCATTAACTTTGTTAGTATTAATTTTTATGAAAAAATTTTGAAGGGGTATAGCGATTTTAATTGTAGGACATACACTACAACCACCATTATGTTGCTATGTCATTTGTTTTAAAAGGTATGATGTCATCGACTTTTTTTAAATGACAACCTGTATTTTTTATTATTGATTTTGGTAATACTTTTTATGTTGTTTTCAATGATATGAAATTTTTTATATGTTACATCTGAAAAAATCGATAAAAATGATCTTAAAGTTATTAAAGTTATTAAAAACCAATGAAATGAGCAAAATAAATCTAGTTAGCGGTGCATTAACTTTGAATGGAGTTCTAGTTGTATTTTTCAATTGTTTTTTAAATTTCAATAATAACCAATGTGACGTCAATGACTTTCCGCCAAACGTAATTTATTTTGCTCATTTCATTGGTTTTTAATATTTAAACTTTAAGACCATTTTTACGATTTTTTCCAGATGTAACATATTGAAAATTGTATATCATTGAAACCAACATAAAAGTACTTCCAAAATCAATAATAAAAAATACAGGTTGACATTAAAAAAAAGGCCCTGACGTAATAACTTTTTAAAAAAATGACATAGCAACATAAATGTGGTTGTAGTGTATGTCCTACAATTAAAATCGCTATACCCCTTCAAGATTTTTTTCATAAAAATTAATATTAACAAAGTTAATGAATTTATCCGTTACTTTATTTCCACACTGTGTCGCGCCAGTGCAAGAACTCTAAACATTCTGCCCCGATTGGAATTCTATCCCTGACCAGCACACATTCTTCAACGCGGTACATTAGTTGCACCTCCACTTTGGTTCTATTTGCCAAGATTATATTATATTTTAGGGTTAAAAATTTTCCAGACATGTTAATCATAGTAACAAAAACTTAAAAATAATGCACCTTCACAAACTACCAAATATTTTAACCTTAACATATATAATTTGAAGTTTGTTGTTTATTTTGTAAAGTGTTGGATTTAGTTTTGAATATCTTCCTATTTGTTTTCAAAATACATCATATACTATATTGAAATTTAATACAGAAGTCATACACTAAAATTAGTATTTTATGTCACTTCTATCTACGTATGTGCGCAAAAATGTTGGCTTGCCTACAGTATCCTTTTGCTTAGTTACGGCCCTGCTGTTATCCACCTTCGCAAATATTTTTCCCTCTAGTGACCAAACATTTCTGCTTCCAAATTTAATAGATGCTTCTTTTAAGATTTGCGCTCTGCTTCTTGTTAAGTCTTGTTTTATTAATATTTTGGTGCCCTTAAGGAGTTTTTTATTATTAAAAATAAGCTTCTTAGTATTTTTGCTTAAGAACACGATTATTGGCCTGTTAACGGGTTCTTTGCTAGGAGGGCGATGGTTTCAATCTATCATTTTAGTAGATACATCCAGCCCCAGTTTATCTTTGCAAAGTTGCAAAGATGCCAGGTTTATTGATCGACAAAAATTGAACGGTCTACTTTCATGTGATATTTTTCAATCAGTTTACAAAAAATCTAATGTAGAACTAGCTTTTGATGACTTCTTATCGATTTACAAAAAAATCTGAAATCTTGTACATATGAAACACAAATATCTAAATACAAGAAGCTTAAACCTTGGATAACCACAGGCCTCATTAATTCATAAAAACAAGAAATAAAATGCACAAATTAATGAAAAATCAACCATTCAACACAAGATTGAAAAACAGATATTTGAATAATCGTAAGAAATTGAGTGACCTTCTAGCAATTACTAAAAGTAATTGCTACGAAAGAAAGTTTCGAGAAAATAGATTGAACATGAAAAAATAATGGGAAACTATAAATGAAGCGACTAACATAAAATCAAACAAAACAAGCATAGAAAGGGTAATAGGGGAAGATGGACTGGAAGTAACTGTGACAGTGCAAAAATTGCCGAAATCATGAACAATTATTTTTCCACTGTTTCGAATGTGTCATTAGACAACGGCAAATACCAAAATGCTCAAGCGTTCCCCCTTAAAAAAAATTTGCGCACATTTGCATGGATAGCACTTCAAGAGGCCGAAGTCAAATCGGAAATAGAATCCCTTCAAATGAACAAAAGTTGTGGATTGGATGGTATTGACTGCAAAACTCTAAGGGAAAATGTTGACACATTTACGGGAGTTCTGACATACTTATTTAATATATCTGTAAGCAGCGGCATTTTTTCTAGTAAATTAAAGAAAGCAGTAGTATCTCCAATCTTCAAGGGTGGAAAGACGAGCGTTTGTGGAAATTATAGACCAGTGGCTTTGCCGTCAATAATTTTAAAAGTCTTTGAAAATATCATGTGTAAAAGGCTATTGCAATTTTTAGACAAACAAAATTATTTTTCTGAAAATCAGTATGGGTTTCTGCAAAACAGAGGTACGGAGTTAGCTCTCATTAAATTTACAAATTTAGTTATACAGTCTATTGACCGAGGAAATAGTGTAACAGGCCTTTTTCTGGATATAAGGAAAGCCTTTGACACTGTGCCATTTGATATACTTATGGAAAAACTATACGCTGCGGGAATTAGAGGTAAGATACATAAGTGGCTCAGTTCATTTTTAACAGGCCGTGAACAATGTACAAAAGTAGGAAGCTCTTACAGCAATTTTAAGGCGATCTTTTGTGGTGTTCCCTAGGGCTCTGTTTTGGGTGCTATTTTATTTCTTGTTGCGATAAATGATCCTTGCTCAGGCCCATTTAAGGGGAAAATTTTTACATTTGTGGACGATACTGCACTGGTGTATGCAAACCGAGATAGTAATACAAATCACAGTGAGATGGTACACGACATGAGCCTATTGCATAAATGGTTTAGTTATAACAGATTGTCTATTAACAGTAATCAAACAAAATATATAAATTTTTATCTAAAGCATAAGAAAGTATTTTCTCAAAATCTTAAATTTTATTCATCTTTAATGTGTGAAGAAAACTGTACTTGCCCAGAAATTGAACAAACAAATAAAATTAAATATTTAGGAATCATATTAGAAGAAAATTTGTCTTGGAAACACCATGTTAGTTCACTTTTGCAAAGATTGCAATTTATTAGGTATAGATTTTATTTTGTTAGAAATGTATTTGCCAAATATATCTTGCGGATGATGGACCTAGTACCTGTAATTCAAAAATCTTTCATTAAATGTGTAGCGAGGGTATCGCCACTGACCCACACAGCGCCCCTTTTTATCGACCTACATTTATTAAATTTAAAAAGTTTATATTGCACCGCAGTGTGTAAAATATATTTCTTTAAGATTAAATTTTTTCATTTGCAAACATACTCCAGTTCGCGATCAAAACTGAAAATTTATAGAGTTCCATTCTTTTACAAAACATACTCGCAGAGATCTTTTAGCTACTTGGCACCTAACATTTATAATAAGATTCCAAGTGAAGTAAAACAAAGTAGACCTTATACGTTTACAAAAAAAATTTAAAAAGTATTTCATAAACCACCCTGAAATATCAGAACATCTACTCAGGAGAATTCAGTAATTTTTTTTTCAATGTGAATTATAACTAATTTATGTAACTAGAGTAGATATGGTTCACGTTTATGCATGTTTTTTGTTTGCATTTTGTTTCATGTTAGTTGCTTAATTTTAATTATATTACATTAATGAAATAGTAAGTATAGATAAGATTTGCGCTTGATCAAGCCAATAATATCATTGTAAATTACAAAACACGCACAGCTTTGGGCTATGTAGAACGGTTTATTTATTAAAAAAAAGTGAATTTAAATTTAATGTAACAATGTCACATTAACATCTGATACCGACTCATAATTTATTTTTGTTTTTGTTATGGTTTTTATTATATACTTCACCTCATGGAAATAGAAACCTTTTGAATTTTTTTATTTATTAATTCCAAAAAAGCTTTATTTTGGATAAATGTAGTTACTTTTCATACATCTATTTATC